>JALBCR010002357.1:0-460000 GCA_030710515.1 Abscondita cerata
TATGTTCTTCTTCAAGTTAATAATTTTTGAATAATTATTTTAAAATTATTTTTATCTAATGTTCTCGGCGCTGTTTATAAGTTATTTCCCACAACTGAAATTGTAGCTTTACCAATATCAGCTTCTGCTTCGTCAATATCTTTAATCTGTGTACATTCGTTAATTTATACCATTGTTGTATATTACAGTTAAATAAATAATCTTACCATTTGCATTAATTCAGGCAAGCGGAATTGGTTTAAAAATAAAATATACTTAACTTTACTTAGAAGGATACAATTTAAAATATACTGTTCAGAAAAAACTATTATTATACGAAAAATGTTCTAAAAACAATAAAAAGGTTTTACGATCCAAGGTAGTAATAGATGTTTGTTCTACCACTCTTAAGACTTTTCTAAAGCTAAATAAATATTACGCCTTAAGCCCCAAAAATCCAATAATAACCTTCGCTTTGTCTGCGTGCTGCAAAAAGTCTTATTGTGACACACTTTTCAACATTCTAATTTGTGACAAATTTGTTCGAAACATTTTACATTGTTCCTTTGAGTACGAGCGGCAAAAGTCTAATTGTGACACATTTTTCAATATTTTGTGACTTTTTGAAAAAGTTGATCAAAACATTTTATTGTATAGAATACAAATTTTAATATAATATTAATCTCTTTCATACAAATTTTGAGTTTGTGTGACAAAAATATTATTGTGACACATTATTCAATATTCTGTATTAGTTTTTTTGTGATTTTTTAAAAAAGTCGTTGAAAACATTTTACTTTGTGGTCTACCAATTTTTATATAATACTAATTCCTTTCAGTCGATCAGCAAACTTTAAGTTTGTGTGGCAAAAAAATGTTATGGTGACAATTTTTTTAATATTCTGTATTCGTTTTTGGTGACTTCTTAAAAAATTTTATATTAATGCCTTTCAGTCGATCTGTAGACTTTGAGTTTGTGTAGCAAAAAATCTCACAAACATTAAATTCGGTTGTTAAAAAATCTTATTGTAACACATTGTTCAATATTCTATATTAGTTTTCTGTGACTTTTTGAAAAAGTTGTTTTTTGTTTTACTTTGTGGATACAAATTTTCATATAATATTAATTCCTTTCAGTCGCATTTCTAACTTTTGAGTTCGTGCGGCAAAAAACCTTATTGTAACAAATTTTTCAACATTCGTTTTTTGTGACTTTTGAATAAAGTTGTTCTAAACATTTTACTTTGAGGATACAAATTTTCATATAATATTAATTCCTTTCAGTCGCATTTCTAACTTTGAGTTCGTGCGGCAAAAACCGTATTGTGACAAATTTTCAACATTCGTTTTTGTGACTTTTGAATAAAGTTGTTCACAACATTTTACTTTGTGGATACAAATTTTCATATAATATTAATTCATTTCAGTCGCATTTCTAACTTTTGAGTTCGTGCGGCAAAAAACCTTATTGTGACAAATTTTTCAACATTCGTTTTTTGTGACTTTTGAATAAAGTTGTTCAAAACATTTTACTTTGTGGATACAAATTTTCATATAATATTAATTCATTTCAGTCGCATTTCTAACTTTTGAGTTCGTGCGGCAAAACCTTATTGTGACAAATTTTCAACATTCGTTTTTGTGACTTTTGAATAAAGTTGTTCAAAACATTTTACTTTGTGGATACAAATTTTCGTATAATATTAATTCATTTCAGTCTCATTTCTAACTTTTGAGTTCGTGCGGCAAAAAACCTTATTGTGACAAATTTTTCAACATTCGTTTTTTGTGACTTTTGAATAAAGTTGTTCACAACATTTTACTTTGTGGATACAAATTTTCATACAATATTAATTCCTTTCAGTCGCATTTCTAACTTTTGAGTTCGTGCGGCAAAAACCTTATTGTGACAAATTTTCTACATTCGTTTTTTGTGACTTTTGGATAAAGTTGTTCATAACATTTTACTTTGTGGATACAAATTTTCATATAATATTAATTCCTTTCAGTCGCATTTCTAACTTTTGAGTTCGTGCGGCAAAAAACCTTATTGTGACAAATTTTTCAACATTCGTTGTTTGTGACTTTTGGATAAAGTTGTTCACAACATTTTACTTTTTTGTATACAAATTTTCAAATAATATTATTCATTTGACTGCAAACTGCGGCACAAAATCTTATTTTGACACAATGTCAGTTTCCCATTAATGGAATAAATAACAGAATAATAAAAACTTACAGAAAAAAACAAATTTATTACATAAACTTTACTTACACACCACAACTGAAGGATAAAAACTTGTTTCCCGGTAGTAAACATTTTGAAAACATAGCCTGAACAACAAACAAAACGAAATTGTCGCTAGTAGCTGACAGCAATACATTTATTATGTACATATTGCTGCCAACGTGACATTGTTCCCAGCTTATAGAATCAAAATGTCCCATTGCATGTATTTGTTTCTCCCGGTAAGGGGAAGCTGACATATGCGCCACCCTGTACAATAGTTTTTTGAGACTTTTTAAAAAAGTTGTTTAAAACCTTTTACTTTGATATATTCTTTTGTTGAAACATTTTACTTTGTGGTATACAAATTTTCATGTAATAATAATTGCTTTCAATCGGCAGAATACATGTTTCCATATTAGTTTTTTGTGACTTTTCGAAAACATTTTGTTTTCAAATATACAAATTTTTAAATAATATTAATTTGTTCAATTGGATTGCAAACTTTGAGTTCATGCGGCAAAAAATCTTTTTGTGATTTTATATTCTATATTAATTTTTTGTGACTTTTTGAAAAAGTTGTTGAAAACATTTTACTTTGTGACATAAAAGTTCATATAATATTAATTCCTTCCAGTCAAACTGCAAACTTCAAGTTTGTGATGTAATAGTTACTTACGGGCTCGTTCGTCAAATAAAGCTGTGGCGCCGTAAAATCACTTTACCCACAAAATTTGTACAATATTTTTTAGCTGACGATCATCATCAGTAAAGTAAAAAAGAATTAAATTATTTCTACTGATTTTAAGTAGACCTAGCTGTTTAATCATTTTGACATACACCACCTAATATGTGTCATTTCATTTGTTTAACTGACGTATAGATGGTGCCATCAATATCATCATCAATAAAAAAATTAAATGCTACCTTATTCTGTATATTATCGTGTCAAGTATGGTGTAAAATACATTTTTTAAAATCAATTTATAGAATTTGATACTTAGTTTATTTTTAAAACGTTCCCAAATAGCAGATAAATTAGCCACTACTTTACCGCATAGTGGCCGTACTTTACCGCATAGTAGCTGTATTTTACCGCATTGTGTGTAAAAATCAAAGTATGAACAACTGAAAATGTGCTTAGAGTTCAGGAAGCCAAAAAAATCTTTTTGTGACACATTTTTCAATATTCTATATTAGTGTTCTGTGACTTTTTATATTAATTCTTTTCAGTCTGCAAACTTTGATTTCGTGCGGTAAAAAATTTTATTGTGAAACGATAATTAAGTAATATCAAGAACATTAATAATCAAAAAATTATTAAACAAAAGTTGTTGAAAATAATATTTTTAACAACTTTTATTTGAATTACTGTTTGGTGACGCAATTTATTTCAATTTTTTGGGCAAAATTTTCTGAAACAAAATAATTTCACAAACTTCCTGCATACACTCTTCAAAGCAATTTTTATTAATATTTTTTTAAAAAATGTGCACCATTGGTTAAACAGAAAAAATACTACTTGTTTCTCATGTTTATGTTATAAAGTTAGATACTAAACATAATTTTATTATCCACAATCTTGCTACTAAACTGTAAAATTAAAATATTACCAAAAAGGATTGAAATTGTGCTATGAATATCATATTCGTGCAAGATAGCGCGACACAAACAGATCAAAGAAAAATTGCAAAACATAATCCATAAATTCCCGTTCTCTAATCCCACATCCGACGATATAAGTAAAAACGTATGTCATTGCTCTTAGTGCATTTTCTGGTTATTCCTAATGCGATAATTTATATGTGAACGTTTTCCAAGTTTTTATAAAATAAGGGCGTATAATCTCTACTATTGCAGTACAATAATAAAGTTGAGCTGAAAACCACTTTCATTCTAAATCAAGATTTGCATAAGAAGCTGTCGGATTTATAATTTCCTCTATCGTAACGCGAACGTTCGACTAATATTACTCGAACAACGCTTATTTCTGCAATATGAAATATGTCAGGAAAGCGTGACTCTCGTTTGAGATACACTTATCGATTTAATTTATTGTTTGTTTTGTTATTGCAAATTGAGATTTAAATTAATTTATGTTAATGGAAAAAGTAATCAACACTTAATAAGAAGACATTATCCAAAATAACGAAAAAATAAGATATCGCATTATTGATCACGAATATAATAATAGATGGAATATATTTTTGTCAAAGTTGAGGTAAACGAGTCTCATAATTTTAGGGCCCGGGGTTCAAGTCTCCTGCTTGGAACGTTTTTTTTTTTGGTAGAACTTAATAAAATAATATCTTTGCGTAAAAACGTTTTTTAAGTTGAGTAAACCAAAAATAATTACCATTTAGTCCTTGAGAAAATCTAAATGGTCCCTGAAAAATTGAGCTATGACTAAAAAATTTTAGTGTGTGCTATCACGTACCACTTTAGACAAAAATTTTTAGCTAAATTTTTTTATTCCACCCAAACGTTCTTTTGATTCGTTAATTGTGACGAAATTTAAAATTAGAAATTTTTAAGGCGGTTATATAAAAAATCCAATAATTAAAGAATACATTAACAAATTTGCATATCGTTACATGACAGCGTATACTAAACGTAATTATATTGTACGTAAACCTTTAATTTTTTCAAATTATAATAAAATTAGAATGAATAACTAATGAAGCTACCAACACAACTTGAAAGTTTTGCTTTTTTTTTTTCATTAAAACCGAATAAAATTTGTTGGTTTAAAGTGATTCTTGAACTTAATAAATTAAAAAAAGATATATAGAAAGTAGTGAGAAAAAGTTATCCAATCTGAACTTCTGCATCAAGTCGATAAACACTTCCCATAAATTAATTACATCATAATTTACGACTAGAATTTTCCTAATTCCTCGTAGTTGAAAAGCATTTAATTTTGTATGATAAAAAGGTCGCCAAAGTTAAGGCTTTCAATTAAGCCTGTATGAATGTAAGTCGTCATAATTAATTTTGTAATTTTCGAAATCGTTCTACGCCTCTAACAATTAAACGGGTACACGTAAGTGTACTTGTATTTTATTAGGGGTATTTAAGCGTAATTGTTAGAACGCGGCTTTTATATTATTTGTTCCTTTTATTTTCTACGTAATTTAATTATGGAAACGAATTTTTGATAGCCTCTTTTAATATGTAATCATTATATACATAGAACTAAGGAAGGGGAGTATTAACTCTTTCTGTTCGCTGCACAAACTATAGTATGAATTTCTTCATTCAGAGTATAAACCAATAATATTTTGTATCACAAACTGAATAAGACACCATCTGAAATCAGCATTTTGAGTACTTGCTTTAATGAACTAAATTCACACCGGTATATTTGTATTTAATCTCTCCTTTATTCCGGTCTATTTTGGACATCGATATTTATGCTGAATTGATAAGTACCTCTGGCATTAGATTTCGTCTTGTCGCTGTCTCCATATCCCCAATTGTGTCTTATGATCACGTGACCACCCTGTTTGATGGTCTTGAGTTACTTCACATTACCCGTGCACCTGATCTCGTTGTGTTGGGTAATTTTAACTTTGCCAAATATATCTCCTCTCTTTCTAGTTCTATCTCCGAAGGTGATATGAACATGGACCTCTATCTTGGCTGACTGATCACTCGATTCTTCTTTACAGAATCTGTTATCTATGATTTATTCAATGCATTTATGCCTAAGTGCCCTTCGAAGCCCACAACAAAATATCCTCTCTGGTTTTCTAATGCTATCATCTCTGATATCAAGTTGAAGTGCTCTCTCTGGCAAAATAATAGATCCACTACTTCTCTTCATCGGTGCTACGTAGTAAAATAAAGGATGATATGCATACTTCTCATAAATGCTTCTTGAGACGTATTGAGGTTGGCATTAGATCTACCCCTACTCGATTTTGGTCGTACATCAACCTAATCCGTAATGACTTATTTTGGTGTTCACAGTGACAGCCAAGAAGATGTTGTCAATTTTTTTGATTTCTTAAATAGCTGTTACAGCGACGTACATTTCCAGCACTTTTTTGTGACTCCACATTAGGTTGTAGACGTGATCTTTTTGCCTAAGAACTTCGTAGGGTTTGATTTGTTGTCCGTTATAAAATAGATTAAACTCACACTTACGGCTGGCACTAATCTCATCCCTGCTTTCTTCTTGCGGGATTGCATTTGGTTGGAAATCCGCTCGGGATTTCCGTTCATAAAAAAGATCCGATGTTCATCACTAACGTCTCATTGCGTTTCTCAAAACTTTTCGAATTCTGCTTACACCCATTGCTTCTAGAATCTCGCAAAAGCTTCACAGCTGCCAGCATAGCTTTATTAGAGGGCGTTCCACAGCTACCAATTTAACTGCCATACACCGGTTTCTAGCTGAATCCTTGGATTCTAGTTTCTAGGATGACGTCGTGTACATTGACTTGAGCAAGACTTTAGACCGCCTGAACTATGAAATTCTCATTTCAAAGTTGCATTCTATTAGTTTGAGTAACATACGAATAAATAAATAAATAACAATTACCTGTGTAGTAGAACCCAGTTTGTTTCTTCCTGTCGCGTCTCTCAGGTGTTCCTTAAGGTGCACCTCATAGCTCTGTTCTTGTCCCCCTGCTGTTCGATATTTTGTCAATGATATCGCACCTACTCTTGATTAGCATTGCTTACTGTATGCGTACAATATGAAGATATTTCAAGAATACGTTGAATGTCTGATGCGCTTGTGCTTCAGAGAAGGTTTGATCGCTTTCATAATTGGTGTCGTCTAACCACTTAGATCTAAAGGTCCCTAAATGCCATATCGCTTCTTATAACAAAATACACCCTCCAATGATTTTCAATTGTTTTTCCGACGTCACTTTCTTGATCTAGCCTTTTTAAAGATGTCACTTTTGAATCGTCTCTGTCCTTTGACTTGCACATTTGATCCATTGTTTCTTCTTCACATAAGACTCTTGGTTTTATTATCAGAAACTCTAGAGATTTTTTAAGTGCTGACATTCAACGCAAATTTTTAAAATTTCTTGTTCATCACGTTGACGGGATTTACCCTCCTAGAGGTTTTCCGCAGTATGATCTTTTGGCAACCTTTTTGACTTAACCAGTTGACGTGCCACATCTTCTCTTTCTACAAATTTATTCACTGCCTTGTCAATTGTCCCAAACTGTTGACTAAATTGTCTTTTTCCATTCGTCGGCGTGGATCTCGTTTTCCCACCACTTTCTACCTACCCACTCATCGTATGGGTGTGTTGAAGTCATTTCCTATTTTCTCTGTATGCGGAAGAAGTGCTCTACGTAAAATTGATATCTTTCATACATCTAGCTAAGATAAAATCACTCTGCAGTGATTCTCTAGTTGATTGACCTCTGCCTCGTCTTCTACCCTTTTATAACATTATCACTACTTTTTGTATTGTATTATATATGTATTAGTTTCTAAATTACTTGGTTGTATTACCTATTTAATCAAGCCCCTGTTACCCTTAATGCTTTGGTAATATCTGGTTTAACTTGGAAAATAAAGATGTTTTATTTTTCGTACTCTAATCTAAACTCCAAAAATGTTAGGTTTGTTCGGGGTTTAAAAACAGCAAGTAGAGATCAAACTGCTGCCGTGTTATTTGAGGATTGGCGAACCATTTACTTCTCCATTAAGAATGATGATTGCTAGAAAATTTTGGAAAAATAGGTACAGATGTTGTAGATGAAGGTGTCATGGCAAAGGAGCAACAGTTCTTTATAAGGTGTATTCGTAGCCAAAATTCTGTGCTCATCAATACCCTGTTACAGTTGTCGAAAATTTATTTCAAAAGAAATTTGTAGTCGTTTCACAGCACCAGCCGATAGCTCCTGGCGGTGAGAGATCGTGAGCGATGGAGTAGTAGAAAAGATGCTTCAAGACGAAGGGGCGCCACCCTACAGTTGTGGTTATCAGTCCTAAGTAGTAAGGACTTAAAACACAAAGAAACAAACTGAAACATATAATTTAACGATATAAAGCTTGTTTTACCACTTGTGTCACAAACAAAAATACATAACACATACATTTATAAAAAGTAACAATAAAACAATTAGAAAATAAATTACGTGAACATTACAGATCGTGTCACAGATAAATTGACTATATAATTATCCGACGGCCATATTTCGGTTTTCTTCAAAACTAAGGAATTACTACGGCCAACGCTGAATAAACAATTCACGTTTCGATAGTAAGTACCCTAATTATTCTAATACAAATTTAATTCCAAACAAGTTACGTTGACGTCCTTAACTATATAAGCTACTAATCCGTGAAAGTAATTTAAACTAATACCGAAATATGAGCGTAAACATATGTGAAACCGGTTTGTCAAGAGGCCTCGCAATCACAAGGTTTATCATAAAAGCGCTAATCAATTAGAGGCCAATTAAAATGATCGGGATCGGAAACGTCAAATGCTTCAAATAAATTTCCAATTGATGCGGATATAGGAAGAGCAAAATTGGTTAGCTATTAGCTGATACTGTCACGACGGACAGGTATCGAAGTGGAAGGCCGTCTGTTGTTATAAGGTACAACGGTTCCTTCGTAGAGAAATTACAATAACTACTCCCTCATAGAACAAAGGGTTATGATAGATAACATCAGCAGCAGAAGTAAAAAACGAAACGCAACTCATAAGCTAGTTTTGCCTCTAACCAACAGAAAACCACCAAAAACTGCACCAAAAACTTTACTCGGACACGTGTTTCAACAGCTAAGCTGTCATCATCAGCGATACCGATACTCTGAATGACAGCTTAGCTGTTGAAACACGTGTCCGAGTAAAGCTTTTGGTGTTTTTCTGTTGGTTAAATAGACGCTGCAGTTGGTGTTCCTTTCCTTTGATAGTTTTGCCTCTAATTATTAATGGTTAGTCCTCTGGTAGAATTCTAAAAAGAATACCAAAATGGCGCTTACATAAATAAGGAAAACTCGTTTCACTCATGGCATTCGACAGTATGTATAATACAGGTGTACTTATTACAGCTTGTACATAATAAAGAAACTCGTCATTCTACAATTAATTAAATAACTCGAGGATTTTACTTAATAAAAAGAAAGTATTTAACGAGAAAGCACGTGGTACGACCGCTAAAGCCAATTAACGAAATAAAAAACGGACGTTTGGTTATCTAACCACCAGGCATAAAATAGCACGTAAACGAGATAATCGTAATCGATAGAAAAAACCGTCACAGCCCATTTGGATGAAGCCAGCACCAGTGGAGGTATGGAGGTGGATGGTGATTTGAAGATATGTAGTAGATCTCTTGATTTATATAATCTCAGTTTTACTGAAAATCTGCTGGAATGCTTTGGACGTGTGGATTACGGAATCTAAAAGCACACAGTAGAAAATATGCAGATGAAAAACTCTTGAAAGTGGGCAAAATGACAAATTCAGCTATTCAATAACTACAAACTCATGATACTATAAAAAAATCAGTAAGGTGAAGAATAAAAAGGCCATGAGAAGTGAGTGTTAATATCATTTTTTAGTTGGTAAGTTTATTTCCTACTTAATATTTTTTCTTAAAGTAGTTTACTATCTTATAGGAGGGCAGGGTAAACACAAACGCTGTTGAAATTTGTGACGACGTTTCGTGCACAAGGGTTACATTACAGTTGGTAATTAGGCCCGAGGAAGTGCTCACCATTATACACGAAACGTCGCCACAAATTGCAACAGCTTTTGTGTTTATCATTTTTCCCAATGAAATCTAAACTTGACTTCCAATTGTTTTTCTCCAAATTTCTCAAACAGCTTCTACTGAAGAAGTTACTTCTTTAAAAATTCATGGAATTAGAAAATGATTATAATAAAAAAAAACAAACATACACATAAATGAAAATAACATGATAGAAATATTTTGAGAGAAAATAAAATAAACCTTAATTTTTCAGAAAAGCCCAGAAAGTAATCAGTAGTAATAATTGATTATGTAAGTGTGCCACCGTAATTACATCAAATCTCTTCAATTAAAGACTATGTCCCGTGATATCCAACGCCTAAAAATAAGATTGTTGCGAACGTTACACTCAATAACAAAAAACCCTGCTGTTCGGATATTGACGCGAGCGGTGCAAAACCGATTAACAGCAAAATAAAGCTCCCTTTCAGGAAAGGCAGTTCTGTAATCAAATTACAACCACTTTACTGTAATTTACACCAACAAAATACAAGATTCAATCGGTAATAGAAATACTGAACAAAATTTAATTTATTTATTGGACGGAAAAATGTAGTTAGTTACTGGACAAAAACGACAAAATCTTGACTGCGTGCATCACCTCATGAAAACTACGTTGCAAGCATAAACAAACTTAAATCATTCCTTAAGACATTTTTTCAAATTTCAAAGACATATCGTTGTTGGACTACGGGACAGAAAATGACAACAAAATTAGATAAGTGCATTGTCACTCATTGTTAACCCACAAAAATTACCGCAACAAGTATAGCAACTCAGCGAGCATAATTGCAGTGGCGGCTTGTCCATATGGTCATTTGGTCAATGACCTCCCAAAAATTTTGACAATATATAAAAAAATATTCATTATTACGTGTTTTAATAAAATAGGTAACTAAATCGCAAGTACAATAACTTAAAATTTATCGGCCGTCGTTAGTAATTCATCCTCTTCAACCTTGGGCTGGCGGTGTGAATTGTCCTCATTGAATTAGATCTACCCGGAAAAACTCGAAAACGTGCAGCGCCCGAATAAACGCGAACGTCCGAAACAATAATCAACTTTGGGTCATGAGCCGGAGTCCCGCAGTTTACGTTGACTTCGTATAGGGCGTACAACTACGCTCAATTTTTGATTCGATTTTCGCGTGTTTTAAATTAATTTAAGAATTTATATTGATATGTTTTACTGTTGTTGTGTTGTTTTGTAAAAATACTATTTTTGATTCGCGTGTGCATGCGCTATAATAGAAAATGTCGGTAGTGCAGAAAATTAAACAACTAAAAAGTGCTAACAAACTTAATTTTACAAAATTAGTTGAGTTCAAGGCAAATGGTCGTCCTTTGCCAGAACTAAGTTTACGACAGACTAGCAAAAGACAAAATAAAGATGTTCATCGAAACTTTCGCAAGGTAATGTACGATTTAGCTAACTGGATATGTGGTTGTGAAGTATCAAATGTATTTTACTGTTTTGTTTGTTTATTATTTTCTAAAGACTCATCAGACTCGCTATAGTGCAAATCCGGTGTAAGAATTTAAAACATTTAAAAGAGAAATAAAAAAACATGCTTCGTCTGCAGAAACATGAAATGCTCGGTAAATTTTCAACCGTAGGAAATGTTGATATTCTAACAGCTAGAAATGCTTAAAAAATCCCTTAATTTTAATGAGAATTTTAAAATCGCTATATTTTAAAAAAATTGTAATTGTATAAAATTTGGGGTGCATTTGAGTTATTTATATTTTTAAGTATGTATATTAATTTTTAAATAATTTGACCTCCCAGTATGATTGACCAGAGCCGCCACGAATTGTATAAAATCACTACACACTGTTTTAAAGTAACTTTAATAGTAAGAAAAAAAATGAGTCCATTTTTTTTCCCGAAATGAGTCCAAGTATAGTAAAAAAACAAACTTTTTGTACCTTTATAATTTTTCAAATAATTATTTGATAAAAAAAAAAAATTTAAATGTACACTATTAAAAAATACCTATCAGATAATCTATGGTAACTATGGTACAATGTCTTGAAGGTCATAGGTAGATGAACTACTAGACAGGAAACGACTAAAAACTTGGCTGCGAGCATTAACGCCCTTTATTACCCCACGAAAACTATTGTGCCAAGTATAGTAACTCAGCAAACATAAACAATTTATACAATTTTTTCAAATTTCAAAGTAATACCGTTGCTGGGCTACGGAAGAGAAAACGAGAAAAAAAGTGGTGACAACTATAGTAACTCAACGAGCATATTTACACTTCAATCATTACAATTTTGTAAAATTTGAAGGTCATATTGTTGCTGAGCTACTTTACCGGAAACGATGAAAAACTTTACTGCGCGCATCACCGCTTATTATGACTCCACAAAAATTACCGTGCAAATATAGTAACTCAGCGAGCACAAATACATTTAAATCACTACCATTATAGAATCAATAAACTCCAGTCAAAAATAGTTATTTATGTATCATGGCACTAAAGTTTGATTTTTCAAGACGAATGTGTTTTAGTTGCAGAAGCGATAGACGAGGCAAATAAAATACGTGAGTCATGGAACTTTAGTGCCGAGGTACATATTATATTTCTTCCAAAATCCCAAAATTTGAACAAAATCGGACAATTTTTTAACGTTCTTTAAGAAGTAAATGTAATCAGTTGTTTGATTTTTACGACAAATGTTTGCAACACGCATGCGCAATTCTCAAATTTACATGCATTTCGTCATCGTCGTGCGGCAAACAAAGTGCTCATGCTGGAAATTTATCTTCCCAAACTCGTTAGGTATATTATTTTTTGTAACAAGTAACAATAGTAACAATTCATAAATAAATAAATTCACAGCTGCTTAGTTTTTGTGTTTACAAGAAATTTGAGTTGGTAGCACTGTCCCGCCGATTACTTGACAATTTGCTTTGCGTTGTCAACTAATACCAACCTAACAAAAATTTCCTATTCTCTCGGAAACTAAAAAAGACCGCGGTGCGGGATGTGAAACTTTCCGTGCATCGAGAATAACCGGAAATCAGGAATCTTAGGCTATGAGTACAACAAAATAAATTTTGCATTTTTATATAAATACAAAAGTTACTAAGTTATCAGTTTGAAAATAAATAATTTAAGAAAATTTTGCCATTAGATTTATTATGATTTATTTGATACCTGCTTGGAAAATAATTGACTAAAGAACTAGTAGTCCTGATACATTTTAGTTTTACAATGATTTCTGTAATAACTATTTGAAAATAATGGACTTAAGAAAATTTTGGCAATAGATATTTTCTTTGAGTTTTTAAATACAGTTTCATGAATGATTTATTATGATTTTTTTGATAACCTCTTGAAAAAAAATAAACTGAAGAACCAACTGTCCTAACATATTTTAATTTTAGAATGATTTCTGTAATAATATATTTAAAAAATTATGGGTTTAATAAAATTTTGGCATTAGATATTTTGTTCAAGTTTTTAAGTACAGGTTGCTGAATGAATTTATCCAATTATTTATGATGATTTCTTTAATAATTGCTTGGATCATAACTAACTGAAAAACCAATTATTCTTAAACCCTTTAGTTTTACAATGATTTCTGTAATAACTGTTTGAAAGATATAGGAGTTAAAAAAATGTTAACATTAAATGTTTAAGTTCAAATCCCTAAATATAGTTTGTCGCATCAATTTATGGACTGTTTTATCATGATTTCTGTTAAAATAATAATTAATTCAAAATAATAAATTTAAGAATATTTTGGAGTTAGATATTTTGTTCCAGATTTTATTTTAAATACAGTTTGATTAATCAATTTGTCCAATGATTTATCATAATTTTTTTGACAACTACTTAAAAAACAATTGACTGAAGAACCAATAGCTCTGAATTATTTTAGTTTTACAATGATTTCTGTAATAACTATTTGAAAAGTAATGATAATAAAATTTTATTATTAAATTTTTTTTTTAAATTTTAAAAAAAATTTTTTTAAAAAAAATATAAAAATTTTTTATTATTTTTTTTTTAAAAATTTTTTTATTATTAATAAATTAATTAATAATTTTTTAAAAAAATTTTTTTTTAAAAAATAAAATTTGAAAGATACATTAGTTTAAAAAATGTTGACATTAAATGTTTAAGTTCAAATCCCTAAATATAGTTTGCCGCATCAATTTATGGACTGTTTTATCATGATTTCTGTTAAAATAATAATTATTTGAAAAATAATAAATTTAAGAATATTGGGAGTTAGATATTTTGTTCCAGATTTTAATTTAAATACAGTTTGATTAATCAATTTGTCCAATGATTTATCATAATTTTTTTGACAACTACTTGAAAAACAATTGACTGAAGAACCAATAGCTATAAAATATTTTAGTTTTACAATGATTTCTGTAATAACTATTTGAAAAATAATGGACTTAAGAAAAATTTGGCATTAGATATTTTATTCAAGTTTTTAAATATAGTTTGATGAATGATTTTTCATAATTATTTTGGTAACTGCTTGAAAAGAATTGACTGAAGACTGAAACATTTTAGTTTTACAATGATTTCTGTAATAACTATTTTAAAAAATAATGGGCTTAAGAAAATTTTGGCATTGATATTTTGTTCAAGTTTTTAAATACAACTTGATGAATCAATTTACCCAATGATTTATTATGATTTTTGGTAACAACTTAGAAAATAATTGACTGAAGAACCAATAATCCTGATACATTTTAGTTGTACAACGATTTCTGTAATAACTATTTTAAAAATAATGGACTTAAGAAAATTTTGCAATTAGACATTTTTCAAGTTTGTTCAATTTACTCAATAATTTATCATGATTTTTGGTAACAGCGTGTAAAATAATTTTCTGAAGAACCAATAGTCCTGAAATATTTTAATTTACTATAATTTAAAAACAATGGCTTTAAGAATAATTTGGCATTAAATGTTTTGTTCAAATTTTTAAATACTGTTTGATAAATCAACTTACCCAATGATTTATTATGATTTTTGGTAACACTTTGAAAAAAAATGACTGAAGAACCAAGAGTCCTGAACACTTCAGTTCTTAATGATTTCTGTAATAACTATTTGAAAATAATGGATTTGAGAAATTTTGGCATTTGTTCGAGTTTTTAAATACAGTTTGTGGAATGATTTATCATGATTGTTTGATAACTGCTTGGAAAATAATTCACTGAAAACCAATAGTTCTGAAACATTTTAGTTTTACAATGATTTCTTTAATAACTATTTTAAAAATAATGGACTTAAGAAAATTTTGCAATTAGACATTTTGTTCAAGTTTGTTCAATTTACTCAATAATTTATCATGATTTTTGGTAACAGCGTGTAAAATAATTTTTGAAGAACCAATAATCCTGAAATATTTTAATTTTACTATAATTTAAAAACAATGGCTTTAAGAATAATTTGGCATTAAATGTTTTGTTCAAATTTTTAAATACTGTTTGATGAATCAACTTACCCAATGATTTATCATGATTTTTTGGTAACACCTTGAAAAAAAAAATTACTGATGAACCAAGAGTCCTGAACACTTCAGTTCTTTAATGATTTCTGTAATAACTATTTGAAAAATAATGGATTTGAGGCATTTGTTCGAGTTTTTAAATACAGTTTGTGGAATGATTTATCATGATTGTTTTGATAACTGCTTGGAAAATAATTCACTGAAAAACCAATAGTTCTCAAACTTTAGTTTTACAATGATTTCTGTAATAACTATTTTAACAAATAATGAAGCTTAAAATATTTTTGGAATTAGATATTTTGTTCAAGTTTTTAAATACAATTAGATGAATCAATTTACATAATAATTTATCATGATTTTTTGGTAACAACGTGGAAAATAATTTTCTGAAGAACCAATAGTCCTGAAATATTTTAACTATTTAAAAAATAATGGCTTTAAGAATATTTTGGCATTAGATGTTTTGTTCAAATTTTAAAATGCTGTTTGATGAATCAACTTACCCAATGATTTATCATGAGTTTTTGGTAACACCTTAAAAAAAAATGACTGATGAACCAAGAGTCCTGAACACTTCAGTTCTTTAATGATTTCTGTAATAACTATTTGAAAAATAATGGATTTGAGAAAATTTTGGCATTTGTTCGAGTTTTTAAATACAGTTTGTGGAATGATTTATCATGATTGTTTTGATAACTGCTTGGAAAATAATTCACTGAAAACCAATAGTTCTGAAACTTTAGTTTTACAATGATTTCTGTAATAACTATTTTAACAAATAATGAACTTAAAAAATTTTTGGAATTAGATATTTTGTTCAAGTTTTTAAATACAATTAGATGAATCAATTTCCCCAGTAATTTATCATGATTTTTTGGTAAAAACGTGGAAAATAATTTTCTGAAGAACCAAGAGTCCTGAACACTTCAGTTCTTTAATGATTTCTGTAATAACTATTTGAAAATAATGGATTTGAGAAAATTTTGGCATTTGTTCGAGTTTTTAACTACAGTTTGTGGAATGATTTATCATGATTGTTTTGATAACTGCTTGGAAAATAATTCACTGAAAAACCAATAGTTCTGAAACATTTTAGTTTTACAATGATTTCTGTAATAACTATTTTAAAAAATAATGAACTTAAAAAATTTTTGGAATTAGATATTTTGTTCAAGTTTTTAAATACAATTAGATGAATCAATTTACCCAGTAATTTATCATGATTTTTTGGTAACAACGTGGAAAATAATTTTCTGAAGAACCAATAGTCCTGAAATATTTTGGTTTTACTATAATTTTTGTATAACTATTTAAAAAAATAATAGACTTAAGAAAATGTTGGCATTAGATATTTTGTTCGAGTTTTTAAATACAGATTGATGAATGATTTATCATGATTGTTTTGATAACTGCTTGAAAAATAATTCACTGAAGAACCAATAGTTCTGGAACATTTTAGTTTTATAATTAATTCAGTAATAACTATTTAAAAAACAATAGACTAAAGAAAATTTTGGCATTATACAGGGTCGTTGATGGTCGATGGTAGGTTAGACCATTACGGAAAATGGGGCATAGGAGTAACCTGAAAATTTGGTTATTAACATAAATAGACACGATCTATCTTTCTAAAATATTTTCATTTTGGCGGTGTTGCCGCTTCTACTCAAAAGTAGTAACAACTTGTTAATTTTAAATAAAACACCCTATATATTATTCAATTTTTAGAATCGCAATTTTTTACTTATAATTTTTTTTAATAGTTTTTTATACCTATCTACACCGGTTTTCGAGATAATAATTATTTTAGGTTATTTTTTTTCAAAATATGATCCCACCAAAATTTAAATTTAGCTGCTATTTGAACGCATATAAGGCTGAAATTTTAGATGCAGTTTGCTAAAGCCTTGTATTTAACAGCTACTTAAATAAATTTATTTTATTTTATACAGGACGGTTTAAAGTTAATGATTTTGACGTGACATACAAAAAAGTCAAAACTTAATTTTTTCAAATAGGACACCCTGTATATTACTTGAATTCTGATAGACAATTAAAATGCCTTTGAGTTGATATAGCATAGTGGTATAGCTAATCGTCATTGAAATAATAGCAATAATGATTAAAAATCACACTGTCTTCACATAATTTGCTTTAGTTAGCCATGGAACGCCATGTGAATTTACAATTGCTCAATTAATCACTGTGTTTGACAGACGTCAAAGTTTTGAGATTGTGATTGTGATTTACTACTTAATATTAATTCAAAAACGTTCATTGGCTGCAAATCAAAATACATTTCATTGAACTTCCTACATGTTCTTCCCAAATCTTCATCAAAACTAATTTCATGCGAGTAATTATTTTGTTCTATGGTAATTTGTT
The DNA here is from genome assembly GCA_030710515.1 of Abscondita cerata. NCBI lineage: Eukaryota > Metazoa > Arthropoda > Insecta > Coleoptera > Lampyridae > Abscondita > Abscondita cerata. The sequence goes on from JALBCR010002357.1 coordinate 17,828, forward strand.
TTTGAATACGTATTAAGTAGTAAATCACAATCTCAAAACTTCGACATTTGTCAAACATAGTGAATAATTGAGCAATTGTCAAATCACATGGTGTCCATGAGTAACTAATGCAAATTATGTGAAGACAGTGTGATTTTTAATCATTATTGCAATTATTTCAAAAAGTTAACGAGTTAGCTATACCACTATGCTATATCAACTCAAAGGCATTTTAATTGTCTATCAGAATTTTGACCTTTTTGTATGTCCGTCAAAATCATTAATTTTGAACCGTCCTGTATAAAATAAAATAAATTTATTTAACAAACTGTTAAATACAAGGCTTTAGTAAACTGCATCTAAAATTTCAGCCTTATATGGTTTCAAATAGCAGCAAAATTTTAATTTTGGTGGGATCATATTTTGAAAAAAAAATAACCTAAAATAATTATTATCTCGAAAACCGGTGTAGGGGACTATTCAGAAAAAAATATCAGTAAGAAATTGCGATTCTGAAAATTAAATAATATATAGGGTGTTTTATTTAAGACTAACAAGTTGTTACTACTTTTGAGTAGAAGCGGCAACATAAAAATATTTTAGAAAGATAGATCGTATCTATTTATGGCAGTAGCCAAATTTTCAGATTACTCCTAATTTCCATAAACGTATATTTTGTTCGAGTTTTTAGATACACTTGGATGATTGATTTATCATGAATTTTTGATAACTGCTCGCAAAAGAATTGAATGAAGACTGAAACATTTTAGTTTTACAATGATTTCTGTAATAATTATTTTAAAAATAATATGGGCTTAAGAAAATTTTGGAATTAGAAATTTTGTTCAAGTTTTTAAATATAGTTTGATGAATCAATTTATCCAATAATTTATTATAATTTCCTTGACAACTGCTTGGAAAATATGGACTGAAGAATGAAAATACACTGATTTCTGTAGTAAGTGTTTGGAGAGTAAAGAACTTAAAAAGATGTTGACATTAAACACTTATTTTAGTTCAGGTTTTTAAATGCAATTTTCTGAATCAATTTGAAATCTGATTAAAGGTTCTTTTTTTATGATTATGCGTAAACTGAAATCAAGTAGGTCAAAAAACAAAGAAATACAGAGTTATGAAACACCCTGTATTCTGATAGGATCATCGTTCCAACCAGGTGTCACAGTACATCTGTCCTATTCTTTGTTGTTTGAATACATTTAAAAACCCTAGTTGTATTTTTAATTAAATAATTTTTAAAAGTAAATCCATATACCATAATCATTCATTCAAACAAAAGGGTTGGAGGTTAATAAAACCCTTCTATATAATTAAAAATTGAACAAACCTCTTATTATATGCTCCTTTAAAATGAATCTTCGTTTGTTTGAAAAATTTGCGCTAGTCCTTCCATTTTTTATCTATGTGCGAAATATACAGTGTGGTCATAATGTTTGGAACATTTCATCTACAACGTCAAGTATATTTGAAAGGTCACTTTTTTTAAAATAACGTTTTTATTTTAAAAAAAAAAAACTTTATGGAAAAATAGTAAAAATTAAAACTGATGACGTCGCCGTTTAAAAATAAGTGAATATTTTTAAAAATGAATGAATTTAATTCCAAAATTTAATGATCACATTTTATATTTAAATTTCTAGCAGTTGTATAGCAAATTTGTTACTTCGGTCAACGATAATCCTATTAACCAAATTAAAGAAAAGAAATTAATTTCAATTAATGCAATTATATTTAAGTACTTACTCAATTTTAATTAAGAAATCAATCGATATTTATAAGAAGCGTTACTATGTACTTATCGTGTAAAATGCTCTTGTATGTGAGTTCTAGTTTTAAAACCTGCTTCGCTTTAATATAATAAATTGAAGAGAGGTAAATGTACAGATTTGTGTGTGCATATACATACCTTAATTTTGCAACAATTACACTTGAATTTTACGAAAGCTAACGAAAACTTTCACTTACGTTGCACTTGTGCACAGTAAAAGCGCTTAGTATATGCGTATAAAGTGAGATCCTTTTGAAACACCCGTATGTACAACAAGGTAGACCTAATATTTTATGAACGGTGGATCGGGTATTAAAGAAAATGATTTTACCCTGGATTCCTAGAATTTTATATAGAACACACTGTATTATATTACATTTTAGACATCTTGACAATTCAGATATAGTGCTTATTCCAAACTGTAAAAATTATATATTGCAGAGGTCTGAAAAATGGAAATACTTTTGTAGTTTATAAAAAGGCTTTAGCAATTTACCTATGTTGTAGGAATGTCCAAACAAAATATATCGAGACGGAGCTTTATTTTTGTCACCGGGCGAATATTAAAGAACTAAAAACGGGGTAGTTTATTTTAAGCAGTTTTGATTAATTCTATGATGTGTTTTTGCCAAAGGCTTGTGTAAATGACAGTTTCTTAAGCAAATAGTGTTGTAATATAGAGGGCGACCTCTCCGAAAACAGACTTTGGCCGCCGATGGGTGAGATTCAGCTAAACTATTTTCAAAACAGTAAAACTTCTGGTTATGTCATGCCTATGGGGTCATGTCTATGTATAGACTGAAAGTCTAGGTTTACTCCTGATGTGGTACTGGTGATTCCATTTTGTACCATATGGGCACAGGCAATTTTCAAATATCAAAATCAAAAATAATCAAAAAATATTTTTTTTTTTCAAATGCCACCTTCTGCTTTTTTTTACATCATTTGAGAGAAAATTGAAAATTTTATATACCCAATTCTTCTCAAAAGACGTAAAAAAGCAGAAAAAATTAACTTTTTGATTGTGTTATTTGAAAATTATCTGGGTACAAAATGGAATCTTCAGTAGGACATCAGGAGTAAGCCTGGATTTTCAGCGAACTGGTCCATAAATTTTGTTTTATAGTCTCAACTGATTTGAGAGAATAAAATTTTTTCGTTAATTATTACAAAAGACACTTTTTTTGAAAGAAAAAAACGACATATATCAAAAACGGTCAAGGATAAGATAACATAATTTAAGTTATATAAACTCAGAATTATATGGCCAATCGACCCATGTAAACGGAATTTAATTTGTATTTGAAATAAGAAAGTTGATAGCAACTTTTGGCACACCCTGTATAGCTAAAGATCTAAAAATATTTTAGGTAGAACAAAAATCATTGATTATGGCCGTGTACCAAATTTCAAGCGTTTGATTGTTCTGCAAATTAAAAAAACCTTTAATGCACGCTCAACGCAGATCACTCTGTATACACCGATAGTGTACCTAAAGGATGGAAAAAATAAAGAGTAGATGAGAAACAGAGGAAAAACTCAAGGCAGACCTGCTGACTCTTGCGGGAATTCACCCGAGTTTCCTGAATGGCAAATGCTCGTGGTAGGGAAATTATACCATCACTTGGCCGCAAGTCTCGATTTGATAAACTTTATAAATTTGAATTGGGTACCAAACCAAACAATTTTATTATTGATGTGGGTATTTTTTGGTCAAGCCCGAGATTTTAAAGTCGAGTTTAAATATACGTGGTTGAATTCATGAAGTTTTTACTTTAAATCTAATCGATAATTTTTTTGAATTTAATCAGGTAGTTTCTTGATATTGAAAAATTAAGATCAAAAACAAGCTAAGAAATTCAAGAGCGATTGTAAGGAATGAAACAAAATTGTATGAGAAAATATTTGATAAAATTATAAAGCAGAAACTGAAATCAAACAAAATTAAAATGTGTTTGCAAAAAAAGGAACTAGAAATAAAGGGTGGGCCATCTAGCTGTTGCATTTTGAACCTCTATTTATTTGAAGTACATGAATGTTAAATGTCATCACAAATTGACAGATTGTTAGTTAAAAGTCTGAATTTTACGAAATGGTAATCCATACGCTTAAAGAAAACTGGAAAATATTGAAAACTTACTTCCAAAGTGGTGAGTTTTCAACCCAAACCGACAATGGTGAGCGCTATCGTGACATGCTCACTCAATTTTTATTTCCAAAAATTGAAGAACGAGGCCAGGACGACATTTGGTTTCAACAGGACGGAGCCACTTGCCATACAGCCAACGTAACAATCCAACTTTTGAGCACTGTTTTCAAAACCGAATAATCAGCCGAAATTCTGGTGTCAATTGGCCGCCTCGGAGCTGTGATTTAAGCCCATTGGACTATTATCTATGAGGATCCGTTAAGGATAAGTGTTACGCGAACCATCCAGAGGCAATTGAGGCCTTGAAAGACGAAATCGAAGTTGCCATTCAAGAGATACAGGCCCAGACAATCAAAAATGTATTGAAAAATTGGATCGAGCGAATGGGGTACTGTAAGGCCAGCCGTGGCAGCCATTTAAATGATATTGTGTTTCATTCTTAAATTTCAAGGTTTCATCTTTCTAATAAAACCGGAAATTTTAAAAAATATTCACTATTTTTTTTTATTTACTTTTTAAAATGCAACTTTTAAATGGCCCACCCTTTATAACAAAATATAAAAATATTGTTAAAAAAATAAGAAGATTCTTATCTTAAGAGTCCTCTCTACCTTTCAATTCCCATGTAAAATTCCTATATCACGGGCGACACTGTCAAGGCTACAGTTTTTGATAAAAATAATTTTGGATTTCACTATCATAAACATGGATTTGTTACGTAACTTATGTCGGAGCCTTTTTCTCTAAAATATTTTGATTTGTTATAATTATGTTTTCAAAATAAGACTGTTTTTGCAGCTTTTGTCATGAAATATTGAAATTCTTCCCAATTTATTAATTGATCTTGAATTTAAAAAAAGCGTCCGTACTGAGTTGGAAAGAACATTGTAGAATGTGAAAATAATATTTTAAAATATTTCAAATGTATATAAGGGTGTTATTTTGTCGTTTCGAAAACATGTAATTTTTCCTTGTAAAGCAGCACTACAGAACGGTAAACCCTGAAACTAGTTTTTCAAACGTGTCCGTGACCTTGTTTTAACATTCTTTCTATAAAAAAAAAATAGTATAGTTCTAAGCGGTTCGATATAACGATTTTAGCAAAAAAGGGTAGAGAGGACTCTTAAAGCTTCTAAGGTTCACATACATAAGTTAGTTAGTCCGCCCCCCACTCTCTTGACTTATCAACAGCTTATAAAGCTATTTTCCGAGCCGTGAGTCCCAAAATGACTATTGTGGGTGACATTTTTCTTATCGAAATGGAGGTCAAATAACCATTAGAACTATATCTAATGGGAGAGTATTCTGCCAAGGTTACGCAGATGACAATAAACTTATCCAAAACGGACTGAATAAAACATAGACATGGTGTAGGACTGTTGGGTTGACAATTAACCCCAACAAAATCATAGTTGTGTCGCTCACTCAACAAACTTAAACCAATTACAATAAATAATACTGTCACGGGAGTCAATTACCTGGGAAATACCTAAAATCAACGACTGAACTGGTATGAGCACTAATGGTGTGCAAGAAAATAAGAATGTAAACCCAAATTCTACGTTGGTGCGGCCATCCTCATATATGGTGTTGTTCTGTGGTGGCAAAAACAGATGAGATTAGAATTTAATATTTTAGTTTGTTTACGTTAAAAAATATACTATCCCAGCATAACAGAAAATTCCACAACTTCAAAATATTTTTCCCAAATTACCGCCATCGACTGTCAAGTAATCTGTCAAATTTCCAAAATTATTTTTCAAGAAGTTGATTTCAGGAGTTAATCGTTGGGAGACCCTGTATGTCGTAACAAAATAAGTTATGATTTATTTCTCATGTACAATTTTTTAGCTATTTTTGAGTTGTATCACTGTTCTTGTGAGGGTAAAATACCTGATGCGTTTTAATTTTTGTTAAGTATGATATTCGAGTTTCTTACCATCCTAATTGTTTTCAACAATTTGTTAATTTATATTGGGTACCAAACTAAATAATTAATGATACAAGTTATTTTTATCCAAGCCAATACAGGTGACACAGGAAAGTGGGTACAGTCAATATCTTTTTTCCTATTGAAGATAAAAATTTGAAATTTGGAGCGTTTACTAAAGACGACATTTTGAGTTTAATGGGATAAAAATGATTTTCAAATTATTTGTTTTCGGTCACTTTTAAACCTTTGTTAAACCTAGAAAAATTAGAAACCGCATTTTTAGCACGTAAGTTATACCTTAAAGTTTCCTTCTTTTATCAAATGTAAACATGCCGGGATAACATCAGAACAGTGAAGACGATTTTTTCCAATTTTTGACACCAAATTTTTGAAAATCGGCCGAGAAATAACATTACAGTAAAAAAAAAAAAACTTCAGGATGCAATCATCATAAAATAATTCCTAGAAAAAATAGCAACCTTTGGATTGTAAATTCTTTTTAAAAATATTCTGTGGCTTTGAAAAGAACCGTTTTGTGTTGGCATAAACCGTTTACAGCAATTGTTCGAAGTGACCACCATTTTGAGCAAGACATTCTCCAGACTCTTCTGATATTGTTTTCTGCTACTCCTTCCAACATTTCTGGAGTGACGGCGTTAAATGCATTTAAAATGCGTTCTTCTAATTCAGCAAGATTGAAAACTGGTGTAGCATAAACAATACCCTTGATGTGACCCCACAGATAAAAGTCAAGAGGAGTGAGATCTGGGATCGTGCTGGCCAAAGCACTGGCCCATGAGTAGAGATGACATTCTTTCCAAAACTTTCCAACAAATGCTGCGTGACGTCTCTAGAATTATGGAGCGGAACACCGTTTTGTTGAAAAAACATTTGGGCTAACAACCGTAAAGGCAGGTTATCCAGTGCTTCCTGGATTTGGTTTCGTAGGAAACCCAAATACCGAACTCCACTAACGTGCCTTGAAATAAAATCGGACCGATAATTCGTTCCAAGAATCCCCGCCCAAACATTGACTCCAAATCTTTCTTGAAATCGAACAGGTCTAATAATGCGCCTGTTGTTTTGTGACCAATACCTGCAATTCTGCTGATTAAACATTGCATCATTACAAAACCTGGATTCATCCGTGAACAGAATTTTTTTCACAAAATCGTTATCGTTATGCTTGTTTAGTAGAAGCCAAGTACAATAAACCCGTCTTCTGTCTTCATCACCATCGTACAAATGCTGATGTAAATTGTACTTAAACGAGCGATAATTATGCTTCTTCAGAATTCGACGCACAGTTTCTCTTGACGCATCCACCTCCAAAGCAATCTCTCTTAACGACGCCGTAGCATTCATATTAACAAACGCCAACACGTTAATTTCCAAATCTTCACAACCAACAAAGCGATCTTCCCTTTCTACCGGATTCCTTCTCATAAAATTTTCCAGCTTTTGAAGTACGTAAAAATGGTTGGCGCCTACCGGGAAACCGCTCTGCGTAGAGTTGTTGCGCTTGACGGCCGTTCTTCCTACACTCGCCGTAAATTAACAACATGTCAACTTTTTCATTTTGGGAATAGCCCCTATTATCATTAATGTTATTCATAATGATAACTTAGTGAATTTATTATTAATTATCAACAACAATCAAACTAAAAAACCTTTTAAAGTGCAAATTCAAAACGGAATGACAATCTGTTTTGATAAATAAATTATTATTGAGTTTTAGAAACCGCGACTTTCTTTTGTTTCCCGCGTTGCTAAGCTGTCAACAATTCCAAGGGTTACTATTTTTTTGTTCGAAATGTTCTTATTGTTTTTGGTCCATTCATTGTTGTCATTTTAATTTGTATTTTTACTGTAATGTTATTTCTGGCCGATTTTCAAAAATTTGGTGTCAAAAATTGGAAAAAAATCGTCTTCACTCCTGTCTGATGTACCCTGCATGTTTATATTTGAAAAAATTGAGTAAATTTGATAAAAGTGATTTAGGAAACTTTAAAGAGGTATAACTTAATTCACGTGCTAAAAAATTGCGGTTTCTAATTTTTTTAGGCATAACTAGAAGGTTCTTAATGAGTTTTGACCATAGGCGGCGTTTAATTTTTTTCCTAAAATTAATTTAAAAATTTTTTTGCGAAAATTTTTCAAAAATAGTCAAATCGTGTGTAAAATGATCCGCTGATTCCGAAAATGTCAAAAAATACCGGGTGTCCCATTTAAAAATTCAAAATTTGGGTCACTTCCGGTTTACACGAAAATGATTTTTATCCCATTAAACTCAAAAGGTCGTCTTTAGTAAACGCTCCAAATTTCAAATTTTTATCTTCAATAGGAAAAAAAGATATTGACTTTACCCACTTTCCTGTGTCACCTTGTATAGTGACCGAGTTTAATTAATTAGTGCTTTTAATAAAAGCCATATAATTCTGAAAATAATTTTGCCGAATTGGCCCCATCGACTGCCAATTTCTAACAGAGAAGTTGATTGAACGAGTTCATCGTGGGACACCGTGTATGTTATAAAAGACAATTTTTAATTATATAACATTTTGAAATAAATTGTCAAAATCAGTTTTTTGTTTAACACCTGACCACCTATTCACCAAATACAAAGGTGCGTTTACACCTAACACTTATTGCATGTAATAAATGTCAGATGTAAAAGTACCTTAAGAAAACTTAATTTGAAAACCTTGTTTGTAAAAAATATAAAACAAATTATCAATTATCAACAGATGTTTGGTCTATCACCTGATGATGCGTTCATAAACATAAGCACTTACTTGTTATCTGGAATTCGACACTCCGAACTGCAACAAAAACAATTTGCATTACTCATTGGGTTAACATTATGAAAAAAAATACATTCAACAAGAAGAAAATGACATCAAACTGTAAAAATCAAATCAAATATCATTTGCTGACTCTATTACCTCCATCCTCTGCGACGCATTTCCATCCCAAGTTTCCATTTTGAACACTACGTGTAAGAGTCAAAATAACGAATGCCTGAGTTTTAAAATAACACAAAACAATACACAATACAACTCGACCCCCTCAAAGCAAAACCGCACAATCACCGAATATTTAATAAATAAACGATTACGCGAATAAAATCCGTTTTTTGCGAACGCCACTGTGATATGAATCAGGGCGCGGCGTAGTAATTTCTTAAACTAATGACTTTCCATAGCCCACTTCGTCTTGGTTTTTACGCAAAGAACTACTTTTTAAAGTGGATGTTTTTAACATTTTCATGCATACCGTTAAAATTTTTTTCTTCAACCTGTACTTAATTTTTAATAATTATTTCTAATTGAAAGTTTAAATTTCACAATTTCTGATTGACCATTTTGAATTATATGTTAGTGCATTAATGCACTAATGACTGAGAAAAAGATTATCGCAAAATTGTATGTGGATTGACTTCATTATTTTGGAAGTCGTGAACTTGCAAGTAAATGTTGAAACAAAAATGTCTTCCGGGATTGAACCGTGGCAACTACGGTTACATTTTCGACACAGTCCAAACCCGGAAGACGTTTTTGTTTCAACAACGACTCCGGTCGTGGAAGCCTCAATTCTTGCAAGTAAATGATGGTACTATAAATCAAAACAAATAAGAGATTGCTGACTAGTATGACGTATTGTCTTCCATCTAGAGTCTACTCTATACACTAAATAAATCACTATTTTTTTTATACTCTTAGGATTAACAAGTTTTTTAGAAAAATCGTGGTGAAAAATTAACAAAGCAACTTCATATCAATTTGGGGTCTACGTTCACATAAAACATGGACACCCACTATTACTACCAACAACACTCTAAAGGTTACGGTACCAAAAGACAGGAAGTCAATAAACAACAGGGCAGTTGTGTCAACAAGAATATTATTGATAGACAGATATGTTTATTAGTTTGTTTAATTTTACAAACGATTCGGTTTCTCTGTTAACTTAATCTACATCCCTCCGCCTAAAAACGAATATTACCGTTCATTCTCTAAAACGTCCCTACCCCAAAACTTAAAATGTCCTTCTTCCACATAAAAATTTTCTTCTTTCTAAAACTTCCCTCATGCACTCATCTCCTTCTCCTTTTCTCCTAATATTACTTGTTCTTTTTTTCTTCCCTTCTGATGTGTTCACACTCTTCCATCAAATGCTGCAAGTGCTCCCATCCCTCCACGAACATTCTGCATTTTCTTTCTCCATCCTCTAGCTAATATCTGTTTACAAAAACCTTCGTTATATATATTCCTTCTCTTATGTTTGCTCTTCTTTCTTGAGTTTCCGTATCTTGATCCCTTCTCACTATGTCGTCTTCTATACTTATGCTACTTCTTCTCTGGCATACCCTACTCTTTTGTAATATCTTCTTCTTTCTTCTTGTCCTAACTTTATTCTCTGCCTCTTCACTTCTTTCTAACATTCCTTCAGAATTATATTGTCCTCCCATTTCTCTAACTCCTCTTTATTCCTCAATGCTAACTTACCAGCTTGTACTCTTATCTTTTCCATTTTATTTCTTCCCCACTATATATGACGGTGTCTCCTTTTCCAACCCCAACATCCACCTCCAATACTTTTCTTGTACTTTTCCAATTTTTCTCACTCCTTCCATCCCCATACCTCCGCACCTGACATCATAATACTCCCCACTAATTTCTAAAATAGTCATTTTCTTTTTCTATGTTAACCCCAAACAATCTTTCTCTCCTATTCCCCACACCTGCCCCACGACTTTGTTACCCTTATTTGTTAATTCTCTTACATGCCTTTCATCTTTATTATCATATTTTATGGTATATCCTAAATATTTACACTCGTTCACTCTTTCTATCTCTTCTTCTCCCCATTTCCATTTTTTTCTCTTCTCTTTTCCTTCTTTCTTATTTTGTTTTGAAAAACTATTACTTCCGTCTTTCCAACATTCGCTTTCATTGTTCTATATACTTCTTCACTACTTCTATTCATCCTCTCATTTCTTCTTTCTTACTTGCCACCACCACCAAATCGTCCACATATGCCAGAACCCATACTTTCTTCCTTCCTATTAGCAATCCTTCCTTTTGTTTTCTCCTCATTATCTCTACCATATCTGCCATGTATAGCGCGAATAAGTTACGGTTTACTGGACATTCCTGTTAAGTCCCTTATTGGTCCAAAAAAATTCCCCAACTTTTCCTTCAGTTCTTGTTTGACACTTTGTTTCATCATATAACTCTTCCAGTGCTTCTATCAGATTGTTATCCTTTTTTCTCTTAGCCCTTTCCATAATTATTCAATTTTTTTCTTCTAACCTCCTTTTTAATATCTCCCGTAGATCTTGTACCCTGCGTTTGTGATACGTAATTTCTATCTCCCCTTTATTTATCGGACATATTATTACTTCCTTCCACTTCTCAGGTAATCCTTCCCCTCTCCGTATCCTACTTAGTATTGATTTCATCATTTCTTTCATCTTATTTCCTGTATGTTTTCATTGTTCTGCCTGCGTTCAGTCTGTCCCTTCCGCTTTCCCACCCTTCATTTTTCTCAGCACGTCTTCTAGATCCACTTTTTTTTTGCGGTCGGTTTCTTTTGACTTGTTTCTATCCCCTTCTAACAACTCTATAAAGTGTTCTTTCCATTTATTTTCGTCTATTACTTATTCTTGGTATTTTTGCTTTTCTTCTTTCTTTATTTATAAACCTCCATGTCTCCTACATTTTTAATTTCTTTTATTTTATCTTCCATCTCTTCTCTTTTTATTCCTAAACTTTTTCCTTTTTCCATTCCTTTTTCCTTCCTTTCTCGTTCCACCAATGAATTTTCCTTCCCATTTCTGCTTTATTTTTTTGGCATGTTTTTTCATACTCCCTCTTCCATTCTTCTTACAATATCTTCGATTTCCTCTTCTATCTCTTTCTTTGTTTCTTGGTTGTATTCTATTATTTGTTTATACTTTTCTATACCTTCCTTTGTCCATACTTTTTTTACCATCCATTTTTCCCTTACCTTTTCTTTCTCTTCTATGTCTCTTTCGTTAAAGAAAACTTCTATTCGTTGATGAACTGATTCTTCTTCCTATTTTAATTTTGCCTATTTTCCACAAACTTTTACTTATGTATGTATACTCCCCATTTCTCTCTTGTTCCATATTTCCATTTAGAATTGTAGAATATTATTGACAAAAAAGAAACCGACGTTGAATCACCGAATTCAAAAAGGACGAAGATTGTACATTCAAGAGCGAAATCAATCAGCGTATGTGTGTGGCTCCCACAAGAAGAATAAAATTTGTATTTGTCTCAACATTAATTCTTTTAATATAACAATTTATAAAAAGGCTTTAGGATGAATTTACCGACGAATTTACCTATGTTGTAGGAATGTCCAAACAAAATACATCGATACTGGGCTTTATTTTTGTCACCGGGCGAACATTAAGAGGCAGTTTATTTTAAGACGAAGAGGGTTTGATTAATACGTGTTTTTACTAAAGCCTTGTGTAAATGAAACCCATTAGGATGAACCGTGACGATTTCATAAGCAAACAATGTTGAATGATGTGCTAATAGTATCAGCTATATGAGATGTGAAGATTATGTTTCTTTTTCTAACAAGATTTTCATTTATTTCATTGATCTGGAAACCTTCACAATCGCATTAGTTAAAGAAATAAAATTCAAATGACAGGAAAACTAAATGCAAAAGTTTACGTGACAAATTCCCTCCTAACAACATTAAAAACTTGAATGCGATGAGAAGGCTATCGAAAAAAAACAAGAGGAAAAAAAGTTCCGATTGAAAGCAAGTAGCAATGGTGTGCCAAACACTATATAATTTAATTTGTTTTTCCACATCGGATAGTAGGGAATGTTACACTATCTTCATGACCTTGACTCATTCCCTTCGATTACAAAACGTAGAAAACGTCAATTATGTTATATATATTCTTACAAACTAGTCCATCCCTTTCTACAGTTCCTAAAAGGTTATTGTAACCCTAAAGAGGCATAACTGGAGCGGAGGAATCAATTTTTTACATTCTCGTAAAACCCACTAGTAAGTAAAGTGGGTTTCATAAAGGTTGTACGTGACCACTAGTACTATTGACTTCAAATAAATAGAAATACCAGAATTTCGCAAAGAACTCCACATCGGCACGATACTATAAAATATTTAAAATGGTACAGAAAGTGTTCAAAAAGGGAAAAAGATTACTTTGTAACACAAATAGTTCAAATAAAAGTCATGGATTATAAAACTTTTAATAACTTAAGTACATTTTTTGTTGGATTAACATTCTTAAAATATTAAAATACTTGCTGAAAAAAGTCCATAATCTTATCCTTCTAATTTAGAACTAATTTGTATCTCCAAGCCAACTTCCAGAATGTTTATATTCAATTTATTTATTTGATTACAAGCGGGTTTTCATTGTTTAAATAGAAAAAACTAATAACAAAATAATACAAGTTTTGCTTAAATATGACGAAAGTGAGTTTGGATCCAATTTGTACCTATAAGCATTTTTCCGTTACTTCAATATTTTGCTTATATCTGATTAATACGTGATGTGTTTTATCAAGGTTCTCAGAAAATTGTTCAAAACATTTGCAAATCAAGACTAAAGTCGACAATCTTACCTACCGAATGTGTAGTAATTTGAATACAAAACCATTTTTCCATAATATCAGTATTTTGTTTGTAAACAAAATAACTTTACCTGGTTACATCACGTGTTTTAATAGATTTGGGCGAAAATTCAGAAAAAAAGTCGACATAACATAATATTTTTTGTAAACATTAATTTTATGTCATTAACCCCGTGTTTTAAAGTGCTGGTAGAAAATCGTTTAAAAAATTTGCAAATCGAAAACAAAGTCACCAAGTTACCTATCGAACTTGTATTAATTTGTACCCACAAACATTCCTATATAACATCAGTGTTTTGTTCGTACACAATAAGTTTATATGATTTCGTTCAACAGTTTCGGCATAAAATCGTTTAAAACATTTGAAAATGAGAAAGAAAGTCAACAATCTCATCTATTGAATTTGTAATCACGTAGATTTTTCTAAAAGTCAATATTTTCTTTGTAAAGAATAAATTTACTCGTTTATGTCACGTGTTTTAAGGGTTTCGGCAGAAAATAGAAATTTGCAAAACGAAAACAAGATCGATAATATTATCCATCAAATTTGTAATAATTTGTACCCACAAGCATTTTCCTATAACGTAAATATTTTGTTAATAAACGATAACTTTATCTGTTTATGTCACACGTTGTAATTTGGTAGAAAAACATTTAAAAAATTCGCAAATCGGTAATATTACCCATCGAATTTGTATTAATTTGCCCCCACAAGCATTTTGTCAAACATCAATATTTTGTTCGTAAACGTAGCAATATATGATTACCCACTTATTTAACAGAATTGGAAAAATCGTTAAAAAATTTGCAAATAAAAAACAAAGTCGATAATCTTATCCATCAAATTTGAAACTAATTTGGATGGAACGTTTTAATTTCTGCATTTTCTTTAAATGTTTCATTTCAGATCAGTTAATTATCGTAAAGACTTTAATAAAACAAATTCTTTGTTTATTGTGTTGGTGTTTCCTATTTTTATTGACCATGAAATAGTATTATGGTTGAAGTGAAGTGGCACTAATTTATTCGGCTAGCAGTAATAAGTTAAATAAATGTTATTACTGGGCTTTAAGACAATCCATATCGAATATCAAGGTTACATTTGCTACTGAATTTGTCGCGGGTCTTAATAGTGAGGTCATTCAAAACTGAATTGTCGCATTTTTTCGTGGGAAAAATTATTTTTAGTTCATCTTACGCAGATTGAAACACGTTGATGTTATCAAGAAAATCGATCAAGGGAGTGTTCAAACTCGTGTATATGTATTCTACAGTATAATTGAAAATACTTAAATGTACAGACCTGGTATATTTTAAAGCTCTTGTACAACCAGACGAAAAAAAATATAAAATGATAACCACATAATAATTGATACTATAAACATCCGTTTTGAGATGTGTTGATGCCTCATTGATCACAACTTGTACGTGTTGTTTACTATTAAAACATCGTAAAAATAAAAAAAAAACAGAGACGTGCTCGAAGAGAAATAATAAAACAGATAATCTTTCCCAAACCTTTTTATTAAGAATTATTTTTAAATGTATTTAATATTACAAAGTTGAGATTACGAATGGCAATTTCCCTGAAAATACTTATCTAGTGATGTACGAAATTATCCAACTTTCATTACCTGTTAGAAATTTATGAGCGTAAATATAGTATGAACGTTGGTTACGTTGACAGTTTATAACCTTATTAAGTTGATGATAAAATTCATACTCTCTCAGAAACATACACTAAAATTTATTGTCGTTTTTATGTTTCGTATAGAAACTTGAGCTTTGCTGGAATATTTTTTCCGTACAAAAATATATTATTTATTTTTCGAGTAAATTACTCTGCCAAAGGACCTCCTGCTGAACTTGAAACGAAGCGTTTTATCGTTGCTGACTGTGCAAATAAAACCATGCATATTTTGTAAAATTACGGGAGCAAATTATTCTTCCGTGCCTTATTCGTACTACTTAAATTTTCCACGAAAATGTATAAACATACAAATGTAGTTAATTAAATCATAACGACAAATAAGTTGGGCGCGACATCTAGTTTCACAACCTCGTACTATCTTGGCACGAACGAACAGTAATTTACTAATACAAAGTTCTGATAAGGACAAACTACCGTCCTTGTGTTCCTCGATTTGTCAGTACGGATATCATCTCTAGGTGTTTAACCTTTAATTCGTAGCTCTTCAATCGTAGCAACAAGATGAGGAGAGGTTAATTGTAGTAGGTTACATTACGTTAAGCAGGTGCCAATGACCTCTTTAATATAAACGTATAATCTACAGACCCTTTCGAGTTTCCTTCTGCTGGTGATCTGGACCGTCTTACACCAACAAGCAACAACTCTATAAAGAGATAGACCATACCATCATCTTGCACATTCATGGGCAAGTTATGCTTACCATTAGTTCCTGGGTATTCATATCAGTTCAGTATGAATTCATAATCTCTATGATATTTGCTATAATTGAGTTTCAAGTGAAGGTCACAATAGCGGTTTTATTATCATACAGGAGCTGTGAATAAACTTAAAATGTAAATGGTTTGACTAGAAATGATTTAGCGGCCTTCCGGACATCATGTACTGGTCTTCTTCCGATGCCTTCATCGAATTCTGATTTTCAGAACAACATCTTTTCGGAAAATTTCCCTGATGATCAAACCCTTCAACTCAATATAACGTTTTTACACAAATCATTAAGAGGATCGATGTGACACTGTATTTCCGTCGCACCAAACTATTTATTATAGATGAGTGTTGCCCGTCATTTGGATTTAGATGACATGCGACTCCATACAATTTCATTTCATTCACTTTCCTAAATAGTCCCAAAATAACGAAACAGCTGTCGACTGATTCTTTACGTTCGTTTCCAGTTGTTTACATGTGTAAAAAACCGTCGATTTGAAATCGGAAATTTTTGAATTATTATAACATTTAACATTGTAGATGGTTTCCGAAAGCGAGCATTTTTGTCAAACAAAAATGTTTTCCAATATAATTATACACGGTAGCTCGAAAGTCTGGAGACGGCCGCTTTTTGGCGAAACTATGGGAAATATTCAAAACAAATTGGCAGACTCTTAATAAAAAAAAATCAACCTTGTTTTCCTCAATAGTGGTTTTCTTAAACCTTGAGGCAAACCCTTTGCCAAAACGAACCAATCCACTACTGCACACGGTTTCGTCACCACACTGTACAGATTTGTTACAATCAAAATTCACGTTTACTAGCTTTTACTTTTCTAACGTTAAGATTTTTCTGCGTACGTGCACTTTGCTTATTACGGTCCTGTCTACTTTCACCTCAACTTTAACAACGAGGACAGTCGTGTTTTGGGAAAAAAATAGGAACTGAGAAAGGAAATTCTAAACACAAGTGTTGGATTAATCCAAAGTTCTTGTAACCATCCGCCTGTTGTGAAACGTAAATTACACCGGTTATGTAATAAGAAATAAACCGGCATGTTGTTTAGGACGAACGTTTGCAGGTGAGCTTACTGACCTATATTTCACCACGTCCGTTTGTATTGTCTGTGATTACTTTGCTTAATGTCAGAAATCGTGGGTTGTTTTCTGAAACCGTTAGTGCCTTATGCTGTTGTAATTGGAAGGATTAACCTCTCGACCCTTACTTGTACTCGAGGAAGTGTTATGCGGAAATAAACCTATGCTGTTAGGAAATGCCGATTAGAGTTCTGTCACGCAAGATAGCGAGGACCAGCGACGTTGGGGTGTCTCGTCTTAACACCGGAAAGGGCTTTCCTTCAATACTGTGCCGCCAACCTAAATCTCATCAGTGCTTTGCTTTGCAGCTATTTCAGTTTTAACGTGTGTATCCAAACAATCCAATTACCAGTACCGAACCATTTCTTAACTATAACTGGGAACTATCGATGTCGAACGCTCCAAAAGGACGTCGTAATGAACGATACACGTATGTGATCCTAGTTAAGTAACTTCTCTCCAGGTAACTATACGTTTAATGTCGAAGAACTTTGTGTCGCTAGACCAATTATTTGTACTCTACGGTTTCTTATTCTGTTTGTTCGTATTACTATCAAAGTAACCTTGACTGCTTTAACGAAGTACGTTTTAAGTCAAGGTAGCGCTTATATTTAATTTACTCATTGTTACACTTGAATTCACACGCTCTGTGTAATAAGTTCGACGCTCAGGAGGATAAGAACCCGTCTCACTCAATAGCAACGGCTATCGAGTTTTGTCTATTACCTGTTGCTGTGTCGCTGATTAATTTATATTTATATATGTGGAATATTCACGAGAGAGCACGATATTCTCTGTTGCTACTGATATATTTTTTGTATGACGTATTATGTGTGTAACCGATTAAACAGCTCTTAAACCGATGCAACAATTTTTTTTTAATTGCCCATTAACAAAGTTACTATAACAGATTATACTGATCTTCTGGGGCACCATACATAACACTTACATCACACAATACATACAATAGTTAAAATGTACCATACGAATAAATAAATAAATAACCTCAAAAAAAATTTTACTGAGACCACTAATATTCAGGGTAATGGCAGTGAATGAAAACCGTTTAATTTTATTCTACAAAAACTATAACTTTAGAAAACAAACGGTTTTTACTGCCATTTCCCTGAACATTAGCAGTATCAATAGATTTTTTTAGAGGTAAAATAAGTTAATACCCCCTTCACCAAAACTATTGCATTTGTTTATCATCAAGGATCTACCAATCTGTTTTTGCTAAAAAACGACCGTCTCTAGACTTTTAGGCTACCGCGTATATTATACCATAGACTGTAGCAAAGGAATAAAAAGGAGATAGAATTATGAGATATGAAATCATTTGGTGCTTTTTGTTTTCTGTTAAGTGTGACAGAATGGTTAGAAATAGAACAATTACTCAAAGGTGGTGTAGACACAAGCGGAGAATCTAATAAAAAATCTCTTCTAATTTTTTTTAAGAATTAGTATAATAATAAATTAGATTTAATTATTGACCGCTATAAAATAAAAACCAATTAGCTTATAATTTCTTACCTACTTACCTCTACCAAAGCACAACAAAAACGTGGCTTGCAAAAACGCTGACATGGCTGAGTCCATAGGTGCAATGACAAGCACCGCAGCAATGGTTTAAATTCACTATAGGTGGTAATCAAAGAAAGTACTCAGGAAATCCTATTGGGCATCTCTTTATTGGAAATAGAAGCATTAAGAGATCAAATGAACAAAAAAATTATTTTTGACTCCGCTTCCCGAGTAGAAAGAAACGGAAAGAGGGCTGTTTAAAGTTAATTTAAACATACGAAAATTATTGTCGTACTACTTATTTCAAATAGTGTAATTTAGTAATAGTTGTGAAACAAGCTTAAAAGCAATATACAAACGGATTCAGCAAAACGCAATAATAGCATGTAGGTTACTAGATAATGCATATTTTTCATAATTTACGTCACAATTTCAGTGTATATAAACATTGCGATTTATTAATAAAATCATCATTCTCAAAAAGTCTGGTCATTCTTAACTACCTTCCGTAGAACTTGACACGGTGGACGTGTTAGTTACCTCGGTAAGCGTAGATCAACAGGGTGAATTCCATCTACCCCCAGATCAAGCTGAGAAGAGGGTGATCGCCTTAAAACTTTGTCCGATAATCAACCGATTACTTGGGCAAGGTTTACATTGGTCCTTCGAGAAGTTAAAACGAACCAACGCCGTCGACAACATCACCAGACGTTAGCCGCCGGTCAAATACAAAATTACAACCACCATCCAGTCGACAATTAACTGCAACCACCATCCAGTCGACAATTAACTACAAACTACAACCACCATCCAGTCGACAATTAACTGCAACCACCATCCAGTCGGCAACTAACTACAAACTACAACCGTCATCCAGTCAGCAACTAACTACAAACTACAACCACCATCCAGTCGACAATTAACTGCAATCGCTATCCAGTAGGTAACTAACTACAAACTACAACCGTCATCCAGTCAGCAACTAACAACAAACTACAACCACCATCCAGTCGACAATTAACTGCAACCACCATCCAGTCGGCAACTAACTACAAACTACAACCACCATCCAGTCGACAATTAACTGCAATCGCTATCCAGTAGGTAACTAACTACAAACTACAACCGTCATCCAGTCAGCAACTAACAACAAACTACAACCACCATCCAGTCGACAATTAACTGCAACCACCATCCAGTCGACAATTAACTACAAACTACAACCGTCATCCAGTCAGCAACTAACAACAAACTACAACCACCATCCAGTCGACAATTAACTGCAACCACCATCCAGTCGACAATTAACTACAAACTGCAAGCGCCATCCAGTCGAAGACTAACTACAAACTACAACCACCGTCTACTCGACAACTAGCCAAAAAAAAAAAAGACCCCGACAACAAAACACAACCCATCAACGGCAAACTGAGAAAACTACGAAGAAACCAGATAACAAGAAAACGTACAATAAACAAGGCGGTCGTACTTAACCAACATACAACTCACAACTGAAAACAAGATGGAAACAGAAAAATCAACGCGCTAGCCAAGCAACAAGAACTTCTGGGACAAGAAATTATAAGGTTACATTCAAATAATAAAAAGGACTCCGTATCACGCAAGACACCTTCGTACATTTCAAAACGTTTGTCGGACCTAGAAAAACTATGGGAAACAGCAGTACACAACAACGACAAACTTATATCAACAAAAATGTTACAACACACTTATTTCACAACCAACTACTTCCGGCAGATGAAGACAATTCAAGTAAAAAGCAAGAAGAATCTTCGTATAGGACATACCATAATCTATCTTCTACTATTCCTCACATGTATGCCTTATAACAGTCGGGCAGAGCATGAAATACGCTATCCACAACCCGGGCTATATATTGAACACATAGGATGGGCTAACATCGAAAGAGGAACGTTTCGAACTCAAGTAAAATTCGAAAAAGGCAGGCTGTATACAGATGCAACTAAGGTATTCGCAGTGAACAAGCAGTTCCAAGATTTTTGTGAGGAAACAAAATCATTGTCAGACGGAACCCAGTGCAAAGCGTTGGCACACCATTTACAAGAACAAGAAGATGAATTTAAATGGATACAAACTGATATACAACTTGTAAGTCAAAAACGTCACAAGCGTGGCCTGCTAGGGGATTTATTAACATCAATCTTTGGAGTCAACGATGAAGTCTACGCCAACATCAACTCCTTAGAACAAAATCAGCAGAAGTTAATCAAGAGTTCAAACCAACAAGCAAAATTGATGCTGTCCGCATTAGCATCATTCAACAACACAGAAATTAAAATCAATAACAAACTGGAGCGTTTTAGAGAGCGATTAAATGAAGGAATTGATGCCATCAACGAGATGAAGAAATGGTTCAAGACCGTAGATGAGAACAAAATAAGCATTCACATGCTCAACATTTATCAAGTCGCATCCAATTTTATATCTGAAGTCAACAAGTATTACAAAAGGCTGTTAAGAATCCACCACGGCAAAGGGTCGCTCATAGATATCTTATCACCTACTCAAATCAGTAGCATCATTGAACAAGCCAACTCTAAGCTAACACACAACTTACGAATTTTCAACTCTCCCATAATGCAAGCCACTATGGAACAAGATGAAGACTGCTTTCATGTTTATGGATTATTTCTTATAATCGACATCTCAGATTACGATATAATCCAAGCCACACCAATTCCAGTAAAAATAGAAAATGGATCCTTTGGTCGTTAAGCATCGCAAAGGAACTAATTGCTATCGACTACAACTCTCAATTATATTTCACAATGAGTGACAACGAATTCAAAAAACTGCATAACTGTATCAAAAACAAATTTATTTGTTCTCCAGCAGTGATAAAAACCTTGAAACAAGTCCGAATTGCATCATTGACGAAATTTACCAAAGATCAGATCCGGTTAAGTGCAGTGTTCAAAAGGGAAAAATAAACGACGGAATAGTATGGAAACAGCTATACATGCTCAACACTTGGCTATTTATTACTTCAGCCCCTACTAAAATAGCACTCATTTGCAATGGAGATAGACAAGATATCCCTATAAATCAAACAGGAATCATTAAAATAACTCAAGACTGCTATATACAGACAAAGCAAAACATATTGGCAGCTCATCAAAAGAACAGTATTCCAGTCATAGCAAGCTACTCCAAGGCCATGTATATGCCCATTAATAACACGTTGGAGCGTTATTCACCAACCCAACTTTCACACGAGCCGGTATTTAAACTATCTGACGAAGTAAACAATATTCAACAAGCAGAAGAAAAATTCAACTCGACTTGCAAGAGTCAACGTGGGCATCTTTGCGACACCATTCAGTAGCAACCAGTAGCATCACTACCGGAATTTTATTAACAATTGCAGCAATCATCGGGGGATTACATCTGTATCGGTCGAAAAGACGGCTGAGACAAACTCAAACGAGATCGGACGGGACAGCAGCATCAACTACAGATGCAATCGAACTTCAACCCCTTAACATCAAATCCTATTCTGACCTAGAGAATGGGCAGAATGTTTAAAGTTAATTTAAACATACGAAAATTATTGTCGTACTACTTATTTCAAATAGTGTAATTTAGTAATAGTTGTGAAACAAGCTTAAAAGCAATATACAAACGGATTCAGCAAAACGCAATAATAGCATGTAGGTTACTAGATAATGCATATTTTTCATAATTTACGTCACAATTTCAGTGTATATAAACATTGCGATTTATTAATAAAATTATCATTCTCAAAAAGTCTGGTCATTCTTAACTACCTTCCGTAGAACTTGACACGGTGGACGTGTTAGTTACCTCGGTAAGCGTAGATCAACAGGGTGAATTCCATCTACCCCAGATCAAGCTGAGAAGAGGGTGATCGCCTTAAAACTTTGTCCGATAATCAACCGATTACTTGGGCAAGGTTTACAAGGGCACTGAATGTGTGCTGCCAAACTCGATGACATTGCCACCATCTGTCACCATTCAGATAGCGGTAGCACACCTCATTACTAAGAATGAAAGCGAACAGACCATATTAGATAGTCAACTGCCATTAAAAGCCCTGCAAGGTATTAGTCTCAAATCAAAAACGATTAATTTCTAAATCAGCCGGCGAACAAAAATATAGTTCAGATTCGCTCAGTGACAAGGCATGAAGAAATAATAGGAAGCCTAACAGTGAATCTAAAATATTTATAGGACCATCTCCAACGTACGGTTTTGGCGTAAGTTTTTCTCAGAATCTGGAATACAATACTACATTATGTAGTCAAAGAAATTTCTCAACCCTATTAAAAAAGATAAAAGGAGGTAAGTTTCTTAAGAAAGAGTGAGCTGTGCGGTTCCCTAATGTCACATAAAGGTACTGTGGTCAAGATGTAAAATTATTAATCAGAGAAGAATGGTTGATACAATCTACCAGGTGACTGACCGACTTCATCAAGCATTTCAAGGTCTCTCCTGAATTAAACAGTGGTATGAAATTATTTGTTTGTGTAGATACTAGAGGCTATCTGGGGAGTGCAATGTGCTTTACGCCGATCCCAGACCGTGATACGTCACACACTTAGAATCGATACTCGAGTCGAGCTAAGACGATCCCCGCAGAAGGCAGGGACGAGCTTGTTTTGAATCGACTTGACTCCAAATCGCCCACATTAGTAGTTTTACAACGCGGCTTGTGTATGGAGCCCTTTATAATCGATTCCCGATAAGCCACATAAACATCACAGAGTGATTAAACCACGTTATCATATAACATAGTTAAAACGTTGGCGACCGATTAATGCAAATGAATTTGTGGACGTGTTACAATAGCATGAGTCGACACTAGATGTCGCAACACTTATGTAACGTAATTACATTTTCAGTAGTTACAAACCTACTCGACTTATATTTCAAGATAAATTTTTATGTTATTACCAACTTACCTATATATTATGCAACTAGTCACGTGATTTTCCGCGATTGATTCAGGTAAATATTACAGTTGATTGGTAAACCTGCAATTTGACAAAAAACAAATTTGAGGTTGTTCTTGATAATAAAATTCAACACAATTAATCCAACAATCAAATTTCTGAATATGCGAATATTTATTTGCTTGGAATTTTGTATGTATGTAATAACTGTTTACACATCTGTCTACAAATGTATTTTCGGGCGTGTTACGACAGCACGAGACGACAGTGAATGTCGCAATAGTGGTGTTAATCATTTATAGATTGTTTATAGAGCTGGATTTTGTTCGTGATCGGGGGCAAAGACAAATAATACGGTATTACGTTGTGGTACTAACAAGCAACACATTTTTGTAATCGAGGATATGCTTCAAAATTTGGCGAATGGAAGTTTGCAATACACTCGTTAGTCTATGGCGAGGCCAAAGTGCTGCCGTCCAAGCATAAAGTTCCAATAATTAGTAGCGAAGGGAAAATAATCATAATCCAAAAGGTCGTACGCCTAGCTAGGTCATGGCTTTAGGCTTAAAAAAAAGATAACGTATTATTTGTCCTTGGCCCCGACCACAAGAAAAATTCGGCTCCTGCTCTTAATTAATATATTCATATATCCAATAAAAAAAGGTAGAATTGTATTCAAAATTCACATACATTGACATTTTCATAGTATTGTATTTTTATAACCTCAATATAAATCCTTGGTGTCGAGGAAAATGAGTGTGTCTCATAATAGTCCGATCCCAGGTTCAGTTCTCCTGTGGCAAATGGTTTTTTAAATAATTTAATGAAATCATGAGTATAAATATAATAGTGTATTATAGACCAAAGTAGAGAAAAGCTTTTCACAGCTTATCTACCATGATCTATATACTAGTTTTTCTTCAAGCGTAAAAGGCTTTTTTCTTCAAGCGACAATAAAACGGCATATTATTGAACTACTGGCTAAAAACGCTTTTTACTGTATAAACATTAAAAACAACAGTTCTTTTGTTTTCACAACTAATTAGAGGTTGGTACCTCGGTTATGTCATATTATGAATGTACAGTAAAGTACCAACTTGATTCGTCGAGAATAAAACGTCACTGTAGCACTCGAGAATCTCGAAAATTTGAAAATAACACATGAAAATTAGCAATAAACGCTTGAAGAAAATAATATATTTATCTTGGAGTTAAAAATATAATTGTTTCGCTTAATTTGCTGTCTCGGCTAACGCCTTGCCAGCAAAATTTTAAGCTCAACAATGATATTGTTTAACTCCTAGTAAAATAATTTACTATTTACTGTCTAAACACTAAAAACGCGATTTCTTTTGTTGTCACAACTATTTAGAGGTTGGTACCTCGATTATGTTATATTAATAAATGTAACAGTAAAGTACCAACCTGATTTGTCGAGAATAAAACGTCACTAATAACACTCAAGAATCTCGAAAATTTTGAAACAACACATGAAAACTAGCAATAAACGCTTGAAGAAAAAATAATAATATGCGTGTTGTGTTTCTGCATCTGTCGGCCACGCGAAAACGCCAGTACAGCATTTTACGCTGGTGCGTACGTTTGTCTGTGACTGTTTAAAATTCCCGCCGACTGCTATGACGGTCTGATATTAGTTTTCTTTGTACCAAACACCTAAAACCAATCGATATTCATCCTGAGGTGTGTGTAGTATACGGAGAAAACATTATGAGTGATGGAATGGTACGAAAATGCATTTAAACAGGGCGCCCTCACTGCTTTCCTCATCATGAACATTGGAACGGCCATCTTTAACCGCCTAACTCACTTTCGTACTATTCCTTTACTCAGTACACTGCACAGATCTCTCTTATTTTTAGACGTTCGAGACAAAGAAAACGGATAACAGACGGTTATAGCAGTCGGTGTGACTTTCGATAGGCGGAAGTATTTTAAACACAGAGAACCGTACGAAACGGCAAAAATGCCGTACTGGCGTCTGCGCGTCTACATAGTGCGCATGCGCGGAACGCAGACCGAACCCCACAACTGCGGAATCACAAGACGGTACATAATTAAAAAATACGCTTCGTATTGTATACGTTTTTAAGTTAAAAGTTAGGCAGTATAATTTCAATTGTCGTAACCGTAGCAACTGTTTTCGTTATTGATTAGTAGTTAGTAATGGAAAATTACTGACCACTAAAATAGCTTCACAGTTCAGAAATAAGTCAATAATAATAATATTAATATTAATAATAATAATATTAATAATAATAAGAACCTAAGGTAGCGAAAAATAATATATTACATATCAAGGTAGAGCAAGAGTTTTTCTCAGCTGGGCGGTATAATTTCCCTAGATGCAAAACATCAAGAGAAATTAGTTTCGTGATTTATATTCTATTTTTTTACTACTAAACTTTCCCGAAAATTTAAACCTGAATGCATTTTGGGACCCGAATTGTTTATTCTTCAATAACAAATACCTGTAAAAATCAGATAAGCATGAAACATAATTGTCGTGACTAATGACTATAAAATTTTAGGTTAGTAGTGAAAAATAATTAATTATACATCAGCTGTAGCTTATCAGAATAATTTCTATAAAAAACTAGCAAACCCGGCGAACTCCGTTTCGCCACCAGATGGCTTCGTTTTATGTAACATTTCGTTTGGTGATTAAAAGATGAAGAAAATTTTTTTGTTTTATATTTAAAAGGAAAAATTTTATTTCATTTCACAACAGTAATAAATTCATTTCGATTACAAAAATGAAGTATTATTTAGTTGAACTTCTCTAAGTAAATGAAAGTGAATCCAAAGTAAATACTGAATCGAAGCGTTATACGTGTCCGCAAATTATCCGTTTCATTGAAGTGCACTTTGGTAAACCACATTTTTTGTTTTTGGTCTGACGTTAACACAAACAAAGCGGATGGTTTCCTAACTCGTGAACACGCAACGTATAACTGCCCATGTGAAAAACAATGATTTTCTAAATTTATCCCGCAAACACTAAGCGATTGGCCTTGCGACTTGTTAATTGTCATTGCGACGCACCGGCGCCATCTACTTAAAATATTGGTTTGTAGTACATGCTATGTATCAGAGATGGCGCTGTATGTGAAAAAGATTTTCACGCTTTTCTGTTGAAATTTTTCCTGAATTTTCTTTGCTATAAACCTCACGGAGCCCGAGACCTTTCCAACGAATGCAAAACCGTGGAAATCGGTTCGTGCGTTCTGGAGTTATAGCGTCAGGAAGGAAAACCCGACTTATTTTTATATAGTAGACAAGTAGACAACAAACATAATTATTGTAAACATAGTAACTAGTAGTTAATAATGAAAAATTATAGGCCACTAGGAGAAATAAGCAGTTTCACAACACGAAAATGGGATAAAAATAAAATTCTAGTTAGTAGTGAAAAATAGTATATTATACATCAATATACAGGGTGTTTCCTAAGTAATCTAAAATATTAAATGGGGCGCTTCGTCACTCAATTTTAAGACAAAAAGATCATATAAACATGTGTGATAAGTCTTGTCGTTAATGAGATACAGGGTGTTTTATTATTTTATTATGTAGCTTAGTAAACGTATCTGAACATGGTAAACGATTATTAGGATAACGCTGGGCATACATACGTCTAGCCTCTAAGGCATTACCATTCGCTAATCCATACAAAAAGTGCATATTAGCCATTTCGGCATTAGTAAACACAGGCATCGTTGTTAACTTAACACAAAAAGATCGTATTATTAACAATTTATTGTTCGTTGTTTGCGTTAGTTTTTAGGTTTGACACAGTTGTCAACGTTATTCCAAAGGCCACTTAGAATAAGCATGTTTTTCGAAAACCAGTAGCGTCACCAGGAAAAATTAATTTCAAATACAATCAGAGCTGATTTATTAAAAAACAATTTAACACCCTGTATCTCATTAACGACAAGACTTATCACACATGTTTATATGAACTTTTCGTCTTAAAATTGAGTAACGAAACGCCCCATATAATATTTTAGATTACTTAGGAAACACCCTGTACAGCAAGAGTTTCTCTCAGTTGAGCAGAATAATTTCCGTAAAAATCAGGTGGCAAGAAACATTATTATACTCGTAGTAACCATATCAACTACCTAGCAGTTAATAATGAAAAAATTCAGGCCACTAGGAGAGAAAAGTAGTTTTATAGCACGAATGACATAATAATAAGATTCTAGGTTAGTAGTGAAAAATAGCATACATATTAGGTTTTTATACCATTTTTTTACCACTAGGAGAGAAAAGTAGTTTCACGACTCGAAAATGAGTCAATAAATATTAAAATTTTAGGATGGTAGTAAAAATTAGTGTATTATACACCATTTCTAGATAAATGTTGATTAGATTCAGGACACGATCTATTAATTAAATATTACATAGTAAAGTTTATATTGGATCAAAGGTTTGTGAGTGAATAAAACGCTTTCCTATTAACGCTACCTTTAAAAAAAAATAACTGAAAAGTAGAAAAAAGTAATAAATAAAAAACAAACTATTTTTTTTTAAAATTACAACAAGAAAAAATTAATCAAAGTCAGCTTGACTTTCCAACTCCCATTTCCAATACATTTTCATTTCAATTCATCAAAGACTAAATGAGGATTACTTTTTATAGTCGCTGACAACATATAGTGACGCACGGCCGCAGAACAAAAGATTTATAATCTTTACACTTCGGAGTTAAATTCGCTTCGGGCGTTCACGCTTGTCTGTCGTTTAGAATATAAGGTACATATTCAAGGAAATTAGTGAAAATGGCAATAAGGTTTCATTTGTACTTTAGCTTGTAGTGATTACATCAGATAATAACAGATATTTTTAAGCCGATTTCACTATATTTTGTCCTCAACTATACCTAAATTGTTTGTTTTTTAGTTGTGTGCTATTGGTCATGCTTAATGCATTTTAGATACGTACTAATCACTGCAGCTTTGCATTTGAGGAAGAAGTATTGTATTGTAAGACGCATTCTAATAGATTTTTCAGTTTGTCCAATACACACTTGATTACAGTGTTTACAATTTATTTTCGAAACTTTCGCAATTTTCTATACGCGATACAAAACTAACGAGGTTAATAGAAATGTTCGCATTAAACAAGCACATGTAAATTGCGCAATTATTCCAAAACGTTACACAAAATGCTTGATGGAGAAGAAAAAAAATTATGATCGATCCGGTGCCTTAATGGTGCTCTTGTTGAATTCTATTATTTTTATTTGAATAATTCATTTTGCGAAAATAACACCGAAGTTGCATTTAGTTTCTAAATTTGTCGTCTGTATCAATTTAGTTGAATGAATCCGAAACAGATAAGTAAAAAGCTCGTTAAGCGTATATTCATTTAGTTAATTAAAACGAAAACTATATACTACGAATGTAACATTTAATTAAATGAAACCAATCACTTAAATCTTTTACTTTATTAACTGTATTATTACATTACGTTATTGGGAACGTAACACAGATTCTATTTTTAATTTAGATGAAACCACTTGAGAAACTTATATCTGAACATTCTAAAGTAGGTACTATACAGATTTTTGTTAGAATCAATGTAAGTAAATAATAATAATAAATATATGAGACAATTAGGATTTGAATACAAATTGTAATTTAGGATTAGAGAAATTTAGTCAAAATCATCATAAAGTAAAATCAAATTTCAAAATGTTGAGCGCCACAAAGTTTTACAAGCTGAACATTTTTCTTCTTATATTTCCTAATTTTCAGACGCTTCTTTTGTGCCTTTTTCTGTATTCGTTTTTTCCTCCTCCTCTGTTGTGATATGATGCCTTTTTTACCGTTCAAATTTTTTTAAATACTCTTTCCATCTCTAAGGTATCGTCTTCGTTTGCTGACTTTTGTACTTCCACATACTTCTTCTTTGATACACACCCGTTACATGATATATTATCTTTTTGTTGATTTCTATAATTTTTACTTCTATTTTCTCTTTTATACTTTTGAGTTCTCCTCAATTCCCAATTTGTAATATAACTGTTAGCCGCTGCCAGTAACTTGAAGATCTTCATAAGTATCTTGTGATACCCATTTCTGAGCTCATGTTCGGCTAACACTGACTTTTTAGTATGTCACAGACAATGTTCAACGGTCGATGTTCCTTAAGTCTAGTTCACATCCATCTCTTGGTGGTTCCTATGGTAAATTCAGTCTGCTAAAAAATTTAAATCTGCTCGGAATCTTCTTGGTTGATTTGAAAATATTTTTGATGTCATACCTCTTTCGAATTCTTTCTATGCGGCCTGTGACTTTGGGTATGTATCGAACACCACCCAAGCCAAGACTCCGAATTAATTAAGACCCTGACGGAACGAAAGGATTTGTAAATCAAAGATCTTCAGGCGGAACTCGGATACCTGAAAACTGCCTTTGAGACTAACAGGTACACTAGGAACAAGATCCAAAGATCAAAGAGGTTCAAAAGTTTAAGAGTACCGGAATCTAAGAGTCGACCATCCACGCATATCTACAATACATATCAAAAGTCACAGACCGCATAGAAAGAATCATACAGAGGCACGACATCAAAACTATCTTCAAACCAACCAAGAAGATTCAGCGGACCTCAGATCAACAAAGGATGAAAGATGTCGTTTTTTAGCAGTCATATACTTTGTTCTTGTAGTAAAATATACATAAGAACCACCAAGAAAACCATGGGAACTATGCTTAAAGAATGTCGTGCAAACTACCATCTTGGACACACCGGTAGCCAAACATGCGCTTTGCAATGGGAACCACAAGATACTCTTCTAAAGTTTTAAGTCAGTAGCAATGGCGAATGGTTATCATAACAGATTGGTTAGGAAAGCCATCGAGATCCACAAACATCCAAAGAACAGAAAAGAAGAAACCCTGAAGCAAAACGTTAGAAAAAAATTTCAATCAACGACAACCTTTCGACCCGAATGTAGAAAACACTAATTCACAAACAGGACCACAATTGTAGAAATGTATTATGTTTTCAAATTTTGACCGGTTTTGTGCGTTAGGCGAAGAAAAACGTATTACGAAGTGAAGAGAATTTACATTTAAACAAATGTTGGTATTTATTTAATTATGTTACGTACTTAAGAACGTTATTAAGTAGATTGACGTATTTGCGCGAGTGAAGATAAAGGTTTGGAAAGAATTGTGCGAGTGATAAGAAATTTTAATGTAAATGTACATATTTATTTACGTGAAAAAGACATTCCATTTAATTTAAAAGATTCGTTTATTTTTTAAAAAAGATATTATTTAGTTAAAAATTATACTTAAGAAGATGTCAGAATCAGAGGGAAACAAGTCGGAGACAAGGAGGAAAAGAATGCAAGAAGAGGACGTGTATGAAATTTTTAGAAATAGTAAAAAAGTGGCCAGATCTCCGAAAAAGGGAAGAAAAAAATAGAGGAAATGTGTACGAGAAGGGAAGTAGAAAATGAAGATTATCGAGGGTTAATGGGGCTGTGCAAAGAGATGTTACAAAAATAAAATCAATAAAATCAGTACAGGAAAAAACAAATGAAGGAATAAAAGAAATAAAAGAGAAAATAAATAGAGTTAATGGAAAATGGGAAGAGAAATTTAAGAATTTAGAAGAAAGAATAGAAAACTTAATAAGAAAAATGGAAAAACATGAAACAGAAAAAAAAAGAAAAATTAGTGATTAAAGGGCTAGAGATTTACGAAGAAATAATGGAAGTGAAGAAACAGGTAGAAGATATGTTAAAAAATAAGATGGGAGTAGAAGAGAAAGTAGAAGAAGCAATAGAAATAAAAGAAAGGAATAGTGATAATAAGATGAAAAATATGGAAGAAAAAAAGTATCTTAAAAATAAACGAAAGTTGTGAGGAACGAGAATATATGTAGATAACGACTTGACAAAAAGAGAAAGAGATACACAAAAGAAATATGAGAGAGATATATGAGAGAAATATGAGAGAGAATGTGTGAGGAGAAGGGATGGGCAATTGTAAATGGAAATATGGAAGAAGGGAAAGAGGGGAGTATACATACATAAGTGAAAGAGGAGAATCGGTAATCGATTATGTGATAGGGAACAAAAAGCTTGTGGAAAATAAACAAAATTAAAATAGGAAAAGAAGAAGAATCAGATCATCAACCAATAGAAGTTTTTTTAACGAATGAGAAGTAGAAGAGGAAGAAAAACTAAAGGAAAAATGGATAGTAAAAAGTATGGACAGAGGAAAGTATAGAAAAATATAAACAAACAATAGAATATGACCAAGAAACAAAGAAAGGGATAGAAAAGAAAATCGAAGACATTGTAAGAAGAATGGAAGAGGGAGTAGAAAAAAAAAACGAACCGAAAAAATAAAACAGAAATGGGAATAAAAGTTATTGGGGGAACGGAGAGTGCAAGAGAAAGAAGAAAGAAGCAAGACGAAGGAGAAGAAAATGGAAAAAAGGGCACACAACTTTAGAGAAGTATAAGAGTTTAAAAAAGAATATAAAAAATATGTAACAAAAGAAAGGAGGAATATAAAATATAAAAATGGAGAAGATAAGAGTACAAGCTGGTAAGATAGCAATGAGGTATGAAGAAGAGTTAGAAAAAGGGAGGAAAATACAATTTTAAAGGAATGTTGGAAAGAAGTGAAGAAGCAGAAAATAAAATTAGGACAAGAAGAAAGAAGAATATATTACGAAAGAGAAGAAGTAGAAAGAAGAAGAGCAAAAGACATAAGTATAGAAGACGACATAGTGAGAAGGGATAAAGACACACAAACTTAAGAAAGAAGAACAAAAATAATAGAAGGAAGATATAACGAAGGATATGACCGAGAGAGTACCGAAATATAACAGGAATCAAAACTTTAAAGACAAAAAGGATGATAGCGAGATTTAGGTGTAGGAATGAAAAAAATGTAAACAGGTATTGGCTAGAAGATGGAGAAAGCAAGTGCAGAATGTGTGGTGAGGAATGGGAGGATTTGCAGCATTTGATGAAAGAGTGCAAACAAATGAGAAGAGAAGAAAGAAAAAGAAATGTAATATTAGGAGAAGAAGGGGAAGGAGAGGAATGGATGAGGGAAGTATTACTAAGAAGAAAATTTTTATGTGGAAAAAGGACATTTTAAGTTTTGGTGTTGGGTTGTTTTAAAGTAGGAAAATTACTATTAGTTTTTAGGGAGTTTGTTAGGGATGTAGTTTAAGTTAGGAGATTAACCGAACCGTTTGTAAAATGTTATATTAGACAAACTAATAAAAAATATCTAAAATATCTATTATGTTTTCAAGGACGTGATTAAGTTGTAAGGAATATGGGTTTCTGTCTGTGAAATGCTTATGTAAAACCAGTTCATCGTTTCGCATTTTACAAGGCTATTTGCGCAACCAAGTTATAAAAGCTTAATACTATAAAATGTTAATAGACTTAAGCTGTTTCGACGTTGCTTAAATTTATGTTGTAATATGATGGTGTCGCCACAAGTACTCCCGAGCAGTGATGAAGATTTCATCACAATGTAGACGCTTTTGCGGTTGCCCATGCCAAAATGTTGCTGTTTGCTGGCATTACTATAAATGCCGCCATGTTCATGAAATGTGTCCGACCCGTCTTTGGTACCTGTATGTTAGAGGCAGTGCCTCAAAGTTGTTTGCTCTAGCGCATTACAATTATTAAAAAAAAAAAAATTTAATTTGATCTTTATTTAACAATATCTTCAACAAACGCTGTGTGAACTGAGTTTTTTTTAATTATATCTTATACTTTTTATTTGAGTTTGATCAAATGTTTGTGTAATAGTATAAAGTTACACACCGCAAGATTGTTTATAATTAAAGGTAGAAAATACAACGAGATATACCATATACGCTGAGAACACTATAAAATGCTGAACTAAATTCAAAGAAAACACTAAAAATCAATGCACTACAACAAGTGCCCTTGCACGTGATACCAAGTATTGTCATAGCAACGAGCATTAATATTCCAAAATTACAAATCGATCAAAAAAAAAAGGTTTAATATATTTATATTTAAGTAGGGGACGACAAATCAAAGCTACCAAATCACTAAATTTTTCTGTAAACGTAGCACTCTGCCTTTCAATTACGAATTGACGTGGAAAAAAGGTAACTATTAAATAAATGTTAGCGTCGAAAACTTTTTCTCTTTGAAGCAAACTTGTGTAAAGCAAATTCGTAACTCTATTAATTTTACTACATGTGCGATTTCAAAACATAGTTAATTTTTCATTAGATCACTTCTGGTTCAAATTTTAAATTTTAGTATTTTTTTAATATTTATTATTGGTGTTATAACAGGCATAAAAAATTCGATTTCAAGAAATGTTTTTACTCCACATCTTATAAATAATAATAAGCGTAATAACTTTGATGACTTGAATTAATTTTTTTTTCTAAAAAGAAATTTACTTTGTTCTCTTTGCGTTCAAGGGAGCGAGCGCGGTCTCGAGAAAGAGTATAAAAAGACACGTACTAAGAGCTTAACCTTCAGCTTTCTTTTATTATTTACTACCTATGTTTATTTTTTTTTCAAAATGTTTAACTTTTATTAGTACTATTCCCTTTTTTATCTTTGTCGCTTCCTCTATTTCGTTATTTATCTCCATCTTATTTGTATATATCTCTACCACTTCTTTCTTTACCTACATTTTCCCTCCATTTACCTCTAGGCTTTTTATCACCAAATTATTTTTTCATTTCTCAACTCCTTCTTCCAATCTCAACTTCTCATCCCATTTTTCGTCCATCTTGTTTATGTCTGTCCTTATTTTCTTTACTTTGGCAATAGTTTTTTCTTGTCCAGATTTTAAATAAAATAAATAAGAAAGAAAATAAACTCTAAATTTCGATAGAAAAGTGAAGAAAGGCACCTAATAGACAGAAATACTAAATAAAAAAGAATTGAAGATAAAAACACAACCAATTAAAGACAAACTAGAATGACACATGGAAAGTATAGTTAGTTCAAAGAATATGGCTGATGTTAAAAGTGTAGCGATCATTCCGCTACACAAAAATAGAGACGAAGAAGAGTGGCATAATTATTGAAGTATATCTTATTAAGAATGTTTAATTAGAGGAACAGATAAAATATTTATCATGACGGAGGTGCTAAGGTCTTAGAAGGGCTAGGATATCTCCGAAATCAGCACGACCTATTAAAATGACACTGAGCTGAACGATAAGTAACGTGAGAAACCCATTGTCAAGCTCACTATTTGAGGAAATAAGAGAGAAATAGTCAGTTAAATCAAACCTTGCAGTTAAGTGCGTTAGTTGCTAAGCAGGCATCGCGGGTTCGATCCCCGGTATAAACATCGAATTTTCCGAGCAACCAGAGAGAGTATAATTACCTCTTCACTTTAGCCCTTAGGATTCGACTGTAGGTCCCATGTATTACGTGTCTGTCTACTAATACACACAACTATTTTATGCGCAAAGAGTTGTGCAACGCCCACTAACTATACAAGAGCCACCAAGTGATAAGATGAAGCAACAAAATTATAACAAAGAACAAAGAAGAGATATGTAGGATTGTTGCAAATTTAACCTTCGAACTTTGTTCTGTAGTGTTCAAAGTTTGCACATTAAAATAGATGGTCCAAGAAACTTTGCAAAAGTGGTGTCCTGTATGGCAACAAAACGTTGAATTTCAACAACCATGGTAGGAACATGCGGTTGGGTATATTTTAATCTAAGCAGGAAGTGGAACCTCATCACAACCCAAAAAGTGACCTTTGACCTAGCAACTGCAAGCGCCTCTAAAACCTTCCCTTTATCGTTACAGTTAATTTTCTGTAACTGTTTTAATCCTACATCAAATTAATACACGGTAGTTCCTCTTGTAAATTCAGTCCGAAATTAATGTGGAGGACGCGTGATTGAAAAAACATTCCTGTCAAGCATTTCATACATAAAAATAATTACATTTCTTATGTATTTTTGTCAAACAAAGATGACAGAATCTAGTTTAATTCACATATATTAACGGCTCACCAAAGAGTAAGAGACGCCGTCGTACAATTATTAGGTCGTACTAGAGTATCCACCCCGGATGAACCCAAACAAGTGTCAGATGCATAGGGTTTTGAATTGTCTTTTATGTCGACGGTGGTAATCGGAAAACTAACAAACCTGCTTTCACGCATGTCGGTAAAACACTCTGCATAAAGTTGTTGGTTGATGGATCGCGCTACAGTTTTACCGATGACGTTCAGCGGCAAATTTAAAACAAAATAGTGAATACATACACATACACTTCCCGTACCTCATTCAGGTTAAACAAAAAAAGGTCGCTAGCTTCACAATGTAATAATATTTAGATTTACGCAGTGTTCTGGTCGTCTGCATAAGCAATAACAAGTTCAGTATTAAATTGTTTATTGGTGTAGCGGGACAAGACCACTACATCAACTTTGCAATGTTTGATCCGGAAGACTTCTTCATAACTCATTTTTCTTCGTACTTGTGTTGAAATCCAAAAATTTCCATTAAAAAAATTAAAAAATGGCAAAGTATGAAGACTTCGACACATAAAACATAAAAAAACAGTATGGCAGTTAGTAGTATCAAAATCCGAGTCGCTGAAATTATAATTTCGCTTCCACCAATGTGTGGCGGTGCTAATTTAATATGGAATATGTAGCGTAAGTTTGGGTTGGTTAGAGAGGGCGTATTTGCGATGCAAAACAAAACACCGCGAACACGACGTTTAAAAATACGTTACACGTTAGAGGTACTACTTTCTGGACTTGTCCCAACTATCTCTAATTCTTTGGAAACAGTCACATAACTCCCCATCTTTACATAAGATGTGAGATATAAAGGCATCCACTAAACTAATCAGTGAAAATCGATTATTTTCGCATTCAATTTTTTTTCAAAATGTTATTCAAACCCAAATTTACTTATAAATTACCCTCGTGTAATGACATCGTTTTACCGTATAGATTAGATTAAACGAAGGAAGGCAGTTAGTTAAACAACCTGATGCTCCATAAAAGCTTAAGATTTATAGGATTACATAACGTAGGTAGATTTACAACTTCTTCGTGCGAATACAATACCGCCCCAGATTTAAACGTCTTGAATTACAAAAACGATTACGACAAATATCCGTCGTCCCTTTTAAAAAAAGGAAATCCGAGCACTACGTTTAACAACTTGTTGACGAATTTTATTGTAAAAAAACTTTCGCCCTTCGTTTTCCCGAACGAATACATATACTACAAGAAAATGGGCGATAAAATAGGTGGGCTGTTTTAACGTTTTATGACACTTATTAACCATAAATGTGATCATTGAATAGCTTAATCGTTCTGAAATAAAATGTGTTGTGTACTCAATTTTATTAATGTTCTATATTAAATCTTTATTTACTTCCCACAACTTAACAAGAAAATGACGAAAAATAACTAGATTATACATCAATCAATAAAACCGATAAAAGAATATTTAAACTCCTAACAAAATTCTAGTTTTTTATAGACACGTTTTCAAACTTTATAATTTCGAAATCGTCACTGTCGATTTTCAAATTTTTCAAAAAAACAATAGACTGAAAAGAAATAAGCTTAACATGCCCAAAAGAAAAGAATTTTAAAAAGAAAAACGACAAATAGTAAAGTGAGTAAAAGACAAAAGAAAAAGAAAGTAAAAAAACAAAATGGAGGTAACTACTATTAAAAGAATCAACAAAAGATTGTTTCAAGTTTGTTGTGTAGATATGCAAATATATATAAAAATAATACTTAAGAAGACACTTAGAAACCTACCCAAAGCTTAGTGAGATATCCCTTAAGTTGTAGCTCTTAAGGAAAGTAAAACACACAAACTCCTAGAAGAAAGACTAGATAATGTATTCTGAGCTGACGAGTATCATATAACATTTAGTAAAACAAACAATGAAATCAAAGATAACGAAAGCGCAACACAATTATACATTACCACAATTAAATATCCAGGTCGTATTAAAAACTTATTTCTAGCATAGACGCCACAAATATGTCTCTGCGTATGACGCAAAATTAAGTGAATTACACGCAGCGATACTCGACATATGCAGAAACTGATACAAATTTAGTGAATATTTGCTCTGAACTAATTTATCATGCATCAATTCAACATTTAAAAATTGAAAATAAATAATCCCAGGATTCGTAAACTTTAAGGCCTTTCAGTTCACAAACGGTACCCAGACGCAAAAGAATTAAATTGTAATTTCAATAACGTATGATATTCGCATTAAAAATAGTAAGATAAATAGGAAAGATTAAATCCTAAATGCTAATCACCTATCTGGGTGTGTGTCGAGAATAGCTTCTTCAGAGAAATATAGCTCGCATCACCACGTAAGTCAAAGTTGTTAGATATTGAAATATCATAATTCTAACAAACCGCCTTTTTGGAGTGACTCCCAGGTATTTATTAATTGTAGAAGTATCGGACCTACATCCCTCGGTGTTTAAAAAATTATTGCACCCTATGAGCGAGTTGTCCAGTAGTAACCATAGATAAGCAATATGGATGAATAGTAATTTAATCCTTCAGGTGGAAGTTCTATCAGTGTTCTATAATGCTAAAATGGCGGTGTAGCCACATGGGAGTTTTGAATTAAAATGCAAAATAAATAAAGTGCAAAATAAAGAATCCTCTAGGATTGTTCCACAACCTCAGACCCACATCTGTAATGATAACGAGATTATAGTTAATTAATTAAAAGAAACAATTCAATTACCTTAAAAAACCTAACGTCAATATAGAAACAGGAAATAACCAAAATTCAACGAGCGTTCCAATAGAAAAATGTTTCCCCCTCTTTTCAAATTTGAGTCAAGTCGGTTAAGAGTAAGGTTGGTTGCCTCTCGCCAGAAAAGAGAAAACAACATTGAGCCGCTCGGATCTCCTTGCTGAGTGCCTACTCTAAAAAAACCTTTATTCCTAAAAAAAAAGAATCGAAGATAATAAGTGACATTGTCAGAGAAAGTTTTAAAGTTTTGGTGTTTCTTGTAAAACGGCAGACAGCATAGTATCTCTCTCTCTCTATCTCTCTCTTGAGTTGAAGGCGTTATGGAAGTTTACTTTTAGAAGTAATTTTTAGGTGTGTGCATTTTGTTCCACTGCTAATCTTTAAAGGAGTTAGCTATGGATTCGATTATTTGTTTGATATCTTGATCGATTCTTTTGAACAAGTTGTTACAGTTTGTTATCGTCAAAGAATTTACTTTCGAAAAGTTTTTAGTCGTTTCAAAGCACTTCCTAATAACTAATGTTGTCGAGTCCTAACCAGAAGGTACTTAAGACCCAAAGAAACAAACCAACAACGCAAGAAACATACAATTTATCGATAGAGCTTAACTCTTGTGTCACAGCTAAATATACATAAAACATAAATTTACTCGCAGATGGTAACAAGATAATTTACAAATGAGTTACTTAACTAATACAGATCGTATTACAGATAATTTGACTAATGCTTTATCTGGCAGCAATTTCGTTCTTTTGCCGAAACAAAAGAAAACGCCACGGCAAAGCCAAATAAGAAATCCACATTTTAGATACAAGTACCCTAATTATACTAACGCTAGTTTTACCCTTGCATTGATAAGAAAACACGTTTGACTCACGATATTCGACAGATAAACGTATTACAGCATTTAAATACTAAAGAAGTTCGTCAACCTACAAGTAACTAAATAATTCGAGAATTTTATTTAATAAAAGAAAGTATCTCACATTTTTGGAATAACAAAATCAATTTGTCATACACAAAAAAATATATCGGTAGCAATACAGAATATATATATATATATATAAATTAATTAGCGACATAGCAAACAAGTAATAGACAAAACTCGATACCCGTTGCTATTGAGTGAGACGGGTTCTTATCCTCCTTGAGCGACGAACTTATCCCGCTAGCTATATACACAGAGCGTGTGGATTCAAATGTAACAATGAGTAATTTAATTATAAGCGCCACCATGA
Organism: Abscondita cerata; assembly: GCA_030710515.1. NCBI lineage: Eukaryota > Metazoa > Arthropoda > Insecta > Coleoptera > Lampyridae > Abscondita > Abscondita cerata. The sequence goes on from JALBCR010002357.1 coordinate 57,361, forward strand.
CTTAAACGTGCTTCATCAAAATAGTCGAGGTTACTTTGATAGTAATACGAACAAACAGGATAAGAAACCGTCGATTACAAGTAATTGGTCCAGCGACCCACAATTCTTCGACATTAACATATAGTTACCTGGAGATAAGTTACTTAACTAGGATCACATACGTGTATCGTTCATTAAGGCGTCTTTTTAGAGCGTTCGACATCAATAGTTCCCAGTTATAATTAAGAAATGGTTTGGTACTGGTAATTGGATTGTTCGGATACACACGCTAAAATTGAAATAGCTGCAAAACAAAGCACTGATGGTGATTTAGGTCGAAGGCACGGTATTGAAGGAAAGCCCTTACCGGTGCTAAGACAAGACACCCCAAAGCCGCTGATCCCCGCTATCTTGCGTGACAAACTTTGAATCGGCACCTTCTGAAAGCATAGATTTATTTCCGCATATCACTTTCTCGAGTACAAGTTAGGGTCTAGAGGTTAATCCTTCCAATTCAACAGCATAAGGCAGGAACGGTTCCAGAAGACAATCCACAATTTCTAAACGTAATCAAATCTCAGCAGACATCAATCAAAGTAATCCCAGAAAATACGAACGGACAAAGAAACTGTAATAATTAGAGAAACCGAATGAAACAAACTATTCGACACGTGTTGAAATATAGGTCAGTAAGCTCACCTGCAAACGTTCATTCTAAACAACATTCCGGTTTATTACTCATTACATATCCGGTGTAATTTACGTTTCACAATAGGAGGATGGTTATAACAACTTTGGATTAATCCATCACTTGTGTTTAGAATTTCCTTTCGTAATTCCTTTTTTTTTACAATACACGATTGTTCTCGTTGACAGTGTAAAACGAGCGCAATTGGATTTAGACGTTGACCTTGTCCTATTAAACTCGCGGTGAAAGTAGACAGGGCCGTAATAAGCAAAGTAACACGTACGCAGGAAAATCTATCGTTAGAAAAGTAAAACTAGTAAACGTGAATTTTTATCATTACAAATTGTATGATTGTCGAAGCCTCTAATGAAAAATGAGGAAACGGGAAAGTGTTTTAATGTCATTTCATCAAAAATCTATCACTAAAGTTGGGATGCCTAAACACCAGGCGCAAAATTGCTCAGTAGTGAGTATTAATTAGCCAAAAATTCATAAAAGAAATAAAAAATCACACAATCTCCATGGGAGCGTTGCCTGTAGGCCAGGCAATTCTTAAGGATGTAGTATGCAACTTGACTATGTAGTTATCCAAACTGGAAAAAAGTTCGCTTTTAATGTCAATGTATCTCCACAGTAGTATATCTCACATTTCCGCAGATTGGGTTTAATTCATAATTGTTTGCATTTTTCTTAGATGAGATTGCAATTTTCCAGTACTGACTAGGGATTTCCAGCTAGTTAACCATCGTCTAAGTTGATTTCATAACTCACAAGTCATATCTTCTATCACAAATTGAATGTCAAGACAGAACAATATTGGATCGGTCGGATCTCTTTGCTGAGCGCCTACTCTAGAGATTTTTTTTACTCAATAAGGAGAAGCATTGCCATAGGAAACTTTAAAGCTTTGTTATTTTTTCAAGAACGGCAAACAGCATAGTATCTCTTTCTTTTTCTTTGTTGAGTTGAAGGCATTATGGAAGCCTACGTTTAGAAGTAATTTTTAGGTGTGTGCATTTTGTTCCAGAAAGGTCCTGGCATACAAGCGGCTTCACATCCTCCCTTTGTTCCAAAGCCAAGTTGCAGTAAGCGTACCTTTTTCTGATACTTTCACTGTAAGATTTGCTTCCTAGTTTAGCCGTGAGACGACGAAAAGAATTCTTAAGTACTTTGGTGATTGCTAGATTGCTAACATAAAGTTGCATAGCTTCTTGATTATCACTACTAATTTTCTTCCGATTCCCCCGTTGGAATGCTACACATGCCTTTAACTTGTTGAGGGCGGAGCCTATCAATGCCTAAGGTTGAACCATTAGGAAAAGACCAAATCAAATTCGGATACGACCAGTGATTCAACATGAGCTTCAGGTGTTTGGGGCAGTGATATTTCTACACAAAATTTTCAAATGTATCCGTGTTGTTAAGAGCTAAAGTGTCTGAGATTTTTTTTTGAGGTTATTTTTTTACTATGGATTTTTGTGATGACGGTTGGCTACAGTTTGCTATGTTCATCTTTACTTCACTGGCCAGAAACTTTAACTCTGTGAAGGTGAATGTCATCAGCTCTTCCCATAAAGCTCTGTCATTTTTGTTGAGACATTTCTCTATGAACAAAGTTAATTTGTTTGATGCAATTATTCTAGAATATTTTGAGAATTCGTATATTTTGCTTTAAGTCTCCAATCGTATTTATCAGCGACTTATTTTCAGAATAAGTTTGCAGCAATGGGTTCATATCATTCATGCGATCCTTGTGATTGTGGTCGACACGTATTTTGAGACCCCTGGTTTCCTTAAAGGTGTTGATATGGTCAGTGCAAAAGGCCACATTTTCGTTTAAGTCTGAGAGGGATCTAGTTTTGAGTTCTGTTCTAGTCAATAAACAACTGCTACAGAACCATTGGTTGTTGGATGTCTCGAGGAGTGTTAATATTGCGCATGATTAATACAACCAAATATTACAGTCGTCGCCGAAGATTCATCTATCAGTTTCAAAGCTTCTCATCCATTAAAAAAAGATAGTTTAGCTCGTAATTTGCAGAAAATTGTTATCAAAGGTGTTCAAAATTGAAAACAATTGACAATATTTTTGTATTTTCTCAATAATGTCAAAGTTTCATGGGTGAAGGTAGAAATTAATTAAAATTCTCGTCTGATAGTAAATTGTGTGTCAAATTAATCCATTTTGTACTGTATAGCCCATTTGAGTCAAGGTACACTATTTCTCGCAGCTTACCTGACAATTTTCATAAATTTTCAGTTATCACTTGTCCTACAACGACTACGTCACCTTATATTATGGACCTCTATCTTGGCCGACTCATCTGTTGATTCCTCTTTACAGAAACTACATTCTGTTATCTATGATTAATTCACATTCATCCTTAAGTCCTCTCCGAAGCTCAGAACAAAATATCCGCCCTGGTTTTCCAATGCTATCATCTCTGGCGAAATCATAAATTCACTAATGATCCTACTTCTCTCTATCGGTTTAAGCTGCTGCGCAGTAAGATAAGGACTGATATTCAAACTTCTCATAAATGCTTCTAGACATATATTGTTGCAGTCTAACCCTAATCCATTCTGGTCTTACATTCCGTAATTCATCCGGTATACCTTCTGATATGATTTGATGTTCACAGTGACCGCCAAGATATATAACTTTTACTTCTTTATTTAATAGCTGCTTCAGCGACGTACATGTCCTGCATTTTTTTGTGACTCTACATCAGGTTGTTGACGTGATCTCTTTGGCTAAATATTTTGTCGAGTCTGATTTGCTACCCGTTAAGTCCACACTTATCGCATGCACTGATCTCATCCCTGCCTTTTTCTTGTGGGACTGCATTTCTGTGCTGTTAACGCCGTTACTACACAGATTCAATCTGATCCTTTAACGGGGACACTTTCTTGTTTGTTGGAAAACCGCTCGTTCCCGTTCATAAAAAAGGCGATGTTCATAACTATCGTCCCATTATTGCGCTTCTCTGTAAATTCTCAATAATTTTCGAATTCTGCTTTACATAACCACATTTCCTCTAAAATCTCACATAGCTGTCAACATGGCTTTATTAGAGGGCGTTCCAGAGTTACCAATTTAACTGCCATGCACCAGTTTCTAGCTGAATCGTTGGATTCTGATTTCCAGGTTGATGTCGTGTACATTGACTTTACCAAGACCGCCTGAACCATTACATTCTCATTTCGAAGCTTCTTGCTATTGGTTTGAGTAACAACTTAGTACAATTACTCAACAATTACCTGAGTGGTAAAACCCAATTTATTGACCTGCTTGGCTTCCGCTCGCGAGTCTCCTGTATTCGTTCGGGTGTACCCCAAGAACCTATTCTTGCTCCTCTGCTGTTCAATATTTTCGTCAATAATGTCTGATGCTCTTGTGCTTCAGAGAAAGCTTGATTTCTTCCTGAATGGTGTTGGTCTAACCACTTAAATCTAAATGTTCCTAAATGCCATATTGTTTTTTATACTAGAGCAAAGTCTACATTTTTTTAAATTATTCTTTTCCCAACGCCATCATTTCTCGATCTAAGCCTGAGTATCAGTTTTGAATCGTCTCTGTCCATTGACTTGCAAATTCGTAATACTCTTGGTTTTATTATTAGAAACACTAGAACTTTTTTAAGTGCTGACTTACCTCTTTTCTTGTAGAGGACCCTCATTCGATCTCGGTTGGAACATGTCTCGGTAGTATGGAACCGTGTCATGTTCACATCAAGGCTCTGTAAAACATTCAGCGCAAATTTTTAAAGTTTCTTGTTCATCACGTTCACGGGATTTACCCTCCTAGAGGTTTTCAGCAGTCGTGCCAAAATAATGGTTTTCCCAATTCTTTTACTTATCTTTTCTATGTGTCCTCATTTTAGAGGGAGACAATTTAAACTTGTTTATCATGATGCAAACATGATTCAAATTCAGAATCAAGGCAATGTAGTTCATTTATAATTGCGTCGGCAATTAAAACTGAAGAATGTTATTTATGTGTAAACAAACCGTAGGTAACAGGCTACCTGCGTTATAATACCTGCCTACGTAGGTAATTTTTTGAAATCGGATCAATTTAGGAATTAGGCGATTTTTTAAACGAAATCTAAGATGTTAATTTTTAAAAACTATTAAAAGCGTCAATTTTAAAATCATAACAAATCAGGAATACGCTTACAAAACACAATATTTTCCCTTCTAAACAAATTCCCCTTGCACATTTCGTCATATCCCTTCTTCTAGAACTTCAGTACGCTTTTCGTAAATGTATAAATCCGTGTTTTTTCCCAATGATGATCATTTCCTCTTTCTTACAAAGATATATTTTGTATTGGCCAAAAAATATCTTAAATTTTCGACAAAGTATTAAATTTCAAAATAATTCTTCTACATAGTTACTTTTACAATATTCTGTGGATTTTTGTGTGGTATTGTTTTTGTTTTTCATTCGAGACAATTTAATTATTTCCCTTCCATTTAAAGTTTCTACTTCTGTAACTTTTCTTTAGTTTATTATATTATTGTAATAACTGTAATGAAACAGTGCTTACAAGAAAATGTTTGTATTGAATCATATTGATCGTGAACTTTTTTATACTCAGCTCAAAAGATTTTCGTTATAAAAAAGCACATTGTTCGTTTCCGATGGGCACTTTAGCGAGGTCATAAGTTCAAAGCAATTTTCTCGATGACAGAACCTTTTAGAAAAAAAAACTTAATTACATTCTTTATTTTGCGTTAAACTTTAACGACTTCTCTAACTTATATTACTTATCTTTAATTTTCTTTCGCTCCGACAATACTTTTGTTCGCTCTTGTCTTGTATGTACATAACGGATCGAACCGTTTATTTCAGTTTCTATAACGACAAAGAGTGTGCAGCAATTCGGATTATTTATTCTTGTTTTGTTTCAGATTAAATGACCGCTACAAGAGAGACATCGAGTTAACCCCGGAAGAATTTTTAACACTACTGACAATATGGGAAAACGAAAGACGTCACAGTCAAGACGATTACCGACCAACGTGGTCAAGATACGAACCCAACATCGATCTCGACGACAGAAGCGAAAACGAAATCGATCAGGATGACGAAAATTGGCTCGACACACCGGTGGTGTATCCGCACGCGACAAACCGCGGCAATCCCAACTACATCTACGAAGATAAAAGGGGCCAATGGGGACGATTCTCCGAAAATAAGAAGAAACGTTTCATGGTGGCCCGCAAACGAAACGATCCCACCAGAGAATTGAGATACATCAACGGGCCACCACAAAGAAACGATTTTTATACGTTGTCGCACTTATTGGCAAACCAACGTGAACCAAATGCACCCTTATATCACCGATTGGTTCTCTAAACCAGTCGTAAGAAACATTTTGCATATCATTAGATATGGCTTGAAGTCGTTTAATATTGATGTTATTTATGTATTGCGCATATTCTATATGTATTACTTAACAAATGTATTTTATTAAGACTTTAGTGAACAAAGAACATACATCAGTCAGTATAATATAAATAACACGTTATTAGTCACAAGTAAACTGTAATGCATCCAGTTTGTCAAACCTTGTTTTATTCTTAGCTAGAAACTGCCTAATCTCTTAATTAACATCGAAATAGCTTCGGCGTGCTGGAATATAAACTCCATCTCAAAATTTCCTCTTTCTTTAGCGATGTCAAGCGGAGTTTTTCCCAGGTAATCCAAGCTTCGCATTTTCACGTCATATTTGATTAGTAGAAACGCAACCTGACTAGAGCATGTCATAGCAACAATATGCAACGCATTTCGTTTACTTATTTTGTCGGTTTGGTGTACGTCGATACCGTGCTGGATAAGAAATAAGAGTATTTCTATTTCTTCTGGCGATTGACAATAAAGCACAGCTTCTGCAACAATAATTTAATGCGTTTTAATGACGTCCTAAAATACATTTATAGATTGCTTGTGAAAGTACTGGTCTTCACATTCATTAAATCAAAATTAATAACGTATAAAATACGATTTAAATACGTATTTTACCAATCAATCAACCCTGTTTAAGCTAAATTAATACACTTTGTATTTTCGACTTTCAATTGAAAGTAACCAACTTTTAATATCTCTAGTTGAAAGTCTGTATTCTGACCAATGATATAGGAGTAATGTAGATATGCCTTACGTCAACAGAAAGTGAAGCCGAATGTCTCCAATTAAAATTAACCTTGCAACCAGTGTTGTTGTAAAATAATTGAAAAACATAACGAATATGTACATTACATACATTGCAAAGTATAAGTAGTGGCATATCTACCACACTCCTATATCTATGATTCTCGCCGAATCAGGGAGCAAAGCCACGGTATTAAGAGAAGCTGTGGAAAGTGAGTAAAATGTAAAAACTAAATCAGTGTGAGAAATAATTACTAAAATTGTGGCGTCATAGTGGACTGATGGACGTCTTTGTGACCGCAGATATTGTATGGAAGGTATACGCCCACAGTGATTTGTATGTAATTTTATGTCGACACTTACATTATGCTATGTACAATAGAGAGAGACATTCTGATTTATTACCAGACACTGCCATCACATTGATGGTTGCAAATTCATGACACAGTATACCATTACAATTTACATCAAAATTTAAATAAAAATTACAAAAAATAAAAAATTTAAAGGTAAGACAATTTCATTAATGGTTATTGTTGAATAGAAGTTTAGATGATTATTTAAGGTTTTGTTTAGTTGGAGGGCGTAGATGATGATGTAAGATGTGTGTCGATCCTTTGATGGCAATTTTTACTACACTTTCAGATAGAGATTTTGGTATTCCGAGTTTCTTTCTAAAATCTTCAAAAAATGTTGAGATTACTATTTTCTAATCGAACAGTTGGATCTAGAATGTATCCGGTTTTTGTTGTTGGAGAATAAGCTATAATATCGATTCGAACTGATGAACCGTTATCTTTAACACAATGTACTTCCTCCTCGACGGAGAAATTCAATTGTTTAAGTTCGTTGGCAATTAAAGATCTGATTTGGTGGTGATGAGTGTTTCTAAGTAACAAACCATGAGGACAGAAGCCGAGGACGTGACCAAGTGTTTCAGTGCAGCAATGTCTACACTGAGCTCCGTCCCTGCTTCTTCCTTGATTTGCACGAACAGCGGTGACTCCTCCAATCATTTTAATTGCACTGGTCCACTCGGAACTTGACAGTCCTTCCAATGTTTTGAACCATTTGTTATATTCTGGTTCTTCTTTGAATAAAACAACACGTTTTCCTTTTTGTGTTAATGAACACCATTTGTCAAATTCTCTCTCGAAGAATTTTTCTGATTTGAGTGCTGGGACGTACTGAATCTTGAAGTTGATCTTTAGAAATATCAAGTTTTTTCCAAAGAATTTTCTATTTCTTGAATTAAATCACGGCAAAACGGAATGTATTGATTATTACATGTAAAAAGTTTTAGACAAATATTAAAATTTTGAATGTGAGCCTCCCATTGGGCACGGATTAAACCAAATCCTTTCAAGTTGGATGGAGAGTATATCATCGAGTTTGGAGTATCACTTGGCAGTGAAAGAAATTCTTTGACAGCACTTTTCAATATTTTGTCAATATTTTCCAAGAAAGATTTTTTCAATTTATTTGGCGGAGCACATTGGAGCGGATAATTTAAGAGTTGGCTAAATGTATTGATTCAATATTTGTAGTTTTTGACCTGGGAAAAGAACACTAGTTCCTACCAATTTTTCTATGTTTTTTTTTGAAGTCTTTTGTAATCTTTTCTTCGTCAAAACTTAATTCATCCTCAAATGTGACACCCAGATATTTTATTGATTCATTTTGCTGTAGAGCTGGAATTTCCGTTTTTTCGTTAACTTTGATGCTGTTGTTGTCAAGTTTTCCATTTTCAATACAAATTGTCTTGCTTTTAGTAAAATTAATTTCCAGTCCTATCAACTGAAACATTTCTTGAGACTAATTCTGCTGCGGACTCTCTTGAATTTGAAATATTTGTTGTGTCATCCGCAAAGCCGAGGACTGTCAAATTTTGAAGTTCCTAAGTCAATTGAAAACCATGATAATTGGATACTATTGGGTCACTTAATTCATTAAAAATAAAATCAATAAACAAATTAAACAGTGCCGGAGACAGTGGTGACCCTTGCATCACGCCTCGATTAAAATTGATGGGTGGTGACTTTTTCCCATTAGCTTCAATCCTTGTAAAGTTGGATTTTAAAAGTTTTAGAATTAAATTTCTGAGATTCGTTGGAATTTGTCTACTCTTGAGTTCTTTTTCCAAATGGTCGTGTCCAACGTAATCAAATGCTTTAGTTATGTCCAAAAAAACAGTAAACAAATCATTTTTGTCCGACTTAGCTTTTCTTAGAAGGGCTGCAATTATTGATGTGTTGATATGTGTGCCAGGCAGATTGGTAAAGCCAGTTTGGGAAGGATTGAAATTGATAAAATTTCTGAGTCTTTTACCCAAAACTCGTTCAATCACTCGTCGAATAATGGAACAAATTGAGATTGGCCTCCAGTTACCGGCTAATTTTTTGTCGCCGTCCTTATATATTAGAACAGTCCGAGCTTTACAAAGTGGAGTAGGAACAAAGCCCCAAGTTGTCATAATATTTGCAATTGATGCAATGACTTCGCTGCAGTCCAAAGATTTAAGAGTTCTGATAAAAATTCCGTCAGAACCTGGGTAAGTGTAAGCATTTATTCCACGTATAGACAATTTAATTTCTTTAGATGTAATTTTTGAAAAGCCATCATCGATTTGATTCTGTTCATCAGGTGTAATTGATGGACCGTAAGAATCTCTTACACAGCTATTTACATTTTCCCATCTACTTTTGAAGGACTCATGCAAAGTACTCATGTCCATGGTACATTGTTTTGAATTTCCAGATGTCATGTTGTTGCGGACGCATTTTTTCCTTTGGTTGTGATAAAGATGTTGCATTAGGTGGTGATTAAATTTTTCATTTCGTTTTGCTCGATCTCTCGCTGATTTTCGCTGAGGGTTAGTGGTCATTCGGTCATTCGCTGAAAAAACCTTAGGATTTTTTCGGGCTTCATAGAATTTTCTAGCTGGGTGCTTAGGTCCGGGTAGAATGTCAATCGCATTTTTGAGTGTTGTCAAAAAGGTTATCAAAACTGAGTTGAAATTTTCCTCATCACGACTTGAATTAAGAATGTTTGAAAATTGTTCGTTAAATTCCTTCATTTGATTGTTCAAATGTTCAATTTTTGGGTTTTGAGATTTCTTTGGATCTTTTTGAGGTGCTGTTGATTGTGTTGCTGATGTTGAGGAGTAGGGTCAAACTTTTGGCCCAAGCTATTTCTGTAGATTAGTTGATGAGCACTCCGAATGTGTTCTTTGACACCTCTTTCACCTTTGAATAATTTTTCACAATGTTGACATTTCACTTTTTCATTTAGAATTGGCTCTATTGGGATATTTTGAGAAGATTCATGTTCGATTTCGTGGACTTCATTAGTTTGGGACTGTACAGGAGAATTTCTGGTTTGAGATTGAGAGCCTTCACATTTTTGACAATTCCACTTTGTTTTACAATGTTTCCACCTTGCGAAAGCCAAATTTATGCATTTGCCGTGGTACCATTCCTTATATTTGAAATATTCTAACATTGGTCTTGTTTCTATTGTTGAACGACATATGCATAATTCCTTCGGCTTATCTTCAAAGTCTATCGATGATAGAATTGGTTGCTAATGGTAATTGTGGATGTTAACTGGGAAAAAAAACCTCGAAGAAAATTTTCCTAATTTAAATTTTCTTAAAATTTAACCAAAGTTGTTCTTTTTCTAGACTTTTTCGAAATTTCTTCCAATTGAAAGTGATGATAAAATGTTCAGGATCAAAATCTGAAGAGAGTGGTGTAAAAAACTTTGATTTTATCACGCCTGCAACCGGTGGAAAATCGAAAACCTCGGGAGCGTAAAAACTAATTTTTTTTTTGACAGAGAAAGACATTCTGATTTATTACCAGACACTGCCATCACATTGATGGTTGCCAATTCATGACAGAGTATACCATTACAATTTACATCAAAATTTAAATAAAAATTACAAAAAGAAAATTTAAAGATAAGACAATTTCATTAATGGTTATTGTTGAATAGAAGTTTAGATGATTATTTAAGGTTTTGTTTAGTTGGAGGGTGTAGGTGATGATGTAAGATGTGTGTCGATCTTTTGATGGCAATTTTACTACACTTTCAGATAGAGATTTTGGTATTTCGAGTTTCTTTCTAAAATCTTCAAAAAATGTTGAGATTGTCCCTCTTGCACCGACAAAGAGACCAATTACTTCCAGTTGTTGCAATATATACTAAAGTCTGTATACTATTGGCGCGGAGTAATAAATCATAATTGCTTGAAATAATTCTTTATTTTCTTGTGAAAGCGGTACTTTTACGGTTAAGTAAAACCAATAAATTCTAACCAAATACGATCATTGTGCCGCTCTTGCAGCATGTCGACCCATCTAGGGTCTGAGAACAATAGTTTAATCTGTGTAAACACGTTGCCATCAGCCCAGGTACTGACGAAACGAGAATCATAGCCGTAGATGTGGGTATTATACCACGATACAAAAATAATGGTATATAATACGTAAGAAGTAAAATTTGTAATGTGATCTACTATACAAATAAAATAAATAACATATAAATAATATATGACATAAATATAAAATAAAATAGTAATGCAGATATCGTCAGTACATTTATTACAATTACAATTAATTTGCTGGGACCGATTTTTAGGCTTTTAGGATTGAAACAATAAAAGAAACCACATAATAATTCATATCAAGGTAGATTTTACTATTATAATATATTTACCTACTAAAAATATGATTTTCCAAACGTATCAGGTACCTACGCCACTGCAATACGGGAGATTCGATAATTCTGGTAGGTTTATTACTCCGCGCCAATAGTATACTGAGTATAGTTATATTTACATTGATGAACGGAACTGCTGACGCACCGGCGTATTCAGGGAGGTGTTTTGGGGATTCTACTGTATATTCGAAGTGTGTTATTTGACATCATTCTCAATGTCTTCTGAATCAGAGTTCTGCATTTTTCATTCATTTACAAGTTAATGACATGCTGCAACTGCGGACTGTGCCATAAGGGAAGTTGACGTTTCATGCAAGATATTGTTACATGTTACATTGGCTGATAAGCTCCACTAACTCAGTTTTTCTCCAAAATTAAAAAAAAAATCCAAATCCAATCCATAGATAATCAGGAGTCTAGCAGTAGCAGCACAACCACTTTGAGTCCTACGGTTGCGAATACATCTACCTTAGAGAAAGCCAAAAGTAGTGAGAATCTCGGTAACATAATTAATGATATTGGCAATATTCTGAATAACAAAATCGAGGATAAAAAACGCTGTCAGTTGATAGAAAGTTTGTAGTACCCAAAAGAGAATTATAAATTCCCAGTAAGCGAGCAACGAAACCTAAAGTTTCAGTTTTTATGGTTGAAAAGATATTCTTGGCTAGCGATATGACGCCGCATTATGCAAATATTGCGTATTATTCGGCATCTCATACGGTGAAGTGGAAAGTCAACCCCTTTGTAAACTAGTCAAGGAGTCATTCCGAAACTGGAAAAAGCCATTGAAACCTTAGAGAATCACCAAGCGGTTGATTATCATAAAAAAGCCGTACTACGAGCCGAAAATCGGAGAGCTATAAAACTAATCAAATCAATTAAAAATCAAATAATAGAAAAACGAGCAAGTCTGGTTGCTATAATTGAAACAGTGATATTTTGCGGTCGACAAAATTTGGCGCTGAGGGGGCACCGAGATTCTGGTCCCTTATAGTTGGAGGAGCCAGATGAGAATAATGGGAACTTCAAGGCCCTGCTAAGATACAGATGTGAATCAGGCGAATATACGCTAGAAAACCATCTCGAAAATTCTGCGAAAAATGCTACCTTCATAAGTACAGCTGCAGCCATGAGTGGGAAGTTCAATGTCGCTCAAAAGTTTGTCCATGACCGATACAGTTTAGCATTGTATGTCCACTGTGCCTCTATTAGTCTGAACTTGGCATGATCGGACGCATGTAATTGCCTTCTATTCGTAACTGCATGGGAAACACTCCGAAACGTCTTTCAGTGATGAAAAACTCAATTGAGAAGACTCTGTCTGAAGTATCTGCGACCCGACTGAAGAACGTCATACATCCGTAATTGTTTTTTTTGGAATTGCAAAGTGCGACACATGCTGCTCTAGAAGAAATCTCTAAATGGCTTGATAAAACTTCTTCTTTAACAGCGATGCAGTTACTGAGTGTAATTGAGAATGCAGAGTTTCAAGTTTCTCTGCAAAAGTGTCAAAAGTTTTTGCTGTAACTCTTTCTTTATACCAAATGCTTCAAAGTGAGAACTTGGATCTAGTTGCAGCAATTAAATTGGCAACCGACATAAATGATGTTCTAGAAAATTCCAAGGAAACGCCATAAGGGAATTCTCTGCACTTTTCAAAAATGTTGAAAACATAAGCGATGGATTTGAAGTCAAAGTTAAAATGCCAAGAATAGTTGGCAAACAAATAAGTAGTGCAAATTGGTTTACTTCATAAGTTCATAAATTGTTAAATAAATTAGTGCTTAAGTTAATTATGTACAGGTATGTTCTGTAATTCTATAGTCATTTGCTTTGCGCGAGATAATCGGCTAAGCCGCCTCTCGCTTGAAAATATAATAATATAAATAATATAATAAAATCCATCGATCCAACATTGGTGCAAATGACCCAGAAGAATAATACCGCATCACTATTTATAATCAATTTCTGGACTCCACCATCAATCAATTGCATAGCAGATTATTGAAACGCAAAGATATTCTCCAAAGTTTCATGTGTCTTCTTTCTGCCAATCCGGAATTCGACAAGACTGCAGAGGACGATGCTCGTAAATTGATTAGCTATTACCCCGCCTTGTTAAATACTGAACTATATTCTAGAATTGGAGAAATAAGACTCTGGCAGCAATTTGCCTTATCATCACCAACTGTTCGGAAAAGTGGATTAGAGATATGCAATAAAAAGATATTCCCAACTGTACATACACTATTGAAAATATTAGCTACTCTACCCGTCACAACTGCCACTAGTGAGCGATCTTTTCAACTCTACGACGTCTCAAGACTTACCTGAGCAATACTACTACCAGCGAGAATCGACTAAATGGTCTAGCTATGCTGAATATTCACGGAAATATTCTTGTACTCCTTAAGGAAGTTCTGAATAAACTTACCCGCCACGACAGAAAACTTCCAATTTGTCTGTAGGACACTGTTTTAAATAAAGAATTTTATGTCGACACCGATCTTTAGTCATCAACAAAAATTAAATTCTGAAGTCGTAGGTAGGATAAGTGCATGGTTTAGGTAGCGGATACCCATCATTAAGTAGCACTTTTTCAACATCTAGAGTACTAGGTGCAAAAATATGCTACTTGCTAATAGATATGTGTGTTTAGAGAGAAATATGTATAGGTTTTAAAAATTCAAGGCGCCATTCAAAAATCATTTGCTGTAACAAGATTGTAGTAAGGTTAAATCGAGAAAATTTTAATCCGAATTTAATCCCAACCCTTTGTAGATGCACAGTCTATATGCACTGAACCTAACTGCTTACCCTACTATACAGTGCTTTTCATTTAACATTGGCCATATGATTTTACATGTTAATATTTCAATCCCATGTTAACACTTTTGGGACATCTGGTATAATTTCAATTTTTATTTTTATTTATTGTTTGTAATTATATACATAAACAAAAGATTCGATTTCTTACACACAAAAAAATAAAAACCTAACTCCATACCATTTTCTTAATGCCAAAGAACCAAACAATGCAAAAATTTATTATTTATTATTAATACAAAAATTTCCTTAAATTACACCTTATTATATATATTTTTCTTTTTCCTCACATTTTCTTCTCTTTCTTTATCACTTCTTTCATCCATTCTAATCCCTGTCCATTCTCTCCTAATAGTATCCTTCCCTCTCTCTCCTCGGACCGCAATTCTCCACAATTTTCTTTTAAATGCTCGATATTCTCCCACCCTTCGCCACACATCCTACATATTCTCTCCTCATCATTTCTTTAGTACATATTCTCTCTTTTCTCATTCCCGCATCTAAACCTCGCTATGATTCTTTTTCCTTTATTCATTATGTACTTAACTCCCAGTACTTTTCATTGTATCTTCCCTTTATCTTCGCACTATTTTCTTGTATCTGTATATCTTTATCTTTACTTATCACTTCCTTTTCCATTCTTCTCCCCTCCCTTCTTTTCTGTTTATTTCCTCTCTCGAGTACCCTACCATTTCGTAATAATGTTTCCTGTCCTCTTTACCATATTTGTTTAAATATTTCTTCACTTCCTTCCAACATTCCTTTAGTATCTCATTTCCCTCTCTGTCTCTTATCCTTTCTTCAAATTTCACTGCCAACTTTCCTGTCCAAATCCTAATTTTATCTATTTTTACTTATTTTTATATATCCTGATGTTTCTTTTCCCAATCCCAACGTCCATTTTCAGTATGTTAATTGTATCTTCTTCAGCTTTTCTCATTCTTTCCATCCCCATACTTCCACCTATACAATAATACACTCCTTACCAACTTCTCAAACGACCATCTTCTTTTTTCAATATCTTTTCCAAAAACCATTTCCCCTATCCCCCATACCTGACTCAATACCTTGTTTCCTTTCTGTTCTAATTCCCTTATATGCCCTTCATCCTTATTATTATAACTAAAATTATACCCAAGATACTTGTATTTGTCTACTATTTGTATTTCTTCTTGCCCCATAACCATCTCTCTTTTATTACTCTCCCTTTTTTCTTTTTAAACACCATTATTTTAAACTAAGAAAAATGCCAACAGTTAACTGTAACGACATGTGTGTGTTAAAGTGCTAAGCGATAGCTTTAATGCTTGAAATACACGTTGCCGATAAAGCCAAGTATAACTTGTACAGAAGCATACAAGCAACGAAAGAACACCTGATGCAGCATTTCGCTCTTATTGTGAGCTCATCAGAGGTGTATACTTAAGTGTGGTATACGACTGTACAAGACGGCGGTTGGTCTTTTAAGCTCTCGTGGAGCAATGAACATGTCGTGTACAGTCGTATACCGCACTTAAGTATACACCTCTGATGAGCTCACAATAAGAGCGAAATGCTGCATCAAATGTTCTTTCGTTGCCTGTATGCTTCAAGACGCTTGTATTCACTGCAATTTGTTGAATAAAAGGAAGCCCTTTTTTGTTAAATTTTGTTTTAAGATTATTGAGCTATCCTCAACTTGAAAAAAATGACGACGTATACTAATCCATAGAACACAATGTGTAGAACAAAAGGGATCTAAATAATTTATAAATTTATAATATAAGCTTAATATAGCGGGTGTTCAAATAAAAAAACTGGGCTGGGAAATATGTGCACTGATTAGTGCGCCACCTAGCGGTTATTTTAGAAACTTATGTCAGGCAAACATTCTTGTTTCGACACCGGATACATATGTGTGATTAACAATAAAGAAAATATTCGAAATCATAAATGGAAAAAATATTCAATACAACAATTAAACTCCTTACCAGTGTACTTGTCCTTCGTCTAGTAGGTACTTCTTCAAATATTCCATCTCGAATGGATTAAAGTAAAGAATAACACATATACACCCAGGGTTTACGATTACGAAACCCAACATTAAACCGGACGCGATTATCCCGTTTAAATTCGAAAAATATTTTCAAAACGACCGTTACAACTATAACCTATTTTAAAAAACCAATGCTGGACTGACGACAAAGTTGGACTTAGACCGGATATAAATTTTGAAAAAATTTTGAATGTTAAGCTGGTATCTCGATGTCAAATTCTATTTGAATTTAGCTCAGATATTTTTGTAAATAGATAACAAATAAGATATTTATCAAATACATAATGATGTGATTGTAATTTTCTCAATGTTTTCAGATTGTTTTTAAGACGTTTCGCTTGTTTATAAATTTGTTGATCAGTTTATATACCTATAAAGTTAGCTGTTTTTATTAAACAATCTGCAAACATTTTCAAAATAAGATATTGAATGTAGAAAGGTTTTACTATCTCCATTCGTCAGTTATCGCCTGTAAAAACTGTTTTACCTTGCTAATAATGTAAAAACTATAACCGTTTTTGATTGTGAAATAATATAACCTAATATTATCCAAATATACCTAAATATGTTTATTAAAATACAAAAAAAGTGGGCAATTTTAAATCATATTATCTTGGTTTCCATAGTTAAGTACGATTGTTTCTTGAGTGTCACTGTCAAAAAGATAAAATCTTAATAGTGTCAGTGTCGGAAAGTTTTGTTTTGTTTAACTTAGGGATATGTTTTTATACCTAATAATATAAAAAGAATAATATGCGATCGTACTGGTTCATGTATACGTATTTATTTCTGTATTTTCTTTACATGAATAAACAGAAGCCTTGAAAAATCCCGCATAGGTCAGGCGAAACGTCGGCGTATTGAATTCAGGGTAGTGATTTAATTTTGTCCCTCCACTTTTAGCAATCTTTAGTAATAGAATAGAACATGATGAAGTAAAATATCATACGTCACACACGTCCGTTAGGTGTTACTACAGTACTCGTTTATATTTCAGCCTTGGCTCCTACGTCGCCTCGTCCGTAAAACAACTCGAACTGTAATAAGTCACATTCAGTTCTATGTTATCCTTACATAGTTTGTTGTGTAATGAAACAAACAGCTGTTTAAGTAAAAAGGGCCTATCTGAAGTTTGTGGAACCGACCTTTAGTGTATTTTTACCAAATTTCCGAATGCTGGGTAGAAATTCGATATGGAATGACTTGAGAGTTGTACTTGGAAGTCGTTGCATAATAGTTTTTAACTGATCCTACAGCATACTGCTTTGGTTCATGTATATCTCTACCGCGAGTTTAGTTCATTTTTCCCTTATTTCATGAACGATGCTTTCCTTTTTTTTTTCATACCCACCTGCAAATATCCCGTACTTCATCTTCTGGTACTGATAAATACTGGAATAGATGCCAGACGACTCTCAGTTTCAGTTACCATAACAACTTCACTTGTTAGTAAACTCGATGGTGAGTTCTGGATTTCTGGCTTTAAAACAATTACATTTCCTCATTGATCATTGATTTCTTACTCCTCTATCCGTTTGTTGCAATACTAAGCAGCCACACTTCAATTGCTTAAATAGTGAGATAGGTAGTCATTCTGCTTCCTAATATTGTCCAGGGTCAGCTCTAGAAAAAACTACCTTGCGGATTTTGCTATAGAAACTTGCGACGAACGAGAGCTAATCGTAGGAGTCGTGATTAAAAAGTTAGATGACCCTTACCTTTTTCTTCCAAGAACGAGAGACTGTGTAAGTCCGTCTTCCTCTCATCAAGAGCTTATTGGCTAGTTTTTTTTATGCCGCTCTATTCATTTTTAGTGTTTGACAGTGTCACTTTCCAAATTTTCAGTTATCCGACTAGTGCACATTTTTGTAGAGCGGTATAATCTATTTTACATGGACAAATAACCAGTGACTAAATGTAAATCGTTAATTAACACTCCGTTTATGAATAGTAAGCAAGCTTCTATCACTGAGAAACCGCTTTCTAATTAGTATGCATATCAAAGAAAGATGATCACAAGTGCACAAGTTATACCACGTGACTAAGCATTACAGTTATGTTAAGTATTATTAAGAGTAAGCTCAGAAGTGAAGGCTTCGTGTAACTTTGCAAGAAAACGTGTGACCTTGAATTGCAACATACCAAAATACAATCATCAATCTACGATTATGTGCCCTAAAAAGCAAACGCTTTGACGAAAAATAATTTTACCCCCACCTACATTTTGTAGTCGTATTCGTGGCGACGCATTTCACACAATAAGTATCATCGATTGATCCAGGTATACAAGTTTCACAAATCAGTCCGGCCCGTTAATGCATAACCCGTCACACGCGCAACTCTGCCCGAACCACAATCCACCCATCTGCCCAAGACCGGCGCGGTATAAATGTGCATGGTGTAGGTAGCGGATATCCACCATTAAGTAGCACTTTTTCAACATCTAGAGTACTAGGCGCAAAATATGCTACTTGCTAATAGATATGTGTGTTTAGAGAGAAATATGTATAGGTTTTAAAAATTCAAGGCGCCATTCATAAATCATTTGCTGTAACAAGATTGTAGTAAGGTTAAATCGAGAAAATTTTAATCCGAATTTAATCCCAACCCCCCCCCCCCCCCCCATCAGATGTAAACGGTTAAAAGAAAAACAAATAGCACAACAAATAATTTTAAAACCGGTGTTACGTCACTAATAAAGTGAGATAGTTATTGTCCGTTACCCACAATGATTTATTAATAGAGTCTCATGTTTAATAGAAGTCAATTGAATTTATTTTGTAAAATACTGAATTGCAATCACCGCAATATGTAACAGAGCTTAGTTAAGCGCCACAAAAAGTGTCACAAGGGAGTTTTGAATGTTTACTCCTTATTCGCTTCGCGTGGTTAAATAAAATGCAAATAAATTCACTATTAAAAAGTTTTAAAAGATTATGAGCAGGCACCGAGAAGTGAACCACTTGAGCTTGTCGAGGTAAGCCAACGCCCACTTACTGATTGTTTAAAAAATGGTCTTTAAAGAGCGAAAGAGCAGAAAACCTCACTGAACAATATTTAATTAATTAATAAAAATTGAAGAATATTTTGTAATCAGTGACTTCTAAATTTACTCACGTAAAAGAAGTGGCATATGTCCACATTCTATGTTAATATTCGCTCCATGCTCTAACAACAACTTCACCATCGGCAAAAAGGGCATCTCTAGCACGGCAACGTGCAAAGGGGTGTTCATCATCATGTTCATAATGTTCGGATGAGCACCGTATCTGAACAGAAGTTGAGCCAACAATATCGATTTAAACCGAGCTGCTGTATGGAGGGGGGTGTTACCGTAGCTATCGGAAATGTTCGGATTAGCGTTGTTTTTCAACAATACCTTTAACATTCTTAGCGAAGATCGCTTTAGAGACATATGTAAGGGCGTCAACCCGTAATTGTTTTTCATATTTACGTTTATATTTGGCATTTTAAGTAGTTTAAGAGCTAACCCTATATGATCAGTCTCGACAACACAGTGCAAAGGGGTGTTACCATCGTCAGTGTTAACGCAATTTGGATTTACGCCTTTATCAATGCATCGGTTTACCTCTCGATCGTTGTAATTTTTTAGGGCTTCCAAAAATCGAGTTTCTAGAAGAACTGATTTGGGCATCAGGTTACTTTCTTCAATTTTTCAATATTGCAATACTCACGTGGTGAGGAAGGAGGTGAACTATTATACCACTTCCTCATTGAAGTATGTTTAAATTAGATAACAATTCGAATAACTGTCAGGTATTGCCAAGTTAACTGAAGTTTATAGAATGAAACTTTGTAGGTGGCCATATTTTACATTAGCCGTGACGTGGCAGCATCTGTCAAATGTCAATTCGTGTGGGATTAGAAGCGTTGCGTATATTGTTTAGAATAGCAAGTAATTGTAATAATCTTGAGACCATGGACTATTAATATATTCATGAGAAAAGCATTTTTATAGGGTAGAGAGAAGAAGAACCTGAAAAAAATATTTCACCCGAAAAATACCTAATAAAAATTCTGACAGCTGTCACATTTACCCACTTGTCAGTTAAGATTTGATTTGTGCACTGTTGCCATCTCACGGTATGTTGAATGTGACCGTCATAACATAAGTTATCTTGGTTGTGGCTCAGGTAACGCTAGTAGAGAGATTTTGGGTCACCTAAAATAGCAGTTTCCACAGTTATCGTTATTTGTGCGCATACGCAGTTTAAAAAATACAAATGATATAAAAATACAAAAAAAATTAGGTTGGGGTTAAAAATTATAACGAAAAAGTGTAATGACTGATAGTTCTATTACATGCAGTCCAAAACCTCTATTGAAATTAACGTTATCCCACAGAGTTAAATGACGAAAATCTCTCTAATTCACACACCGCCAGCTTATTTGTTAATAAAACCCCAATTAAATAAAAATAGGTTTATTATACAATTGTATTTACAAATATTCTTTAAATATCATAATAAATATAAACTTTCTAAGGGTACTCATTGATCACAATAAGATATCTAACGATTAATAGTACTTTCTTAATAAGTAAATAGAATAAAGCTACGACAACGGTAACATTACTGCGAACAACAGCAGATCAATTATCTTAATAAAAATTTTAAAAGCTTTAAAAAAACTGAGAAAAGTGTCGCTTATTTTTCTTATACGTATAGTAATTGCGTACTTAATTTACTATAAAACCAAAATAAATACCGCAAAAATAGAGAACCTTCATGAAGTGGCAAAAAGCATAGCCAGAGTCTTTGTCCGTAATGCAAAACCGAGGAATGTCCGACTATTAATAATAAGTGCGTAAAATTTCATTGCCCAAAGGTATCTTAAAGACGAAAGCAAAACTGCTATAGAAGCGGTACTTTCTAAAATTATCACAGACTTAGATATACCGGTGGTTTCAAAATACCTTTGCTCTAACAAATTAGCACCGTAATTTTTTTAAACATTCATCATACATTCTACGATTTAATAAAAATAATTCACACATTGTAGGTTATTGAATCGTAACACCCTGTAAAGTATAATCGCATTTACACTTAATAACTATGTAGTGTACAAAATGAAAAAAACAAAATTGGCTAAGTGTCCACCATCATCGCTAAGTAAAGCGCTTGTCAATTGGCGCTGCTTAATCTTTGCGTTCTCGACCACGGCTGTTCGCGAGCACTAGCAAACGCCACATAAAATAAGTTTGTACCCATGTTTATTCCGGCCGCTAGGTAAAACACCATCCTCCATTGACCCAAAGTTTCCTAAAAGAATAAAAAGTTTTCAAAATAAAATATGTTTGCACTACACTTAAGTTTTAATGGTGTAGCATGGACAAAGTCGTATACATGACCCCTACAAGCGCGGGAGGTTTAACCTAATCACTGGGCAGAACTACCTATTTAAGAACTAAAAAATAGTACACTCATGAAATTCAAAACGAGACACTAAATTAAAGTTTTAATGGTGTGAATTGGGCTCTGTCATATAAATGGCCCCTTTAAATGGAGGTGGTTTAACTTACTGACCGAACTACCTCTTTAGAAAACAAAAGGATACACTTGAGAAATAAGAACACGAGACAATATATTATCATTAAACTTAAGTTTTAATGGTGTAACATGGACTAAGTAGTATAAATGACCCCTACAAGCGCGGGAGGTTTAACCTACTCACCAGGCCAAACTACCTGTTTAAACACTAAAAAATAGTACACTCACAAAATTAAAAACGAGGCAATAAATTTCAGTTTTAATGGTGAGAATTGAGTTCTGTCGTACAAATTGCCCCTTTCATCTCGGATAGTTTAACCTACTAAGCGGACAAAACTACCTGCTTAAAAAAATAGTACACTAACGAAATAAAAAACAAGACACTAAATTTAAGTTTTAATAGTTCAAATTGAACACTGTCATATAAATGGCATCTCTAAATGCAGGTGCAAAGCGGAGCAAAGCACCTGTTTAGAAAATTAAAAAAATTTACACTTGCAAAATCAAAAAACGAGACATATATTTGCACTAACTGAAGTTTTGATGGGGTAACATGGACTAAATCGTATAAATGAACCCTACATGCACGGAAGGTTTAACCTACTCACCGGGCAGAACAACCTGTTAAAAACTTAAAAAATAGTACACTCACGAAATGCAAAAACGAGACAATACTTTTGGGCAAAATTTAAGTTTTAATGGTGTAAATTAGATTCTGTTGAATAAATGACGTGGGTTGTTTAACCTACCCACCGGGCAGAATTAAATGTTTTGAAATTAATAGTCGTCGCGCCCATCAAACCGACGAGTCACGCCATGTTCAATGATAATTTTTAGTAACGTCTGAAAAGGCCTCATGTCAAATTATAAATACTACTATTTTACGAATGTGTTATAAAAACTGCATTACGCAAAATCACGTGAATTTCATACCGTTACAACTACTTAACGCTATCTAATTTTTTTTTATGATTGTTAACTTAACCCTCAACAGTATTACTCACAAAATAGATAAATACTATCTAATATATTCAATTACAATACAAACATTTAAATTAAATCAAATTAGTTTCGTTTTTTCATTCAAATGAACACAAAATATTCTTGCATTTGGACTTGTAATAATTAAAGAAATATCGCCTAGACCCCAAGTCTCCCTTTTTTCGCAATATCATAAGGTATTTCGGGAAATAATATTAAGAAAAGTTGTTGGAAAAATTACAAAAATGTTTGGGAAACTAAACAAGCTCAACAGAATTTTTATATGAACTGAAGAGAATAACGATTCTTTCCCCGCAATTATTTTTGTCTTTTGCTCACTATGTTCCTCGGAAAGTATTCAGGAAAAAAAATGTGGGACACCAATTGAGAGCAGCTAGACCGAAAACTCTGGAAAAACCAAAAGTTTTTGACAATAACTTAAAATTCGAACGATGAATATGAGTAATTTTTTTCGCTTCGTTCGTTATAATTTTAGAGAAGTTTTCCGGCAAAAAAACCTGTTAAAAAAAAATTAAAATCAGATGAAGTTCTTTGGCATCCATTTTTTAATGTTATGATCGTAAGAGTTCGAATGGGATTTTCAGTAACCCGGAAAATTGGAATATTATGGAAAAAGTAAAAGTGTTTGTTGCGATGGCATTTTTCTATGAACTGACAATTCGAACGATGATCGTGGAAAAATTTTCCGGCCACAAAATTTAAGGCATATAAATAAAAATTAATGAGGTTAAGTGATAGTCAGTGTCGTCATCTCATGGACAGTTGCCATGTACCCCGATTCGGCAAGTGCCCATGAGGTGGAGACAGCGACTTTACAATTTGATGTATCTGAGTATATGGCAACTGTCCATGAGGAGGCGACACCGACTATCACTTGCTTATCAAGCAACCGTACGATGCGTTGAAATTCTGTTGCTGTTCCCAGTGATTTTCATTTTTGTTGCGTAAGAGCTACCGTACACTGATGAGCCTCAAAAAAGGAGCAACACGTGTATGTAAGTGCCCTTCGTAATTATGCAATTATCACTAGCTACTGTTTTATTCTGGTTGGTAGAAATAATATATTGCGTTGAAAAGTTCTCAGCCGCCATCTTACATACTACAGATTTCTACAAATTATTTCAATTAGTTACGTGAGGTTCTTTAGTAAGGTGTGGACTAATATGGTAAATTTTTTATAGTATATTCGTAAAGATCAAACGAGATTTTCAGAGAAAGAAAATTTGGAAAGTCAGACGGAAAAGTAGAAAACTGAGTGTTTTTTTTTGCTTTCTAAATGTTCGAATGAATCTAGAAAAATATTGGAAATTTAACCGGAAAATTCTGGAAAACTAAAATTGTTTCTATGAGATTTTTATATGAACTGAAGGCAATAACTGACTGATTTTTTCTCTTTTATTCGTTATATTCCTGGTGAAGCTTTCCGACAAACAAATTCAGGGTAAATAAAAAAAAATAAGGTTCGTTTGATAACCAGTGAAAAGGGGTGGCTAATAGTAGCTTAAATGTCTAGTGAATATAAAATTATAATTGTATTACTTAGATAGTATTTATCTATTCATTGACTAATACTGTTGAGGGCAGGAAGATTCTACCCGAATCTCTTTCCCTATCTAGAAAAATGTGATCACCGAAGACTGACTGACTCCAAAACACCGACCAACTTAATCACGACAAAAGATTACTAGTAACAACACTATTCTCTCTAATTCCAACATTCTTCCACCTTTTTGATTATCTAAATCAAAAACACATTCGGAAACCGAACAACTTTTCCAACTTGCCATCCGGACCGAGTTCTAACAGGTTCCTCCTCTTCACTGATATTAACAATGTTCTCCATAGGTGGATCCAACTTTTTCTTCAACTTGTTTTCTTCTCCTGATGAAACCTCCAAAGGAAAGATACGTTGAATAGGCCTCAAAATTTCCCCCGTTGCCGTTTTCACATTGGCCACTCGAACTATTCCATCCTTGCCAAGGAAAATTTTGCCGATTGGGCAATCCATCCGCTTTAAGTTATCACTTCCAATTAAGACAACATCTCCCACTCTCAAATCCCTTCAATACTTCAACTTCATCCACAGTTACTTCGGTTTTTGGCCAAGATTCTTCTGGATCCTGTAGCCAAATTGGACCCTCCCACCATTTACATTCCGAAAGTCATTTAACACTACAACCTCTGGATGGGAAATCCGCCGGGTTCAACTTTCCAGGTATATGTCTCCACCATTCTGGAACGGTGAGTTGACAAATTTCATCACTCCAGACATATTTTGGGATTTGTTGAACAAGATCCAATCCATCAATCGTCACTTACGCCAAACGACTACCAACGGTGGCAGCCATTAACTCCAAACGTAGAATTAACTTTTTTAAAGGTTCAATTCTAATCTTCGCGTGAACAAATCACGCTTCAACTTGACTACCAAATTAACGCCTTCAGAAAATTACAGCAGAATAAGGACTACCACTCGCATCACAAAATGTGTGTAAGCTCCATCCGCTTGTTGGAAATGCAGTTGACGACAACCAACGAGGAATCCTAATATGAGTCAACATCAAATCATCAACATATTTAATGAGCCTCAAACTCATGTCTTCAAGCAACTCCTCATCCCATCCAGACTTCATCATCCGACTTAATTGCAGCATAATTTTCATTGGCAGGATGGCTGGACAGGTAAATCCGATTGGATCAAACATTTTTTGCACTAAAGATAACCCATTTCTTCTTCTAGGAGTACGATTCACTTCATAGATGTTTTTGACATCACAATACAACATGTCGTTTTCTTTATTCCACAATAGTCCAAGCACTTGTGAAGTCCCATGTTCACATGATCGCTCCCACATTCTCAAGTCAAATCCTCCAGTGGACATCAACTCAGAAGATTCCTTCACAAATGTATCTAGCTCATCTTCCGAAGCCACTGGTGTCACACAATTATCCACATAAAAGGATTTTGATAATTTATTTGGTGTTTTCTGTAACTCAGGCGGAGAATTAATCAAATAGTGTTGAATCACGGCTACCAACAAGAAGGGACTACAATTTACTCCAACACCACTCGGCGATGACGGTAAACTTTAATTACCACTCTCCCATCCAATAAATTTCAAAAACTTACATTCCTCTTCCGTTACAGCAATTTGAAGAAAAGCTTTTCGAATATCAGAAATCACACCAAACTCACGAAACTTTAATAACATGTATGGGGATTTTCAAGACAATCGTTCAACGATGGAGAATTCTTCTGCCTAGCTGACGCATCAAATACTGGTCGCACTTTTCTTGTGGTGCTAGTTGGTTTGAAGACTGGACGGTGAAGGTACCAACCCTCATCGGAGTCATCATTTGGAACTTCCTCAATAATTAGGATTATTATTTTCCGGGTTGAGCCGTGTTCGTCCTTCCTTCCTACGTTCTCTGCTTGACGTTTCGCTAACCATGCTGTTAGCTTCTTCAGAAGTTACTCTAAAGACTGATGTTGTCGTCTTCTGCAAGATTTTTGTATGAACTGAAGGCAATAACTCACGATTTTTTTTTTCGTTATAATCCTGGAGAACAAAATTCGTTGGCTAATTTTTTTATGTTCCAGAGTCCAAATGAAGTTTATAAAGAAAAAAAAATGGAAAGTTAGACGGAAAAACTTGGAAAAACTGAAAGTTATGTTTCTATGATTTTTTTGTATGAACTGAAGACTAAATAACTCACAATTCGAACACTATGTTCCTGTACAAGTTTTCTGGCAAAAAAATAAATAAAAATAAACTGCGATTTTTTGGGAAGAGCATCGATTGAGGAGAACCGGACCGATCTGCCTGATGTTTTTATGTAGGTAAGAGCCCGAATGAGATTTTGGGAAGAAAAAATTGGAACGTTAGCAGAAAAAATTGAAAATTCTGAAAGTGTGTTCTTATGAAATCTCTGTATGAGCTGAATACTCAAGTTTTAAACGATTGAATTTTTTTTCTTGGTTATTTCTTTAAACGTTTGTTAAAGATTTTGAAAAAAAAATTTTGGAAGTTAGTCAAAAAATTGAAAATTCTGGAAAACTGAGTGTTTTTTGGGATTTTTGTATGAAATGAAGACAAGAACTCTCGATTCGAACACATTTTTTTTGGGTTTTGTTCTTTATGATACTTTCTGATACTAACAAACGTGTAAAGGAGTATTGAATTACTTAATTTTGATAGAGAAAGTGAAAAAAAGATTCGTAGGAAAAAACTCAACGTTTAAGAAAGAAGAAAAAGTTCACCGCGAAGCAATTTTAAAATCCAAATATTATAATTTTAGTAACGGCCAACAATTGTTAAATGTATCTAACTGGTAAGCCATTAATACGAAAGGTTCCTGCTACCTACTATCGTTGCTACGTCGGGACAAAACGAGGTTCCTTTTAAGACGAGTTGAGAATGAAGAAAATAAAAAATTGAATTTAAAAAAAAGGTTAAACTTTTTTGTACAATTGTAGAGATATTGTTAAAACAATTAGTGTCACGTGATAGTCATATATCAGTAATTACTTATCGGATCAAAAAAATAGTTTAAACAAAGTTGTGTACAATTAAATTACATGGAAATCGAAAATCTATTTAGGTTAACGACCATTTTTGCTTGATAGTTTATATCAAAAATCTAATCAGATCAGCACCATCATAAATAAGACCAATGTGCAAAGTTTATAAATATCTGTCCGGCGGTTTTCCTGATATCTTATCTGCATACGGACAGACGGGCGGAAAGCCGGCCGGCCATCGGACAAAATTTTTTTTGTGTTTCATTATAATGTACTAACTCTATTTCATTGAAAAAGTGAAAAACAGGAGTGTTAAAATTTTCATTTTGGAATCCTAGTGAAAGGGGATTTGACTATTTTTATGTTCGTTATCATTGTTCAAATCAAACATCAAATTCTTGCTTCAGTCAAATAAGTTTGACGTTGGCGGTGTTTCATATTTGTCATATTAATTTGATAACTGTTGGTTTTTTTATTTCGTCAGTGCTTTTCAATGATCAAAGTTTGTCAAAAACAAATGATGGCGTTTTACACTATCAAATTTATTTGATGGAAACAAGTAAAAATTTGAAGTATGTTTGATAGACGTGAAATGGTCTTAAGAGACCAAATGGGTTTTCTGATTATGAAGCTGATTTAATCAATGAATTACTACGGTTCAGATATGCAACCACCATATCAACTAATTAATCAAGAATAAAAGCGTCGCAGATCTCACATCTCAACCGAAGTTTTTATTGTACATTTTTTGCATAGGTAATTATTATAAATGTTAACAGATTGTGTGATTACCGTATTGAAAATAATTTCAAAATATATATATATATATATATATATATATATAAACAATTAAATCCAGAAGTGGGATTTAAAGCGATTATAAACTGCATTGTACTTACCTTGCCTTGGATGATCATCCCAATGGCGTAAGGCGCCAAAAAACCGCATATATTACCAGCGGCATTCGTAATCCCGTACATCGTGCCGGCATACTTCGGACTAAGCGCGATGTGATTAGTTGAACATCCGGCGAAAGCTGCACCGGTAAAAGCGGCGGTTAATGATAAAATAACTTGCACCAACACTCGATCGCACCCCAACCACGCGACCCCGAGCAGACCCAGAGATGGAATGATAGAAGCTAAAAATCCAAAAAGAACGTTAAAAATAGTTTCGTTTAGCGTATACGACAAACGTACCAATTGAATTAAAATTTTATATGACGTGGATAACGATAAATATCCTTTCGCCAACAACCAATCAGCAAACATACTAATTAAAATACCACCAATCCAACTGGTGAAATACGGAATCGCCGATAAAATTGAATTCTACAAATAATCGCAAAATGCACAACTTGCATACGGTTTACAAGGTTTACCTGTTGAATATCGAAATGCAATATTTCGCTCATGTATGTAGGCAACTCTGTGAGTTGTGTGTAAAAAGCCCAGGCTTGGCCGCACATCGTAACTAAAATCGCCCACAAAGGCAAACACGTGACCATCTCCAACCAGGGCACGGGTGCTCTATCATCTTCATCCTAAAATTTGGTGTTAGACGTACATTGCAGCAAACGTCGTCGCGCCCCTTACCTGCGGTCCAATACTAGCTAAAATAAACGCTTGCTCTTGCCTGCATATTCTCGGATGCGAAGTAGGAGTATCGTAGATTAGCAGTATCCAAAACACCAACCAGATAACACCGGTTGCCCCAAACACGTAAAACGCCATAGGCCAACCTCCCATGAAATCTAATCCGCACAACCACCCGGAAACCGGTAACGATACTATGGTGCCGAAATTCGCACCCGCGTATACGTAAGCGGCAAATTTGCTTCTTTCCAACGGAGGAATCCAACGTGCTATCATTGCGTGCATTGCCGGAAAAGTTACACCCTGTTGATGGAACAAAACAAATTAAAATGTAAAATTTTCAGTTTTTTTAAATAATGCTCCGAAGTGAACCGAGTACAACCAAACTGAGCAGACAAGTTGGTTATAATCAGTGACTTCTCTATATTAATCTTTTTATTAGTGATTGGGGGTCAGTGGCGTTGGTTGCAAAGTTACGGCTACCAGTTTTTTTAATAATGCTCCCTGAGTTAGTTGTAGCCGAAGTCAACCCATTATAACTAAAGCCGACAGTAAGGGTGGGTTATAAGGAAGCATAAAAATGAATATTATAACAAACTTTAGCGTTAGAACATTGCACTTCTAAAAAAATATGAATGTTTTCTTTCTTTATCTTCAAGTATAAAAGAAAAAAATTCAACCAAAAGCTCTAGTAAACTGCAACAACTTTGGCCGGCAACACATCTCAAAACGTAGGTAATATCAGTTATAATACTTCATAATTTTTGCTCAATTAAAGAGCAATAAAAGATTCCAGACCGTTCTGCACTTTAGAAGAACAGAAAACTATTACGTCCATGTAGCTGCCCCCCAACGTCCTTTACAAAAAAACTACCGCTTTCTCGAAAGAATCGTAAAATGTGATTACTTTCGACATTAGTTTCCACTCGTCACGTGAAATTTTTGTGTAGTCCTCGAGTGTTTTCTTTCTAGCATGTTACCGTTAACCTAAAATACATGACAAATGTGAGAGTTAACCTAAAATGCATGATACACATTTTTTTGCTACGTTCAGAAACACTTAGATGATCGTGGGTGAATGTGATCCGAGGTGACTTGACAATATCGCTCGCTAACGTAACGATTATCTTATATTAATATGTTATGTCGTTAGTGTGAACGCACACCTACTCTCGATTCATTTTCAAATCTATACGAAAATCAACCTTTTTCAAATTCGTCTCACATTAGAACGGCTTAAGATATTTTCGTTTCGAAAAAAGTTTCGAGTTTACGAAAGATGTGTCTTTATTTTTCGATTTAGATTTTTTGTACGAGGGCATCTTCGAGGTTAAAAAAATGTTAAAAATAGTCAAAAAATTTCAAACAAATTGAGCCGTAAGTTGACCACAACTCGCTTATTTACGGACCGATTTTCAAAATTCAAAAAGTATCATACGCGGATAAAGAAATAAAATTTTTGGCCGTTTCAGTTTTGTTAGACCTCGCGTGTTTTCAAAGTTATAAGCGAAAAACGTTTCTGACAAAATTTCATTCGAAAAACTAATTTCTAAATTATAACAGATAAAAAAATTTTTCGTTCCTTTTATGACCCTATCACATAATGTTTAAAAAAATTTATCATTTTTAAAAAATTTTTTAAGGAATTTTACATTGTTATACGAATACTGTAATTTTTATAACTCCGGAACCATATTACGTAAAAACACGAATAAAAATCAAAATATTCGTAATTTTGCAAATTTTCGAATGGTTTAACTGTGAGAGGATTCAATTTCACCAACAAAAATCTTCGTATGCATCGAACTTGATGACTCACACGCGTAACTGCGAGCGTTATGCGAACCAAACAGTCAATTTCACCTAAATAAACTTTGTTGTATTACGTTAAAGCGGTCGAGCCAATAAATCCGCTTCTAAATATTTTTTTAATAAATTATTTCTATTCGGACTACATCCATATCTTCTATATTAATATGTTATGTCGTTTGTGCGTCCTCACCTACTCTCGATTCGTTGCGAGCGCACACCCGAATACTCTCGATTCATTTGTACGAATTCATATGGAGTACATACTCTGCATTCATATTGATTACTCAACTGATGAATGTTAATGTAAGTGCTAATTATGGTTCATGACTGTCTGCTCTTTAGAAGCTAATTTATTTTTGTGACTTAACGCATGCGTAGCATGCTGGCTTTGTCTAGTATTACCATCATGTATGAACGACACTGACAGTGTTGACATTGACAGTTGACAAATAACGACTGAGACTGAGCAAACAGAGCACATTTTTTAAGTTGACAAGTAACTAACAGTGTGTGAAAATGATAATAATATGGAACAAGGAAAAATAGCACAGAAAATACCATTGAAAATATTTAACTTAAATATTGCGTGGAAATTAGACTCCACCAGTTGACACTTGACAGTATCATCATCGCAGACTGCGCATGTCTGGTAACTTTCAACCATGTACAAACTGCGGCGACTAAAGTGACTCTAGGATAAAATGCCTAGAAATTTATAAACGCTTCAGAGTAGTGTACCTTGACACCGAAGTGATTGTTTCTGAACAGCAAAATTCACCAGAGTGACGTTTCTGAATATAACCTTGTATATCTCCCACTTTCACTCGTCATGTGATATTTTAGTGTCTAACCTAAAATACATGACAAATGTCACGGTTAACCGAAAATGCATAACGTACATAGGCCTGCTTATTGATATTCGGCGTTACCCGGGTTACTCAGGCCCATGTAGGCCTAATTTTTTTGCAGTTTTCTTCAGAGAAGTCAGGAAGGGATAGGACCTAGCCTATGCTAATCCCCGTAAAATTTTTGCCATGTAAGTAAATTTTCAGCCCTGGGGGATGCTCCGTTTGGGCGGCCATAAGTAACAAACAGACACACAATCATCGATATTAATATACTCGTAGATAAAAAAAAATAGTGTCAGATAAAACTTGTATTTCGTGTATGGTACGGTCATCTGGTGACGTAAACTCTTGGAGCTTACCACCAGGAAGGGATTCGAGAGAGTACAGAGACTCGCGTGTATATGCATCACGAGAGTAATGCGCACCTGCCCTCACATCATGTATTGGGCATCTTATCAATCTTGTCATTGACAAGGACAGGCTGGTGCTACCGCGCCTTAAAATGCTGGAAAATGATGGTGGTCCGAGGAGAGAACCGTACTCAATAAGAGATATCTACTTCCGGATGGCATTAAGCATACGGAAGATTAGGCAGCCGGGCAAACTTCTTTCCAAGCAACAGACCGTCAGATCTGCTGGTTTACAAACGTATCAAGAATAGCTAACGCACCAAATACTATGAACCCATGGGAAGCCCACCAGTGTGTTTCAGGTGGAAGTACACGCAATTGAACGCTGCGTGAAGTTCAACCTGAATCGGGAGTGTGTCGGTAGACATATCAATATTATGTCCGATAGCCAGGCGGCCATGTCAACGCTGAGCAGATGTGTCATCAATTCAAGGATGATGGGAAATTGTAAATGTCAAATGCAATAAAGTCACCCAGCTTGAGTTTCGAAACTCTGGCATTCCTGGCAACGCGAAGGCGGATGCTCTCGTCAGGAAAGAGGCGGCTAAGCCGATCGTAGAGCCAGACCCCTTTTGCGGTGTTGGCAAGAACACAATAGGTGAAGTATTCCGGAATGCGGAACGGAAGGAAAATTGAGAACACTGGGTCAGGCTACCAAGTCTGAAGTAGCCCAAAACTCTATACTTCATTCAATTCCAAGGCGAACCTGAAGTAAATAAACTCTAAAGCGTGATCGACAAGTATTTTGTAAATTCCTTGCGCGGATTTTTTATACAGCGCTTTGGCGGTCGCTCTTGCAGGAGCATAATCAGGTAATGGTAGTGTAGTACAGTGCCCCTTGTATGCAGTCGAATAAAATTCTTATTTGGTATACCTAAGTACGCCACCTTGTTCACGTGAACTTTACATGCATTTGTTGATCTGGGGTTCTCCTTGAAAGTGTATGCAGTGTAGGTGACTACACCGGTAAAGAGCACAGGAATAGCAGTCAGCGGGAACCACTTAAGAATTCTCACGCGCTTCCTGATGGAACACTGCCGCCTTGGCGGATATCTTGCCAAGATTAGTGCGACAACTAACTCGACATGCAGATTTCGCTGCGCATCGGAGGAGACCCCGATTCATCTTCTTATAGAATGTGAAGCCACGTTACCTTGAGCTGGACATTACTCCTTCCAGGGTCGGTCCGGCGATTCCTCAAGGCTGTAAGTTCAAAAAGGGGGAGCACAATAATCGGTACTAATTCCGTGATACACAAACCAGATACCTATCCGTATTTCATAATGATATCGTGTTCGGTCGGTATGACACAAGTTTTTTGTTTTTCAATCCAAGAATGTTTACAAAAAAATAAAAAACCGTTGAAATATTTGATAAAGTCCAAAATATTCTTAAAATTAAATATTAACACTTTCTCATTGGCTTGACGTCACAACCTTTGTCATGAATATAGCGTGAAAACTGTATTGCGATTTTCATTTATAACGGGTGTTTAAATAAAAAAAACTGGACTGGGTAGGCCTTGAAA
The DNA here is from genome assembly GCA_030710515.1 of Abscondita cerata. Lineage (NCBI taxonomy): Eukaryota > Metazoa > Arthropoda > Insecta > Coleoptera > Lampyridae > Abscondita > Abscondita cerata. The sequence continues at coordinate 91,001 of JALBCR010002357.1, forward strand.
TTTTCTTTTTCGTAATTCCAGACTGTTATTTTGATTTAACAGCATCTAATGACAATTGAAAAGTCACGTATTACGGTCGCCGGCCGTCAAGATTTCTTAACTGTTAAAAATCACCCTTCTAAATATATAATAATAAATTAACAAAAAATTTCATGACAACATAAATAAAGTATGATGTTGCGATTTTTCTGTCGAATTATGCGAGACTCGGGATTATTTCCTACATATCGTTAATAACTATTACATTTGGTAATTTTTTTAACAAAGTAGTCACATAATACAAAGTTTAGGTTAGAATTCGCTGTATCTGTCAGTTATTAAGTTATATTTATGTCACATGAAGATTCCACGCCATCACCTGTTATTTTGCTGTACACTGTCATTTATTATTTAAATTTATGTTTAGTTTGGGAGTTTGCCACTGGTAAATAACGAAAAATTGAATTTTTTTTAAAAACTCAGCTGCGCATGCGTCGATATAGGTACTGACGTCATCGCTCAGGGTGCGTTTTATAGTCTCATCAAATTCATAAATTTTATTTCGCACACAAAATTTTTTGGTCGGTTTTATTAATACTACGTGGTTCTATTCCGTTAATACCATGTGTTTTCGTTATGATTAGAAAATAGTGAACGTAGAGATTCTCAGATTTTTCCGCTGATCTTTTGTATCATCCTGTGCCTAATATACAGGGTAGAACATTGTTGTCATTTGTGTTAAGTTTATATGTACAAAAATAAATCATATTTCATCACATGTTTGGGTAGATAATGAATTAAATAAGAAAATTTTGAAACCTTAATTTGAAATATTAGACCACAACGCCCCTAACCCAATACCCTATGGGCTACAAATACTTGTTCTTTTAATTCTAATACTGACCTCACCCATGCCTTCGATCACCCTCACAATAATGAAAAAAGTAAAATTGACTTGTGCAGCGATCGGGGTTAGCAATGTAAAAATCGCTGTGGTCAACAGTCCACACCCAAAGACAATTTCCTCCAAATACTTGGCCAATCTTCCCGGGTACTTGTGTCAAGACATACCCGTGAAAAATGAACCGAGCACAATCCCTTGCGTCTTCTCGTCCCAATTGAATGGTCCACTCTAAAATAATCTCTTTTGTTCTTAATCCAAACGTTTAATTATAATAACTTACCGGAAGTATGGTAGCATTAGTGACCTCAGGTATTGGACAATGATCAAACGTGTTACTTCCATTGTCAGGGTCGACTGAATGCGTATGATTCACCATAGCAACAATTGCTACTGATAAATTAACTCTCATCGCGTACACATTGGCAAAACCAAAAAAACCTAAAATACCCAAGATGTGTCTAGCTTTCAAGACTCTTGTTGTATCCCCAACTGAAACAAAGCATTAGGTATGAGGGTGAGATACAATTGGTAAATACCCTCAGGTGGTATAATCTTAGTCAAATCATCTTCATCCTCTTCCTCCTCAATCACACTTTCTTCTTCACTTTCACTTTCATCAACATGTCAGCGGGTTTTCTCGGGAGCACATTCGTGTACTCACTGGCAGCTATAAAAAAAATTATGAGTCACGCAACAATGGATTTAAAACTGTTGTTACAATACACGAGTTTAAATGCAAAACACTAATTCACAGATCGATTACGGGAAAAATTCTACATAATCTTTATTTTGGGTTAAAAGATTTCATAATATTTGTATCTCGCAACCTTGGGCGCAATGTTTTATTGACTATTGAGCTTCCTATCAGCTGCCTAACACCGATTTGCGCGTCTGTTATGATTTGATTAATGTATAGATAACAAGAATCAAAGAATACATCAATTAAATTAGTTATTATAACCACAAAAAGTGCAAATGCGGCGCCATCTAACGACTTAATCGTTTAATATGGATACCAGTGGCGTAACATCAGATTGAATTAAACTGAATCAAAGCTAAAATTTGGTGCGGATATTTTACAATATGTTATGGTGACTCAGATTCTTAGTAAAAAAATTCAAAAACTCCAAACAAAGAAATGGCAAGAAAGGATAAAGATGTGAAAAGTCAAGAATGGAGTGCAGAGATAAGAACGTAAGGTGTAATAAGATATATCGATATTGAATGACGCAACAAACTAGAAAAGGGTAAAACTTAGAAAGAAAAGTAGAAAATATGAAGAAAAAAAAGAGGAGGAAGAATTTAATGGTAAAAGGGTTGAAAGTAAATGGAATCAAACAAGAATGAAAAATTAGATTTAGGTGCAAAGATATGCTAAGGAATAAGATGGGATTAGAAGAAAAATGTGAAGAAGCTAGAGAGATAAACAAGGGAATAATAATGATGAAGATAGAAATTGTAGAAGAAAAATAAAAATTTACGAAATAAAACAGAAACTACTAGGTACAAGATTGTATATTGACGATGATATGTTGAAAAAAGAAAGAGAAAAAAGATATACAAACAAAGGACCGAGGCAAAAAAAAATAGAAAAAGAAGGAAAAAAAGTAAAAGTAGGATTTCTAATGATGTGGGTCGAAAGAGAGGAACTAAGATGAGTAGAGAAGGAAGGAAAAATGAGTAAGTAGACAGTAAACAACTAGAAAAAGGGAGAGGAAAAGAAAAATGTAGAATAGAGAATAATGGAGAGAGTAAAAAACTTGATATTATTTTGGAATGTGGCAGAATAAAAACAAAGAAAACAATTTAGAAGATATAAGGGATTTTAAAGTAGTGGAGATGGTGAAAATCTGAATAAAGAAGAAAGATTGAGAGGAGTAGGATGATAAGATGCCAGAAGAGTTTGTATGGCAGGTACAATTTGCGGAAAGAAAAGAGATGATGGAAAGGGCAAGAACGGGATTAATTGCAGAGGTTAGTAGGGAGAGGAACAGAAGAAAATAGGAAGGTCTGATAAAGACGGAGGTGAAATCGGAAAAAAAAGAGAGGTATAACGTAATAACAGTATATGGGAGAGAGATGGAGGCCTGGAGACAAAAATGAAAAAATGTAGAAGGAAATTTCAACGCAATAATAGGAGAAGAGGGAGGAATGATGATAGATGGGAAGGTAAAAAGGAGGATAACAAGAGACAAAAAGATAAACGAACAAGAAAAGGAAATCGTTGAATTCTTTAAAGAAAGAGAAAGGACGATAATGAATGAAAGCATGGAGAAGAAGTGAAAGAAGGATTTTATATTTATAGAAAAGAGGGGAGTCGGTGATTGATTATGTAAGTTAATGAAACAATTTTGAAAGATATAAGAAAATTTAAGATTGGAGAAAGAACAGTTAGACCTTCAACCGATGAAAGTGACAATAGTAGGAGAGGTAAAGATAGAGAAATAAAGTAAAGCATAAAGAAAGAAACCGAAGAAGGAAATTGAAGAGAAGATAAAAACACTTCAAAAAACAAAGGAAGCGAAAACGAAAAAAGGAAGTATAAGAAAAGATCAAACGAATTGGGAAGAAAAATGAGTGGTAGAATGTGGAATGTCAGAGGGTTAAGAAGGAAATGAGAAGAGGTAGAAGAAACTGTAAGGAAAATAAGCATAAACAAATTCAAAAATATAAAAAAGGAAGATTAGTGGAAATAAGGAATGGAATGACTAGCATGAGGAAAAAAAGGAAGAAAGTCAGAAGTAAAGGTAGAAGGAACATTGCAAGCAGGTGCTAGGAGGAGTAGGGAAAAAACAAGAAAAATGTGTGTGAAAGAGACGTAGAGAAGGAGAATTGAAAAGAGGAAGTAGAAGAAACAATAGGAAAAATAAGAACGGAAACGCAGGGGCGACAGATGGGACACAAAAGAAAAAGTGGAAGTACAGTAAAGAAAAGATGCGAGAGAATGACTAAGACGGACAATGGAAAGAGTATGGAGAGAAAGTTTAGGTACGCGTACGCGGATGGCATAGTGGCGGTGGCAAAAAATAAAAGAAAAAATAAAGAGGATGATAAAACTGATAAGAAAATATTTAATGGGGAAAAAGTTGGAGGTGAATGTGAAGAAGACTAAGAATACAAAGTTTAAGAAAAAAGAGAGAGAAAGAAAAATTAGAAAAAGTGAACAAATATAGATATTTGGGATATATGATAAGGTATGACAACAAGGATAAAGAGCATATTAGTAATAAAATAAGGTAGTAAAACGGTATTGGAGATGTGAAAAGAATATTTGGGAAGACCTAAAGAAAAAGAAGCTGGTTATTTGATAAAATAATTAGAACAGGAATGACATATGGAACGGAAATATAGGGATGGAAAGAATGGCAGGAACTAGAAAGAATTCAACAGAAATACTGGAAATAAACACACTGGGGCTGGAGAGAGAGAGAAACACCTGGATATATATATATCGGAAAAAGAGTTGTAAAAGTTAAGGACTCAGACAGGAAGAAGGGCAATGAGTTTTGAGGAGAAGATGGATAGCAAGGGAAAGAGAGAGATATATTATATGAATGCTGAAAATAAATAAAAATGCAAAAAGAAAAGTATGGGTAAGAGGAAAGGAGAAGGTACTATGAAAGAGAAAGATACGTGAGAGAAGACATAAGAAGTATAAGCCAAGAAGGAAGAAGTGTAGAGCGGAGATAGTAAGGGAGAGATCAAGATTTACAAGCATAAGAAAATGAAAATGGAAAGTACAATGAGAAAAATTGAGAGAAAAGGACGTAAGGAAAACCCAGTTATCTAAGGTAAAGAGACAATTGGAAGAGAAGAGGCTAATAGCAAGATTCAGAGTAGAGAATGAAGAAAAAATAAGTATTGGTGAAAGGACAAGAACAGAAAGTGTAGGTTGTGTGGAGAAGGATGGGAAAACTTAAAATATATGAGGGAGAAGTGTGGTAAATGGAGAGAAGAGAAAGAAGGTCACTATTGGGGGAAGGGGTAGGAGGGGTTGAGTAGATGATGGAGGTATATAGAAAAGGAAAAACTGAATGGAAGAAAGAAAAGAAAGATTATACAATTGGAATTAAGGAAGAATGAGAATGAAAAGAAATAGGTTGTGTGTTATGTTGTTTATTCAGTAATGTGAGCCACAGTACGTGTGTGTATTGTTAGACACACCTTTTACATAGAGATAAGGTTAATGTCGTTACGTAAGTTTACTCAAGAAATAAATATATGTAATATAATAACTGCATTGGTACATTTTAATAAATAAACAAACATATTCATAAAACATTGTTCATTTAATTAAAGATCTTCAATATGATGTAAACTTGTATAAGTAAGAAACCGAATCATTTTGTTATAGTACAAGGGATTTTATTTTTTTGACAAATTGTAGCAGAAACAAGGTCGAGATATGAATTTCAAAGATAAAACATAGTAGTGGCAAGATATAGAATTGTATATGAGAACACAAAGTATTGATGGGAAGATGAGAAAAGAAGGTGTAGAACAGCCATGTCAAACATGCGGCCCACTGAGCATTTTCCTGCGGCCCCGAATCAATTTTGAAAACAGCCATGTAATGCGGCCCGCGAGCTTGTTAAAACCGAAAATAAAGTACTGTGATGATGAACTAAGATGCGCGCTCAACCTAAAAGCCTGGCTTGTTCCGGAAAGTTCTATCGCGCGAGAACACAGATGACGCTACCTGAACATTCTGGAAAGAACTGTCGAGAAATCACAATCCGTATATAAGCCAATACCGCTCGATTCAGTTCAGTTGTTCAATCAGTTATGAGTCAGTTGCGATAGAATTGCGAGTTTAGTTGCGTACTTATTGTTACAACACGTAACAGTACTTATTGTTATTTATTTCGGGTAAAGTTTTTAACATGTCTGTTTCAAAACCAAGTGGAAGTAAGAGGAAACTTGGAGATGAGCATCGTATCTTTCAAGAAAAGTGGGAATTAGAGTTTTTGCTGTGAAGTGAAAGACAAAATTATTTGCTTGATTTGTAACAGTACAGTCGGTGTCCCAAAATTATATAATATAAAACGTCACTATGATAGTCATAAAACTAAGTTTGACAAGTATACAGGCATGATTAGAAACGAAAAGTTAAAAGAGTTAAAATCACGGTTAAAAGATCAACAGCTTATGTTTACACGTCCAAAGCAAGAAAATGAATCTGCCGTTCAAGCGAGCTACGTACTGTCGGAGTTGATCGCAAAACACTCAAAACCATTTGTTGAAGGTGAATTTATAAAAGAGTGCCTTGTAAAGGCCGCGGAAATTGTAAGTCCCGGAGCGTGAAGGCTTTTCAAAATATATCCTTGTCCCGGAATACTGTCGCTGAAAGAGTTACCGAGTTGGCTGCCAATATAAGCGAACAGATAAAAACAAAATCAGACTCTTTCATTGCATTTTCTATTGCCTGTGACGAAAGTACAGATGTGTGTGGTGTGGCGCAACTCGCTGTTTTTTCTTCGTGCTGTTGATAGAGATATCAACGTTTATGAAGAATTGATGGAATTAGTACCATTGCATGATACAACAACTGGGGAGGATATTTTCAATGCTGTTTATGGACTTCTGCAAAAGTACAATTTAGATTTGTCAAAACTGTATTCCGTTGCAACAGATGGAGCTCCTTCAATGACTGGAGTAAATAATGGCTTCATTAAAATATTACAAACAAATATCAGAGAAACGGGCAGTGACAAACCAGATTTTCATCATGTTCATTGCATAATCCACCAAGAAGTTTTATGCTCAAAAGTGATCAAGTTGGAAAGCGTTTTAAAGTCAGTGAAAAAATGATAAACTTCATAAGGTCACGTGGCTTGAATCAGCGACAGTTTTGTGCGTTTTACGTGATTTAGAAAGTGAGTACACTGGTTTACCTTATTATGCAGAAGTGCGATGGCTTTCGTGTTCTATGGTTCTCGATCGGTTTTGGAAACTCAAAGAAGAAATACGCCTTTTCATGGAAGTGAAAGAACAAGATGTCAGCTTATTATCCGACGTACCTTTTTACAAGATCTTTTATTTGTGGTAGACATCACAAAACACTTGTCGGACTTAAATTCGAAATTGCAAGGACCACGTCAAGTTATAACAGATATGCATGATCATGTTAAAGCTTTCAAGTGTAAGATGATGCTGTGGAAAAACCAGTTAGCGGTGGATAATCTGTCACATTTTCCAACTTGCAAGGCGTATCAGGAAAGTACAAGTGGCCCAAAATCATACAAAATGTATACAGAGAAAATGGGAAGCCTTCTGTCAGAATTTGAAAAGCGTTTTCAGGATTTTAAGTCCCAAGAAAACAATTTTTCTTTATTTACTGGTCTTTTCACTATCGATATTGATAAAGTTCCCCTCACTTGCAGATGGAAGTGATTGAGATTCAGTGTCAAACCCATTTAAAAGAAAAATTTGATAGTGTTGGTACATTCGAATTTTATAAGTACTTGCCTTTTCAATACCAAGAAATGAGAAAACTTGCCTGTAAAATCCTGTCAATGTTTGGAAGTACCTATAAGTGTGAACAATTATTTTCTTTGATGAAAGGAAACAAGTCTCCCGCAAGATCGTGATTGACGGACGCACACTTGGACGCAGTGTTAAAAGTTATTTCCGCCGATAAATCACGTCACAAATAGACAACTTAATTAAAGACAAAAGATGTCAAATATCTGGCAAAAGAAGTTAATGTTTGTAAGTTTTTGTAATGTCCTTTTATTGGAAATTTAATAAATATACTTCTAACATAATAGTACTTTTTTTCGTTAAGATTTTCAGTAGTTTGTCTTCTTTAAGATTAGGTTTTCGGCCCACCTAGTCTATGGTCTTCATGCTTTTGGCCCACCAGTGACTTTGAGTTTGACATGGCTGGTGTAGAATATGTAGGGATGGAAGAAAAAGTACTGAACATATGATTAAAGACTATCAACAGTTAAGAGAGGAAGAGAAAGAAAGAACGGTAATTGTAAAAGAAGGAGGGGAAAGCATGGAGTGGATTAAGGTAGTGCTGGAAAAAGGGAGATAGTTAAGAGAAAAAAAGAAAACTATTTTTAGTTAAAGCAGATTAATAGAGAACGTGTTTTTCTGCACATATGTTTATTTTTTTTAATCGAATCATTTGTTAGTATAGAATTTAGATCTAGAAACAAGTAACATAAATACAGCGAACAGAAGAAAATTGAATCAACAATATCAAAACCACAAGAATTGGGGAGTACGTCAGTGGCTCTCAAACAATTTTATATAATTTTTAAATAAATTTTGAGTTTCTTTTTCCACATTTTTGATATTTCTCTTAGTTTTAAATCTTTGTCTTCGATTCTGTCACAAATATTTTCTTAGAATTAATCTTGGATTTTTATTTTCTTGTAAATTTTTTTGGCTGACGCTTGGAGGCAAACAATAAAAACAACCAGAAACTATTTTACAAAGTTATGAAAAACATGAGAAAAGAACAACAAACGAACATACAAGGGCAAATAAAAAACAAGAAGGGAATAATGTTGACCACGGACACAAGTAATGGAGAGATGGAAGGAATACTTCTCAGAATTGCGAACATACGAAGAAAGACTACACAGGGAAGAAACGAAATTGAAAATAAATATACTCAACAGGAGATCATCACAACGCAGGAAGTAGCAGAAGCGATAAAGAAAATAAAAAACGGCAAAGCAATAGGACACGACGAAATTAGTTCGCAGATGATAAAGAATATGGGCAACGCTAGCGTAGAAATAATGACAGAAATCTTTAATAAAGTTATAAACGAAAAGACAGTGCCCCATGATTGGAGAATTGGAGTAATAGTACCCTTGCATAAAAGTGGAGATACAAGAAAGTGCCAAATTTATAGAGCCTACCAAGGAAAGTATACGAAAGGGTAATAGAACAGCGACTTATACCAAACATAAACAAATACCTAACAGAATCGCAAAGTGGGTTTTGTAAAGGAAGAAGTATTTAGGACTACATTTTCACAATCAAGCAGTTAATACAAAAAACAATAAGTAGCAGTAACAATATGTATATGTGCTTTGTGGACCTGGAAAAATCGTTCGATCGGATACCCAGGGTAAAAGTGTGGGAAGCTAAATGGAATAGGTGTACATAAAATATAATAGATGCGATAAAATGTTTATACATGAACAATGAAAGCTATGTAAGAGTAAGGAACAACAAATCAGATAAGTTTGAGGTAAACCATGGTCTACAGCAAGGATCTGTACTAAAGCTTGTATTACATTATACTTTTTTCGTCTAGAAAACTTTGACAAGTTTGTAAACTAGACGGGATACTAAACTAGAAATCCCTTCCAACTTTGTTCGTGTGATTTTATAATTTTATTGCGCAAACTCTATAGAAGTGTTAACAAGTAATTACCAATTTAAGAAAAATAAACAATATTTTGACTGTAATTGTAACGTGCGTTGTAAGACCTCCTAAATAAAATTAAAAAACTCCGTGTTTTAACGCTATAACCATAGAAGCACATAGTAGAAATAAACAAACATCAAAAACACATAAGTAACTAGTTTATGAGTAAGTGTTGGTAGCTCTTAAATTCGATCCAGCGCGCAAGTCTAGTAAGTAAACTTTGATGAAAACTTGGTCCGCTTCTAGTTTCAAAACTTGGACGGAGTTTCCGTATTACATTATCAAAGTTTTGTCAAGTTCATCAAGTTTACAAACTTGTCAAAGTTTCTAGACGAAAAAAGTATAATGTAATACAAGCTTTAGCCCAATACTATTTAACCTAGTTATGGACGAAATCTTAAGAAAATGTGAAGGTAAAACAAGGAAACTACTTATTGGACATAGTAAGTGAAGAAGATATGGTGGACGCAAATCAAAGAAAACAGAAAAAGGGGAAGACCAATGGAAACATGGAACGGAACGATAGCAAAAATTTTAAAGAAGAGATATTAAGAAGAAATGAAGTACAAGAAGCGCACGCCTCTGAATTAGAGAAACGTCAAGTTAGTTCAAACGAGCGTAGCTTATTTGACATAAACCAATTAGTAGTTTGAATAAACATGTTAAAGAAGCACAATGTGATATACAATCGTTAGAAAAGTCTGGCAATTGATGCATGTTTATTTTGTGAATCTTGTAATGTTTTAATAATTTTGAATTTATAAATTCGAGCGTAATGGAGGTTACTAACATCAGTAAGTACCCAAGTATGAAGAACACTCACAACAAACTTTCGTTTGCAGATTTTTACGAATTAATACCGGAGATTCGAGATGCAATAGATAAATGCGATTTTATTTCGATTGATTGCGAATTAACAGGATTAAATACAGGCAACGACATCAACGCTTTTGATACCCAAAGGCAATACTATGAAAAACTAAGGAAGAATTCGAAAAATTTTCTTATCATTCAGTATGGTCTTTGCATGTTTAGATACGACATAGAAGAAAAAACGTACAAACAACAGGGCTATAATTTTTATATTTTTCCCAAGTCTGGAAATAAACATGTGCCTGATCATCGATTTTTATGTCAAACGTCTAGTATAGAATTTTTAATTAATTGCGGGTTTGATTTTAACAAATTGTTCAAACAAGGAATTCCTTATCTTAATTTGGAAGAAGAGGAGAAGTACAACGGGACGTTATCTGAGGCCCAAAAGATTCGTATTAATCAAATACAGAATAATTTTTCCCCGGAGAGTAAAAGCAATGTTATATCAATGACGGTGGAGGAGAGGACTTTCGTGGATAATATTTTGTAAGTGTATCAGGAACTGAAGAAAATATTCAATAAACCCACGTGTTTTAATATTACTGTTTACACTCAAATATTAATTTTTAAAATAAGTGCCGCCATCTGTTATTATTGTTACAAATGTTATCGTCGTTTTCTTTTCCGCATTCACAACCGCGAGATTAGTATAATCACAACCAGATCATATTACACCATATAGAGATTATTTATTTTAAACACGTACAGTAAATATAACTCTGATTAATAAGCACGTTATAATTTATATCAACTCGCATTAAATGACAATTCGAAACTGAACTCAACAACTAGATGACTACGCTTCATGACCATTTTATTAAATAATCTATTTAATTCTAGCAAAGAAATAGAAGAATTTATCATTAGCGACGAAGAAGAACGTGTTCTTCCTAAATGCAACGCCTACTTAAGAAGATTAATTTATCAAGAATCTCATAAAAAATTAGTGAACAAAGCGACCTTAGAAACGCGGATGTTAGAAAATAAGGATAGAATTTTAGTAGTGACGAGATTGAAAAATAAAGAGATGCAAGAAAAAGAACATTGGAAGACAGTTGAAAAAGAGGAGGAGGAGTTTAAAAAGAGCATCGGTTTTTCGTTAATCGTTAAGATGATTGTTTCATCGGTAAATTTCGGTGGTATGTAAAAATGATGGGTTACGTCTTTTTTTTTTTAATTCTAGGGAAAGCTAGTAGTTGGTCATAATATGTGTCTGGACCTGCTTCATACTATAGATCAATTTATAACACCTTTGCCATACAATTATGACGAATTTAAGGATTTGGCCCATCTGTCGTTTCCCAAGTAGGATTTTTCTTTTAATTTTAAATGTTTATTTTTGTTTCGTAGGGTTTTGGATACAAAGTTTATGTCGAGTATCGCTCCACTTAAGGCCGTAATAGATTCGAACGTTTTGGCAAATTTATTGACCACTGTAAAGGAAGAACCGTTTGAAATTCCTGATATAGGTGAGCGGTTAAGAAGAGCGCGATTTTGAAGATTTAACACTTTTTCGCTTTAATAGAAATTGAAGATAATAAAGAAGGCTACTGTCTTCGTAGAGATAAGGCTCACGAAGCCGGTTACGACGCATTTGTAACTGGTGTATGTTTTTTGGCAATGTGGAACTACTTACGTACAGTAACAACATGGTTTTTCGACATAAAATATATGACTCCGTTTCAGATAATGCAGAAATGCCCGCCAATCCATTTCCAGATGTGTCTTTGCTAAGACCTTATATTAATAGGTACATAATTTTCGTTGATAATTTTTATATATTGTTCGTTTCCTTTAACAGACTATATCTGATGAGGCTACAAGATTCCCCGTATATACTTTTGGACGGAAACGATCGTAAGTTCTCTAGTGGTTGTTTAAGCCTTTTAACATTTAACACTATTACTGCTTGATCAACGCACTATGTCGACCTGGGCCACTGTTGGATGGTGTAAATCGCGACATCATGAACGCGACGTACGAACGGCATTGAATAGCTAATAATTGACGTGCAAAACGGTTTACGTCAATCTAGGTCGGTTTTGAATGGGGTGCGAAACGCGATACCACGAACACTGTCTAACATGACCCGATTAAAGATTTCTACTGCAGTACCTCACGTCAGATATTTAAAAGAATATAGACAAAGATGTTAACTGTTATTGCATTTAGCGATAAGATTTTTTTCTGCATTGATAGATAGTCAAATCTAGTAGCCTTTCCCTCATTCATATATTCAAGGGTATTCAACAATTACTTGCGTTGTACAAAAGTTATTCAGCCCAGAAAGTTATTACAATGAGAGTGGTGTAATTTGCATAAGCAGCAAATCTCTAAAAATAATTGTTATTCTTGTGACAATCAACTGAAGAAGATTCGAACTGAGGTACCAGTTCCGTAGGTACGAATTTCAGACTCCCCTTGCAGTCCTTGAAGTTGTGTCTAAAGGCATAACATGAGTTGAGAACATTATCGAATAGTGCGAATAGATTAATTACGAAAACAACGTTTAGTCTCCACACAGCAGGGAATATTTCAATGTTTGAATTTTAATGTGTCAGTTTCACGCTGGAAGTCGACACCAAAAATGAAATTTATAATTACCGGTATCAAATTTCGCTTCCAGTGTCAAAAATCACTTTCGTCTCCATTATGATCGTTAATACCACTAGTAGCTACGTCACATCCCTAACCTCCATTTGCTTCAATCCTTCCACGCATGCGCAGCCGAATACCTCCGACCATGAACGAATTTCAAATTTCCCGCGAATACGTAACGGTCAATCTTCCAGCGAAGACGTTTTTCGAACTATTTAACATATAATGAACACATTCATTTTTCATTAACTTTTATCTATTTTCAGCAACTCCTTCGCGAGACCACGTCCTACACTTATCTTTTCCAAAAACTTGGAAGTTGAATGACATAATACAACTATTCAGTCCATTCGGTGAATTCACTTTCATCTGTGCCACACCCTGATTCATCATTGTTTTTTTTTAAGGTAACATCTACGTCTCTTGGATAGACGATCACTCGGCCTTCGTAGGTCTACAAAAGAGGGACCAAATTGCGATAGCCGTAAGTACGCTCTCGCAGAGCGACGCTTACAAGATTATGACCTACGCCCAGTACCAAACATATCTGGAAGCGCCCAATCCAATTAAAAAGCGAAAAAGAAGTTTTGGAGAGTGAGTAAGATTTTTTTAAGTTAACTTAGGTATACTGTGGCTTTTACGTTCAGGGAGCTTCAAGAAGAAGTTTGACGAGGGTAAAGTAACTACGCCGCAAAAGGTTTCGGCGAAGAATGTTGAACAAACCTTTGCTGAAGCAAGTTGGGATTGACGATTATTTGTTTGCACGATTGTAAGTTCAAATAAACATGTAAACAATTTATTGTTCTTATTAATTCTGACTGACCTAAAATTTCCTTTCCTTGTCAAGTAAAAGCGAATGTGACAAGAAACTTCTCTGAAATGTTTAAGGTTAACCTAAACATACTTTTCAATTTTTTTTAAACAATCCCTGCAGCTCTGATTCTGCTGAGAGTTTGACCAAATCTGTGGACTTGAGGTGCGAAACTAGTCTTCACGAACACGACGTACTGGACGACGGCGGAGTTATATAGATCGCGTTTATGTGGACGAATTTGTGGACTCAAGGTGTAAATTGTTTCTGAAGGTGGCGTTATCAATTTGTTGTAATGACATTGTCGAAGTTCTAATCTAATCGTAGAATGGCGTAACATTACCTATAATTTAGAATAAAATCGCCAGTTATCTATAATTAAATTATGAAGAACTTTTATTTGATGTAAAAATGTGTAAAATAAATATTTTTGTAAATACCTATTTCAAGATTTCGAAAATCAATGTAAGTTAACGGCCTTTTTGGGCTGATAGATTGTTACCAAAATCTAATCAGATCTACACTATTGTAAATGAGACACATATGCAAAGTTTTAGTTATCAAAATTTGACCCGCGGTTTATAAGAAGTAAAGGAGTAAAACCCGATACGTTGTTGGAAAAAATCCACATTTATGAAAGAAATGTGTACCGCGAAGCAAATTGTAAATGTATATCTAATGAGTAAGACGTTATACGAACGCTACCTACTACTCTATGTAGAGACAAAACGAGGTATCGAACGCCCACGTTCCTTTTAAGACGTTTTAGAAAAAAAATTGTTCGAACAAAAGTTATAGACAATAAAACTTTTTCTTATAACTTTTGTCACAACAATTAGTGTCAGGTGATTGTCATATCTCAGTAATTACATATCAGATCAAAATATAATTTAAACAAAAGTTGTGTATAATTAAATTACAAACATAGTTTATTTAAAGCAAAGATGTGTAAAATAAATATTTTTCTAAATATTAAAAAAAAAACTGTGTAGGCTAACGTTTCTTTTGGCTAAATTGATTATGCCCAAAATTTAATCAGATCTGCGGTGTTATAAATAAGACTCATGTGCAAAGTTTCATAAAGATCGGACGGGTGGTTTAACGATTTTGCGATTTTCAGAGACTTTTTGAAGAGTTTATTTTAGTTACAGACGAAGCTTGTTTCTTAAGGTGTATTTAATTCTCCTGTGGTGTGATGAAAATCCCAACGCAATATTTATTAGTGCGTATCAATGGTACGTTTTACAGTAAATGTATGGGCTGGAATAAAAGTGGAATACATTATTAGACCATACATTCTCCCAAACCGATTGAACGATTACTTTCTTAAATAACACTCTGTTAGAGCTTCTTGATGACTTACCGCTAGAGTTTGATTTCAACATGATAATCATAAAATCATAGTGCTACTAAAGTCTCGATCTGATTCCCGTAGATTTCTTTTTCTGAATGAATACCTGCGGGATATGGAACACCACCAAATTAGAAATTATGGTTAGAATAGTAGCTGTTTTTTCAAGTGTCTCCTCTAGTATCAGACACGGTGCCGCGGGATTGCATTGCTACGAATGGCGGCCATTTTGAAATCATATTTAATTCAATCCTTGTTGTTTTATTGTTTATTGTTTTATTTTGTTTGTTTGTTGTTGTTCTTGTTTAATTTTATTGTTTAGTGGTGGCAAGGCTACTTTGTTTTAAATGATAATTGTAGTTTGTGGTAATTTTTCTTGTACTATAATTTGAATAAAAACTTGTTTTGAACAGATCGAAACAAATGTTATAGTAGATGTTGTTTTATTTTCAAAAATCGATAGAGTGGTTTTCAAATGATCTTGTTTGGAAATATTTAATTGGTCGTCATTTCCCTCCTTGAACGCCATATCATAGCTAATTCGATTTTCCTTCCCCACATCGTCCGCAACCTCTTTGTAAAATTACAAGAAAGCGAAGCTGCTGTTGACCAGCAGAATGTAAAAATTCAACACAGAACTGTAAGTGTTTGAATGGGCAAACTTAACAAAGGTGCCTACGTGGGAAGAGGTGCAGAAAGTGATGGATTTACTGATCACGCAAGGGTTTATTAGCAGCAACCAAGATACGAAAGTCTTTGATGAGTTTACATTTATTTCTATGCGACAGATGAAAAAATCTCTGGCTGGAATGCCGAAAATGTATCTACTGAAAACCGTTGGGTCGAATTATTCCAGCACTTCCGTACTAACAACCTTCATTTAACAAACTTTTCCATAATTATTGAGTACATTATGTGTCTGCCTGGTAGTAACGCAGCAGTCGAAAAACAGAGTTAAGTGTCGCAGTACTGAAAGTTATTCTGATTACAAAAATAAATATCAATAAATTATGTATATCATGTGATATTTTAAAAAGATATGTCAACCGACAAATATAAAAATACGACTTAGAAGTCATGCCACTATTGGGGGCTTAGTTAGTAAGTCATGCCAACTTAACTATTTTGTGTTTAGAGCTTTGATTATTTTGTGTTATTCTATCTTCTATAATAAAATACTTGTAAAACACTAAAAACTTTTTTTATTATATATTTCCGCGGATGTGTCCCGGTCTGACAAAATAAATAAATGGTCACGTTACGGATACCAGTTGTAAAAGTTCAGATAGAAAGCTTCTGTTTCCTGACAATACTGTCCAAATTTTGATGGATCTCAGAGCAATTAAAATATTCCTAAAACGCCGGATAAGTTTTAAGATCGACATCAGTAATTGTAGAGAATGGTTCAGGATTCGCGAACGCCCGACGTGATGTATTGCCATCATTCGTCGTCCCGAAGGCCCATCTGAATCCAAAAGCTATTTTGAATTTCCAATTTTGCTCTTTGAACTAATTTTTGTGATTCGCCTCTGATTTGCCACTTCTTTAATTGGTGCCTATAAGAAATGTGTACAATGCATTCAAAGAATCGAATTCAGCAGTGCAGTGGACTAATATCGTACTGAAGCGAATTCGGCTTAGGTTCGAATATTTTTGATTAAAAATTTAAGATTTGCTTAAAATTCATTAGGGTTGCTTCGCATATTGGGCACGCTTGAAACGACTTGGTACCAGTCAAAATGTTCAAAACTTTGCCATCAATCAAAGTCATATGCAAACTGAGAAGAATTTTGGTCATTTTCCCGTTTGATAAAGCTATATTTCTAAATCTTTAACCAGATTGATTTCTTCGTCTATGTTTTTCTTTTCTTCAAAATGTGTTCTCTGCTTTCCTTAACATATTGCAGTTTTAAAGGTCGGTAAAACCGGATTGATAGTGGAGTGGCATTATTCCACAAAATAATATTGTTAGAAGTTAAAAGAGGTAAAGGTATGACAGTCGTGGCAAACAAAGTACCATCACTATTTGAAAGATCAGCATTGTTATTGAATTTCTGTTTATATTTTGAATGTCCAGAAAAACCATCAAACCCTCTTGTACACATATATGTTCAACAACTTCCTGATAACATATGATGATTCATTCTACAGTATGATTCAATAATTTTTGTAAAGAAACTTTGGCAATCGTTTCAGTGACTATCACATCACTTATTCTACAATATTGTTTGACTTCCAAAATTTTTTCATATGTGGGGTATATGTCTGCATTAGTTGTTTACTTCCAAATCAAATATTCATACATTGGTTTTTAGTCAAGCTATTATCCAATAGAAAACCCAGACCTTGCTCTGGAGTGTATGGTACCGGAAACTTTGTTTCACCAGCAGAACATAGTGTTTGTCTTACTTCCGCAGGGTTTTCAACAGTTTTTCTCAATGCTCTTTCAAGATAATTTTGTCCTACAGATCTTGCAGCCATACTGGCGGCATGCACAAAAACTTCTGGTTGGGCATTGACAGACGCAAGTACTTTGCTGCTGCTCTTCTTTTAGATCTTGCTGATTTTCTTTGATACGATAGACTGTTTCGAATTTCGTCTTACGGAAGCCCATTTTTGACGTAAATACTTGCAGAAAAATCTTACACGTTCTGAAATGTCTCTTACTTCTTTGACGCTTAAATTTTCTTTGTCAATTTTAGCCAAAACGTACGCTTCTAAAGCTGAAGTTTTTTTTCAGATATTCAGATTCCAAACGCCAAACTTCATATAGCGTTCCATACAACATCTGAACTTGATCTAAAAATTATATTGTTTCGTAAAGGAGCAAATAAAAGCAGGTACTTGTTTTATGAACTTTTAGGATAATGTCTGTTTCATATATTATGATACCAATTTAAAAGTTGCCAAATTTTGCCGTTTTATGAAAAGTTTTATTAAAGGTTGAAAGGATATTTTTCAAAACAATTTAACGTACTGTCAATTATGGGACTTACATACCATAGTACAAGGGATAAATTGTAAATTGGTTAAGTATATTATAAATAATACCTGAAGAAACGTTATCCATAACTTAAATGTCCACTGAATTGATAAGGAAAGTGAAAAACACCTGTTTATTTCAACTATTTAAACACTGTAAGAACTGCTGGATTTCGAATGAAAAATTATTTGACATTTAGACATGTGTAAATTGCTCACGTCATAGAAATTTGTACAGCTAATTAAAGTTGGTTACTAATAGGTCCTAAAAGTAAACATATTTTTCTTCAAGCGACAATAAAACGTCATATTATTGAACTACTGGCAGACGCTAAAACTTTTTACTGTCTAGACATTAAAAGCAAAACAGTTATTTTGTTTCCACAACTATTTAGAGGTTGGTACCTCGGTTATGTCATATTATGAATGTAACTGTAAAGTACCAACTTGATTCGTCGAGAATAAAAATTCACTATAAGACTCGAGAATCTCGAAATTTTGAAAATAACACATGAAAACTAGCAATAAACGCTTGAAGAAAAAATAATATATTTCACTTGGAGTTAAAAAATATAATTGTTTCGCTTAATTTGCTGTCTCGGCTAACACCTCGCCAGCAAACTTTTAAGCTCAACAATTATACTGTTTAACTCCTAGTAAAATAATCTACTATTTCAGAATTTGGATACTAAGTAAAAATTGAATTTTGGCTGCTGTAATGATACTTTCGGACCACAGTACCTCCCAAAGAATTATAATAAATGTACTTGATGATAAAATTATAATAAATAACGTTTTCTTCAGCTCAACAATGATGTTGTTTAACTCTAGTAAAATAATCTACTGTTTTCTTCAAGCTACGTTAAAACGGCATATTATTGAATTACTGGGAGACGCTAAAAAGGCTTTTTACTGTCTAAACATTAAAAACAACAGTTGTTTTGTTTTACAACTATTTATTTAGAGGTTGGTACCTCGGTTATTTCTTATTATGGTAATCAACTTAATTCGGCGAGAATAAAACGTCACTATAACACTCGAGAATCTCGAAAATTTGAAAATAACACAGGAAAACTAGTAATAAACGCTTGAAGAACAAATGATATATTTCACTTGGAGTTAAAAAATATACCTAGATATATACTCGCCTAAATATTGGAAAATACTCAGCTAAAGACAATAATATATGTAGTTACTAAAATCCTTAATATTTTTTATGGTACCTACTAATAACACGACTCAATAAAATTACACTTGTATGAAATTAACACATCACTATTCTATGGTTCAACCCTGTCGCTTATTTCGACGACAGTCCGCCCCTGATTATTTGAACTCGTAGATTTTCAACCGTCGTTTCTTAAATTTCGATTAAAAAATATTAAAATGAAACGGAAAAATCGCGCTCGGTGTTTAATGTTGGGTTTCGAAATCGCAAACTCAAGTGTTAAGTGTATTTTTCTTTAGTTTTGTGCTTTTGACGGTTATTTTTTGAAAATCCTCGACCCCAAGGCCGCAAGCAATGGTAAGTGCGTTTTTTAGTTTTTCTTTTATTGTTACCGACGGCGAAAATTAAATAATTATGCCACAGAGAACGCAGTGAATATATTTATTATCCTATGATTAGGTGGTGCTTGCGCCTCTTTTTCCTACAGTTTTGAATTATTCTTTGGTGCGCCTAGAGACACGCAACTCGCATCACCGAAACACCTGTTGCTCCTCAATCTCTTTCAAGCGTTTCCACCTTGCACTTTGTAAAAGAAACAGGGCGCACTTGGCAGAATTATTACTTATGTCCCATAGGACGATTTCAAACCCCGTGGCACTCAGCAGACTCTGCAGGGTCACGGTTTTGATCCTGCTCTCCTAGAAGTAGATGTGCGTAATCGTCTACAAGCACCGCGCGTGCTGCATCCTGGGTTCCCCAAGGGCCGAGAAGTACTTCATAATCAGGTACAAAGTAGTGCAATACTCTCTCTGCACTCTTTCAAGTCTCCAACAAGCTTCAGAAGTGTCCCGTCCTTTACGAAGCACCCGATATCTCCGCTGTTTGTATAGAGATTTTGTTTAGTCTTGATGCAAATTGGCGCAAATTTTATACACAATCGGCGCATTTGGCTACTACTCCAGCTTTTGAAGCCAGGGGTAGAAATGTTCTTCATATCGATTGAAATTTGTTGTTCTTATTTCTGTAGTCCCTATCCTCTTCTTATGTGATGTCGCATCACAGATTATGCGACTTGTTCTAATGGGTCCAGTGCTGGGTTGGATCATATCGTCCACATTATTCCAGTCATTCAAAAGTTGTTGGATTGGTAACACTATAGTAATAATGCTTTTAAAGTCAAGCATTGGATTGGGCTTTCACACTATTCCAGTGGCGCTGGAATGAAAAATAGACCGTAACTGACCTCGATTGATCACTGGAATGGGTACATTTGAGGAAAAAATCCGTATAAGTAAAGAGAAACGTCTGGAAATTAGTTTCAAGTTCGTAAATTGACCACTAGGGAGCGTAACTGCTATGAAGATACACACAGTTGATGATATCTTGGAGAGTTGAACAATGAGGCATAACTATGCAAAAATCATTTGATAACTTGTCTTTTACGGTATATTTTTGCTTTTTGATATTTTTTCGTATTTGTCATAAAAGAGGAAAGGGCCAATGGAAACAGAAACTGTTGCTCGGAGCGACATTTATTAAGTATACCTTTTGGGACAGAATAAATTGAAGTATAAAAATATTAAGTGAAATGCATGTCTTGCGACATCTTGTGTATACAGAACACGGACAAATAGTATAAACTAAGAAATGCCAACAGTTAACTGTAACGACTGTGAATGTTTAAAGTGCATTATCATTGTCAGGAGCGATAACTTTCAATGCTTAAACACACGTGTCGATAACAAGCCAAGAGCGAAATGCGCAACTGGTGTTCTTTTGTTGCGTGTATGCTACTGTACAAGAAATACTTGGCTTGTTATTGACACGCGTGTTTAAGCTTTTAAGAAGTACTGTAAGTGGCGTCCATTGCAATTTACCATAAAAATAAGAACGAATTTCAAATTTTCATTCCAAAAAATCCCCAAATACCCAATCCAAAAAAAACTAATAAAAAATAATAACTTTGACGCTCTGTATTTCGGAAACTATCAATTATTGGACAATGGTAATTTGGGTTAAATCGGCATATTTTAGTGCCAGAAATCTACAGTAGCTCTATGTACACGGAATATCGGGATACCCTGTATATAATGTAAAAAAAATTGAATGCTGAAAAAGCAATTTTAAATGCAAAACGTTAATAAAAAATAAGAAGACAAATTAAACATTAAAAATTTTATTTGTTATTACTTAATACACAGAGAGGTTGATTTTTACCACGTAATTTTTTTTATAAAACTCTTTTTTCATAATAATTATTAGAGAATTATGCCCCTTTAATAGGAAAATAATATTTAATAAAAAAAAAGTCCCCAATTAAAAATAATTACCCGAGTACAAAATCAACCTCGCGTATATTATACAGGGTGGTCTAAAAATATAGGCCGCCAACTATACTACGCTAGTAAACATAAAAATTTTTCTTATAAACTTTTGTTCAGTTGGGCTTACTTGAGGAGGTACGGCCCTGTAAAGTTTCAATTTAAAATGGTATAAGTAAAATGTGTGTCTTACGACATCTCGTGTATAACAGGGACACGTGTGAATAGTATAAACTAAGAAAAATGCCAACAGTTAACTGTAACGACATGTGTGTGTTAAAATGCAAAGCGCTATCTAAGCGATAGCTTTAATGCTTAAAACACACAGGTGTTAAGCACTTTGAATCGTTTTTTTTATTTATCCGGTTCCCAAAGTTTGAAGACTGCTGAATATTTCCTTGTTGCAATAATATTATTCCCTTAATTCCATTAACTAATACGATTAGAAAACAAAAGTAACAATTTAATGGTATCATGGTAACCATAGAATTTCCTTATTCAATAATCAAACAAAGTAAATCATGAACCTTGTATCTATTAGTAAAACCTAATCTTCAAAATACAAAAAAAAATTAAAAAATCTTAAATCAAATTACAAACCCAAACTATTGCATTTTTTATGATGCGATGATCGTTTGCAGGCCAAGGCGTTAGCTGCGGTCCGCAAGTCCGAGCACTCGCAAAAATTGTTTCTGACACGTGATACACACAATTTTTAGCCCGACAAGTGGTCAAAATTTTCAGATGTTGCTGTATGTCGAAACATTTTTGCTTTCGTATTAAAATACGTGTTATTTTCAATGTTTGCGTCTAAAGGCTTATAAAAGCCTTCAAAATAAGATGTAAAAGAGTACTGCAACGTATTATTTATCTATTCCAGCATGAGGATTGTACTGATTTCAGTGTCATGAGTATAATGTGTTTGCCAGTATTTAGTAACGTTTTGCCGGACTAGGCCAATAATAGGGGTGTTTCTGGCCGCTTTTGAGTGATGCAAAATCAGTGATTATGGACGGAGAGACGAAAACAAATTTTTGGTTTTTTATTTTTATCTTCCACAAACGCTCTAATTTTTTCAATTCAAAATATTTATTTTTTCCTTATTTTTATATTATATCGAAAAAAGCAACCTTTTTTCTATCGAAAACCTCATGTCAAAAAAGTTGCTTTTCAAAAACTTTCTCATAAAATCCAAAAATCGAAAAACTCGATTTCGAAAAATTTTATATCATCGCCATTTATTAAAATTTACGCTTTAATTACTCGAAAAACTTTAGATTCCATGATAAACTAAGAAATTGCAAATCGATTAAACATAGAGTTTGCTGAAAACATGCGAAAATAGTTAGTTTTTTTAAATATTCAAGAAAGTATTGGAAGGGAATTTAATCTAAATAATGTGACTGCTGTTGATTTATTAAATTTTAATGGGCCTTTTCAATAAAGAGAGATAGAAGTTATGCGCGGTGACACTGCGTATTGTCAGAGGAGTCTTACGACAAATGTAAATAATCTGACAGTAGTTTGAGGTTACATTCCAGTTTATTCGTTGTCAGTTGTCACTTGTCAAATCTGACGTTCAACGTTCAAATCAAAAATGTTCCAACAAAGTAACCAAAAAACCCACGTATGTGCAATGCCATCGCACAGTGACTTCACGAGCTAGACAAGGATATCTTTCTTTGAAAAGGTCATAGGTCATTATATGTTTAAAGTAATCGCTATTACAATTTGAGAAATTTTCATCAAAGCTAACTTGATTTTTTTAAATGAAACCGCAAACTTTTTTTTTTAAATCTCTTAGTGAAAATAAATTAGTTATACAAGAAATACATCATCTCCCCCGGAATGTAGAACGTCCCATCGATACAAGCAGTAGATTCTATATACGTGTTAGTGTTTCCTTCAGTCACCGATAGATGGCGTTATGCGTTGGCTTTCCGGTTTCGTCATTGATTGAATATCGCGATTATAGTGTCGTGATGACTGATGGATATCGATTCAGAATCGATTATATTTCATCAAAGATGGCTGCGCGTGTAATAGCGGGAATAATGTTACCACGCGACGGAACAACGCAATAATTTAAAAATACATTTCTTTAAAGTTTTCATATACTATTTAGTTATACTATTCAGTTTGTTTGAATTAATCTTTAATTTTAAATTGAGTGTTAGGTGTGAAAATAACAAGAAACTAAAAATATTATAATAATGTAACACGTATCGCCACCTATCGGCAACTTTTGGGAAGTTCATATGCAAATATAGAATTATCTGGGCCTTATAAATTCCGGGGGAGAAGATGTATTTCTGGTTATATCAATTTTATTTTGACATTATACATTAGTTATTATTTATAGTATTTCTTGTGTTGTAATTAATATTAACTTTTATTGATAATAATTGTAAACCTTTCTCGAAATGAATTATTTACTATGACTTTTATACTTGGAGAATGTTCTAGAAATCCGTTTCTAGCAAGTCGTCTTTATAAAGTAAGATATATTCTGAACGGGAAGATTAATTTAGAAACCTCTTGGAGGGGTTTATTGCAACAAGAAGTGTTTCTTACACGCGAACTTGAAAAAGATTTTCAAATTAGTCGGACCTCTATTCGAAGAATAATTAATAAAAATAAATTCCGTCTATAATCACAACCACTTCACCAAGAGCTGAAAGTCACGGATTATCACAATCGGATAAACTTTTATAACTGGATAGAAGAAAACTTAAACGAAAATTCAAAGTTTTGAAAAGAATTTTCTTTACAGACGAGAGTACCTTGAATTTTCTAATCGGCACAATTTTCACTATTATTCAGGTGAAAACCATCGCTATTTCAGAGTTAATGGTCAGGAGAATTAGTCGGTTAATGTTTACGCAGGCATAATATACACTTATGTTGTTGGTCCCTTCGATGGTATTTTAAATTTTCTAAATAATGATTTATTTGGTTTTATTGAAAATGTACCGCTTACTCAAATTAGAGACATGAATTTTCAGTAAGATGGAGCATCTCTCAGATATTACTTCGATGGGTTTTTTATTTGGAACAACCGAAAATATAAAAAACAGGATTAGTGAAGGTTTCTCTGACTTTATGTCGAATTCTTTCGTGATTTGTTTCCCTTCTTCTGTATATTCTGCTGCGGACAGTTAGCTGCTGACTTTTGGTTCTGGGTCAGATTCTTCTCTACAGCGTTACTCGAACCTGGCGCCCTACCTTTTTAATTTCTTTTTCTATAGGTTCTAGGAATAACGTTGATCTTCCTAACCCACACCCTACTCTCCACTGAGAGGCATACTGACCGTAACAGAAAAGATTGGCTACCCAACTCGCGGGGCTCAATTTTTCTCAATTTTTCTCTCAATTTTTCTTTCGATTGGTATTCCTCTCGATTTTTCTCGATTTTTTTTTCTGGATTTGTCTTGAATTTTTTTCCGTGCTCTATTGTAGTCTTACATTTTGTAAATTTTACTTACCTTAAGATGTCGAAAGTGTAGAAATTTGAAGTGAATCGTCTTAAACAAAATGAACTTCGGTACGAATTGGATTTCAGAGGCCTTAACTCTGACGTTTTGGTGGAGAATCTACGGAAACTGGTACGTAGTGCTCTTCAGTTGGAGGCTAATAAATCTCTCTCACACATTAAATACAACATTGCTTACGAAACCGACGTAGCTGCTGTCACATCATCTCTAGAGGAGCTTAATACTTTTGCTGAAAGTTTCGATGGAGACTTTTCTACTTCAATTTTGTTCGTTTTTCTACCCTTTGGACACATACTAATCGCAGGTGCAATCTAATGGTTGCCACCTCAACCGAAGAAGCTACTTGCTTTCTCTTACTGTTCTACACCATACTATTGACTCGAAGATCAAGAAACAACGACATACTACTTTTCGGTTCAGTCAAGCTGTCACTTCTAGTCCTAAGACCGCGGCTGCTGAAGAAGAACTTGGGCTATTATCTTCCGATTCTGATGTTGACCCCGAACCGACTCCTGTTGCTTCATTTAGTCTTTCGTTTATCTCTAAATCTGTTGCTACAGCGAAGCTAAATTTGACTTTCTCCGGGGACGGCAAGACATCGTTAACTGAATTCCTCACTTGTTTGGATGAATTAAGTACAGCTCGGGGAATTTCTTTAACGCAATTGTTTCATGGTGCTCCAGAGTTATTAACTGGGAAAGCTCTTCTTCTCTTCAGGGCGCATCGACAGTCCTTAACTTCCTGGAAAGACGTGGTGCGACTACTACAATCGGAATTTCTTCCAGTCGACTACGACGACCGACTGCTGAACGAAATTAAGGCACGAACCATGGGTGCTCATGAAAGGTTTGGTATCTACATGGCGACTATGCAGAGTCTGTTCTCGCGACTAAGCGAACCTCTTACTGAACAACAACAGCTTCGTATCTTTAGACGAAATTTAACAACGCCAAACGACTTTGGCACTGCACGATGTTTCGTCAATGTCTCAACTGCTGTTGCTTGTGAAAAAGATCGAACATATCAATTCTTAACTCAATCCTTCAAACCACCACCGGCCAAACGCACTAGCTCTTTGCTGGAACCTAACGGCTTATGTCGCTCCTGAAACTTTGGTCTCTTCTAAACCTTCTTGTTCTTCAGTTAGCTCAACTCCTGCTGTTAGTCCTTCTGGTCCTTCGAGGAAACGGATACGATGTTGGACTTGCGGAAATAGAGGGCATGTCTCTCCTTGATGTCCAAACCCACAGATCCTCCATTGTTATGGCTGTGGAAAGGCAGGTGTTACCAAGCCTAAATGCTCTCAGTGTTCTTCTCAGGGAAACGCTTATCGGAACCCGCGGACCGAGCCGTAGGTTCTACGTTGCTTACAACCTCGGATACCTCCTTTGATAACCTGGATAACTCACAAAATTACTTTTTGAACTTTATCTTCGCTAGTGTTCGTGGGGACGAACGACCTTTTCTCAATGTATCCGTTTTGGGAATTCCGTTTAAAGCATTACTGGATACAGGGTCTTCTCAAACGATCTTGGGTGGCATGGGTTGGCAATTACTTGGATCATTACCTATCACTTTAAGCAAAACTTCTTCGACTTTCTGTAACGTAGCTAATGGTGGGCAGTGTGCCATTCTCGGTACTATCTCTCTTCCTTATACCACTGATCTTGGGGATAGACTTCTGGAAGGCGATGGTTTTTGTACCTGACTTTAGTAAAGGCCATTGGTCTTTCGATACTGTTTCTGTTACTAACGACGTCCGTGCAGACGTCTTTAATGTGAAGTCGGATGTAACTCTTGCTCAACAATCTTTGCTGGATGCTCTTATCTCTGAAAGTTTCTCGTTTCAACCATCAGGTCTTGGATGCACTTCTCTAGTTCAGCATTGCATACGCACCCAAGCAGAACCTATTAAACAGAGATACTATTCCCTTTCTCCAGTATTATCAAAGATCGTTAACGACGAGTTGGACAAGATGCTACAATTGGATGTAGTGGAGCCTTCTATCAGTCCATGGTCCAGTCCAGTGGTCATGGTGAAAAAGAGAGACAACACCTATCGGTTCTGTGTGGACTACAGAAAGCTGAACCAAGTGAC
Organism: Abscondita cerata; assembly: GCA_030710515.1. Taxonomy (NCBI): domain Eukaryota; kingdom Metazoa; phylum Arthropoda; class Insecta; order Coleoptera; family Lampyridae; genus Abscondita; species Abscondita cerata. The sequence continues at coordinate 117,978 of JALBCR010002357.1, forward strand.
TGAACGCAACGTTTATCCTTTACCTTAAATTACCTCCATTCTAGACCGGTTGCGACGCTAAATTTCTTTCCAGTTTGGATATTCGTTCTGCTTACTGGCAGATCCCTCTCACCTGAATCCAAACCGCTTACCGCTTTTACAATACCTTATCGCGGACTATTTCAATTCACTCGGATGCCGTTCGGCTTGCATAATTCTCCTGCTACCTCCCAGAGACTGATCGATCGACCAGATTATAGGTGCAGAGTTGGAGCCATATTGCTTTGCGTATCTCGATGATATAATTATCGCTACCCCGTCATTCAAAGAACACCTTCAAGTATTGGGACAGGTTCTGAATCGCTTATTCGCTGCTGGTTTGACACTGAATCGAGACAAGTGCAATTTTTGTCGTTTGAATTTTTCTCAATTATTTACGGTGTTCGAGATTTAATTAGGAACTCAAGCGTTTAAAAGTGGAGTCGGTCGCTAGAACCGAGACGTCCAGACGATGGTAATAGGAGAAGAAGGTGGTTTGTTGAAGTAAGAGGGAAGAAACGGCAGTGCGGTTTTTGTGAAAATTTTGATATTTTAATAAGAAAACGCGAAGAAAGGGGTAAGTTATTTTTTGTCATACAACTAAATAGATGTCTGCATAAAATCTGAATGGTAAAATATTGTTTTGCTAGTTTTATGAGTATTTAAATGAAATTTGCACATACTAATGAGCAAGGGTTGATAAGGTTGACGGTAATATAAATAAAATAAAAGGTTTAACAAGAGTTTTCTTTGTTTCGATAAATGGAACCACTGAGGGTTGGGTTCAAAATAGATTTTATAACGCACGTATTTCAGATCTTGCCGAACTTTGACGGTGTTCCATTTTTTATGACATAAAGTAATGTTTAAAGTTTACGAATAAAATAAATACATTCCTTTGGAAAAATATGATTTAAAATTAATACAAATTGATAACGAAAATATTTTGAAATTATTTTCGTACATAATAATTAGAAATTGGTTTGGTAAATAAAACCAGACATGCTTAATTAAATATCGGTTATGCGTTTAAAAGGGTCCAATGCAGTTGTAGGAGGTTTTGTTCTTAAGGAATATAAAATGAGAAAAAAATGAAACAAATAAATACAGATTAGGGAACGGCCGATGTTTCCATTATTTATGAATAATATTATGCATAATTTTAATTTATTAGATCATGATCAAAACAAGTTGAAGTACTAAATAAAAGATATCTTTTTTTGTAATTCAAAGGGTGTTCACAAATTAGTGGTATCATTAGCATTTCTGCACAGTTCGCGGTTATTGGCCGATGACTAGTAAAACCCGAGGCCATAGATAATTTGTGTCAAGGTACAAAGCATAAGTCGTCTTTTTGTTGGGCGAGTTTAGTGCCGATGTGGAAACGACTTCACGTCCAGGTATGGCTGTCTTTGGTGACGGGTTCACGAGGGAGAAGATAAACCCTCATCTGAGAATTTCCTCGCTTTATGGGATAATCAGGCTGATGGTAAAACATATGATACCGCATAAAGTCGGATTTTAAAATTTGCTAAAAGATTGTGCTCACTTTACTGTCATCACAGATCATCACTCGCTACTATGGCTCAATCGTTTGCAGAGCCCATCCGGTCGGCTGGCTCGCTGGTCATTACAGCTACAAGAATATGACTTCACGATTAGGCATCGGAAAAGCAAGGATCATGTAGTGCCAGACGCGTTATCTCGTGCTGTTCCTGCTGTTGATGATGAAACTGAAACCACCGCTCCTTATCTTGCTTCCTTAAATTATCCTTCTTCTCTCGGACTTGACTTACCTACACAAAATAAGTGGTATAATGACTTACTTAAACGCGTTCTTACCACACCTCACCAGTTGTGGTCACTTCTTTCGCTGCTCCTTCCTTAAATCCTAACGATGAGTGGAAGATGGTTGTTCCTGCTGAACAACGAAAGCGCATAATTCAGGAGAATCACGATCCTCCAACGGCTGGACATGGCGGAGTGACAAAAACGACAGCAAGAATTTCTACTGGCCTCGCTTACGTTCTGACGTGGCACGCTATATCCGTCGCTGTTCCATTTGCTCAGCCAATAAAGTGTCTCAAGCCGCTCCTCCTGGAATGTTTTCTCCACGTGCTCGTCCTACGGGACCGTGGCAAACTTTATGCTGTGACATCGTTGGCCCACTTCCACGCTCATCTAAAGACAACTGTTACGTGTTTGTGATTGCTGATTGCTTGACTAAATTCGCGCTTTTCTTCGCTATGCTTGTAGCTACTGCTGCTGCGGTTACTAAAATCCTGGAAGAACAGGTATTCTTAATGTTCGGAGTGCCGCAGTACATTATCTCTGACAACGGCGTACAATTCCGTAGTCGTGAATTCACCAAACTGTGTGAAGAATACCATTCCACTATACTCTACACCGCTAAATACCATCCGCAAGCCAACCCGGCTTAACATATCAATCGCGTTCTTAAGACCATGATAGCGTCTTATGTTAAAGACAATCAGCGGAAATGGGATGTGAATCTTCCTCACATTGGATGCGCAATTCGAACCGCAAAACACGAAGTTACTGGATGTACCCCGTTTTTCGCTCTTTTTGGTCGTGAACATATTAACTCTGGCAAATTCTTTAACAAACCTTCTCTTGAACCGACGAATTCCGATCAGGATCAAAACGTGTCTACTCGACGTTATGTAGCTATTCAAGAGTTCATTCTCAAACGTCTCAAGAAAGCCTACGAAAACACCCAAAATAGGTATAACTTCCGTCGTCGGCACGTCAAATATAATGTGGGTGATTTGGTGTGGCGTCGTAACTTCCAACTTTCTGACGCTTTGAAGTACTTTAATGCTAAAATTGCACCTAAGTTTTTAGGCCCTGTTAAAACTATCGTGTCACTGTGGACATATGAACTGGCTGACTCCTTAGGGAAGTCACTAGGCACGTGGTATGTGAAGGACCTGAAGCCAGAAGTTCTCTCCGCTGTGGAGGAGAATGATACTGAGCTTGCTGTTTTGGAGCCTAACTGTCCTGATGTCTCTTTACTCTATCCTAGACGGAAAAAGCGTCGTAAACTTACTTGTTCTGCCAGATAGTTGACATGTGATGACTGAATCCTTACCTGGAAATGACTTAACTGATTATGACTATTGTTGTTGCTTACGGTGCTATGTTTTTTTTTTTCGAGGGGTTCTAACGAAATTGCTTGAGTAGTTTGAGTTGCTTTTGCGTCAATAATTTTTCTTTCTTTTAATTTTTTTTCTCTCAAACTGAATTGGAATTTGGGTATCCTGGACTTATCGATGATTTCTTGCTTAATTAGCTCAACGACGTGATCGTCGACATGCATCGAAAGTTCTGTTTTATTTGGTATTTCACCGTGTTATTTTACTTTTCTGAAAGAACTGTATGTACGTAAATACATGTTCTTTTCTCTTTTGTTTGAGAAGCGTTTTGGGATGAATGGTAACCTGAGTACAGTTGGAGTTACTCCTGCTCGCGGTTAACATTGCGTCATTTTTTTGTTTTTTTTTCTCTGGGAAAATACCAAACCGCTACGGCGAGTTTCGTGATATACCAGCTCCAGTTCCATATAGTTTATTTTGTTATATTTAATAATTTTTTTGGGAACCCGTATGGTTCGTATTCGTTAGAATCCTTTGCTTCGGGTGGTTGGTTGGGCATTTGACATAGGGATGGTCACTTTCTCCGTTGACTATAACATCTAGTCAACTTTTGTGTTGTTTGTTGTTTTGCTTCTCTTTGTCTTGTTCTGGTTCTCGTTTGTTTTTTCTTTACTAGGGTTTATATTCAGGGTGGGTTTTGTTTTGGGGGTTGGTAATTATTTTTGGTTTTTAGGGCTCTGTCCTGGACGCTAGTCCGAATTTCTATCGGTCCTATTATATATTTTTTTCTGTTGGCTAAGTCTAGTTGATTGGTTGAGACACTGTTGGACGACCTACCTTTTTTTACCTTGTTTCTCAGTAATCGCTACTTGCGAGTTTTGTAACGTTCGAAGTGTAAACGCTCCTCCTGTGTACACAGTTCCTTAACCCAATTTCGCGGGCATAACTTTGTATTGGTTTCCGGCGTTGATAACTCAAAACTGTCCACGATTGGTCCGCTGCATTTTAACGCTTCCGGAATGCTTGTCTTGAATCAACCGTTCACGAGGGAGAAGATAAACCCTCATCTGACAATTTCCTCGCTTTATGGGGTAATCAGGCTGATGGTAAAACAGATGATACCGCATAAAGTCGGATTTTAAAATTTGCTAAAAGATTGTGCTCCACGTGAACCGTTCAATAAGCACGTCCTGCATTCTTCAGGCTATGGGACGCTTTGCATCAGAGAGGGTGGTTTATGTCTCCCTATTAAGAATACATTGTCTTCCGGTTGTTCCTTCGTCAACTTGTACGGCTATTGCGGGTCTACTCATGTCTTTTAGAGGCGCTGTGCCGAAATAGCTACCCACGAATACTCCGTCAGATTCGCAGACTACGGTGGAGGCTCGTCCAGAAACCGTTAGTAATATTGAGAGCAAGAGTAACACTCCTACTGCTGCGTGGAAGGTCAGAGGTTTTAATATCTTTTTAACTATCAGGTGCGAACGTAGAAAATTTATTGCGGATTATTTGTCGCTCGAATGCGTAATTGCATAATATACCTGGAACGTTAACTAGTCATATATAAGAGTATTTAATACCTACGTGGTGTATAAGTCGTGTAAGAATTTAAACCTCAATCGTAATTAAGCCGAACGCATTTAGTTCCATTGATCCTTCCGGTACGAGCTCGTTCCAAGTTAGGCCCAAATTGAACAATCGTTTAAACTTCGCGGTGACTGAATTAGTCTTAAAACTTCCCTTACACGTCTTCCTTAAATTCATGTAATCTGTAACGTTACTCAGTACTATAAATTGACATACATTCTAGGTTAAGTTCACCATAGGCGTACCTTCAGTACGCGAAATATCAATTGCATATACGAGACAGTGGCGTAGCAGTGGTAAATATTTGGGTAATTCTCTTTACTTTAACTTGTAATTCTGTGTAGCTCTAGTCATTTTCATGTTACCTGAATGTTTAATGCTGTACGTTACCCGTTGTAGCTCGTGTGTATTCGTCATATATCTGTGTCTATCACAAATTCGTTTCTGTATTGGGGTGAATAAATTTTGTGTGAAGGTTTCTCTGACTTTATGTCGAATTCTTTCGTAATTTGTTTCCCTTTTTCTGTATATTCTGCTGCGAACAGTTAGCTGCTGACTTTTGGCTCTGGGTCAGATTCTTCTCTACAGCGTTACTCAAACATGGCGCCCTACCTTTTTAATTTCTTTTTCTATAGGTTCTAGGAATAACGTTGATCTTCCTAACCCACACCCTACTCTCCACTGAGGGGCATACTTTCCTAACAACTGACCGTAACATCATGTATGACGACGACAAATACCAATTTTCATTTTCTCATATATTCGTCGAGAAAGTGCGGCCTCGCGGCGAGCGAGGAACCGAGACGACTTGACGACCTCTATATTCGTCAGGGAAGCGCGGTTTTAAGCCGAGCGTGGAATCGAGGCGAATATTCACCACATGATTTTATATATCCGTCGGGGAAGCGCGGCTTCGTGCCGAGCGTGGAACCGAGGCGAGTAGTTTAGATAACCGGAGGCAGTACACCCCCCTCTCATTTCTTATTTGTTGAAATGAGTACAGTATGTATATCGAGCTTTTGTGTATTACTTGATGTATGTTACATCACTATACAGTGATTACATCCTCTTGCGACCAAAGCTATTTTATTAATTATGCTCGATATAGAGTGAGAAGTTTGAGCGTGTCTGCATTTATGGAAACTTTTGCATAACTGTTTGATGTAAGAATTGCTATTGATGTTACAGTAATAAGGTGATGTACTTGTACCATCAGTAAATTATTGAATTGCTGGCCGAACCATATACGTGCAAAACTCAAAGGGGAATGAAACTATGATGAAATAGACAGTATTCTAGTATCACTGCCACTGCAACCAAACCCTAAGCTGTTATGTGTTTGCCCACTATAAATCTTGTGATGACATGTTATGTTTTGTGTCTGTGGATATTTTTCATGACCGACGTCTACATGATTTATATGCTTTTATCATTTACATATGTGGTTTATATGTGTATTCGTGAGTAAACCATATTCTGAACAGAGAAAGAGTCAAACCCAGTTGCATAACGATATAAACGTTTGTATGAGGTGTTTGCTGATTTCCGGTCAGATCAATCCAGATCCATTGTGTTTGGACCTGTCGTTTTCCTCCAACATGAAATACGTTTTATATCATTTTTCTGTTTTGAATACTTTCGGTGTGGGTCACGACAACCTGATTTGGCTTAACGTAAATTACTGACGGTTTTGGGAGGTTTTCCTCTCTTAATTTTCTAGAAGTGACTCCCCTCCCCCGTTAGTAATGTTAAAAAAAATAATAAAGTAATAATTTAGCTAAGGTCCCAGATAAGCCTTTTATTTAGTTCAACATGCTAACCTTGTTTTCCTGTTCCCTATTATAACCTAGGTAGATGTCGTTAAGAGATTCTGGTGTCCACAATAGGAAGGCGCTCCAGGTCAATGCCGAACCAGGACTATACAAATTAAGGATAAGTAGTTTTCTTATAGGTAGGTTAACACAACGTTGAGAAAGACGATCACGTGCTATGCGAGTATTTTAGCGGTAAATTTAAATTTTAATGGTTTAGATACAACAGTTAACAAGTGTAATTTGGGTTGCATATATTTAGGAGTAGTAGAGGTATGGATCATTACAAATTGTTCCGAGACCAGATAGAAGAAACTTTGAAAACAATGAAAAATCGTAAAGCTCCAGACCTAGATGAAATACCAACTTAACTCTTCCAACTAATTGATGAAGAAAACGTAGATGTACTGGTGAATCTATTTATACCACAAGAAATGTTAATGTCAACGTTTGTATGCATAGCAAACAAAGCTAATGCCAAAGAATGCTGAGATTACGGCACTATAAGTCTATGTCTAACACATTAAAGTTTCTCTTAAAAATTATTCTTTCTAGGATACACTTAAATCTAGAAATAGATGTTAGTGAAACGCTATTTGGTTTTTAAAATGGTGTGGGTACAGAGAGGCATTGTTTACATTCAACGTGATTATTCAGAGATGCTTTTGATAGAGTGAGACACTGCTTATTTATTATCATTCTTAAAAGCAAAAAAAATAGATTATCGAGATATAAGACTAATATTAAACTTATATTTACAATTAGAAATCCACAGTAAGAATAGGAAATGAAACAACAGAAGCAACTCAAATTCAGGACTGCTTTCAGCTACTCTATTTAATGCTGACTCAGAGGAAATAATGAAAAGAACGCTAGAGTATGAAACAGCAGGAATAAAAGTAATTGGAAAACCAATAAACAACTCAAGATATGAAGACCACACCGTGACAATTACTGAAAGGAGATCTAGAAAGGGTAATGAATAAATAATATGGCTTATCTCTCAATATTAGAAAAGCAATAGTAAAACCAATAACAACAGTGACAGGTTAAGAATTTGAGAAGAACATATAAAAAGAGTCAAAAGATGCACCTACTTGGGAAGTCCAATTTGCAGAACACGGCAATGAGCAAACTTGATTCTTTTGAGATGTGGGTTTATGAGAGGGCTTAAAAAAATATCATGGACGAACAGATTGACAAATTTAGAAGTACTGAGAAGAACAGAAAAAAGAAGTAAATTATAAATATAGTCAAAGAAAGAAAATTTCAATATGTTATGTGTGGAAATCGGTGTAATGCGCTGCAACTTATAATACAGAGCAAGATCATGGGTAAAAGAAGCGTTGGCAGCAGAAGAATGTCTTGGCTGGGCGCAACTTGCGAGAATAGTTTGGTTGCAATTCTCGTCAACTGTTTTGAGTAGCAATGTCAAAAATTACATTAACCAAAATAATTACTAACCACCATGTTTAGTAGGTACCTGAAGAAGAAGGTCATTTACGAATTTTTTCCAACTTTCTCAATGTGCTACTTGAGTTATGTTTTTACTTACTTTTTGTTTAATTTTGTATCCTTAGTGTGTTTTTTCATTTTCTTTTATTGCTGTTTCCCAGTTTGTCATTTGATGATGATGAAGTTAGCTTTTGTTCAGCTATACCTGGCTTCAAACGCTAGCGGTTTGAATTTGGTAGATGGCGTAACACTCAATGACCTTCACAAAGAGCAGAAAGTACTAGGCCGGTTGTGTATAAAATTTGCACTCTAGAGCTTGTACTTGACCTGTAATTTGCCACCTTGTTTCTATCTGGTTTGTACGCCTTGCGACAAAGGGAAATGGTCCTGCTTTGTTGATAATAAGGCACTTCTCGACTTTTGGGAAGCCCAGGATGTGCAGTGCTCCAGGGTTTGTGCGCTCATTTTTTGCATTAACATTGGCAAACTGTTTTTGTAGACGTTTACGCACTTCTCCTGACCCACCAGTCAGAAATTCTTTAAGACATACGTAATAACTCTGCCAAGTAGTACCTTTTAAACAAAGTGCAAAGCGCTAGCGGTATTTGACCTTTTTAGGAAAAATAGTCCAAGAAAAATTCAGGAAAAAAAAGAAAAAATCCAAGAATAAAATGACCACAAGAAAAAACTCGTAGAACAAAAATTCAAAAGTACCAATTTACCGTATTTATTTTTTCGGTTTTCAGACACCGTTAGTCTGGTATATTTTCTAATTATAATTTTTTTCCGGTGGATTTTTTCCTGTGAACATTTTTTCTTGGATTTTCTGGGGCTATTTTCCGCTCACCGAGTTTTATTCGCCCTAGTAGATTATTCTTCGTCTTTTACTTTACTCACTTCTTAGCGTTCTTAATTACAACACAGAAATCGAATTAACGTTAATACCAAATTATCCAAAGAAAACAAACAAGGAGTTTTAGAACAAATATGTATGTCGACAACAACGAATTATTAACATGTGTAAAAGCAATAAAACTTTTTGATCAATAAAGAAAATGCATTATTTGTTTTATAACATGCACAAACCTATAAACTTGGCAGGGACACGCAAATACATTAATATAGTACCAGTTGCATAATAAAATTTTTAAGTTTGTTCAGAACATTTAGTAATCACCTCAGATATTACTCATAAATTAATTTTTTTACCGCCTATGACAGAATAAAATAAATCTGGCACGTTTTCATTTTATTCTACATTAATAACCAAAGAAAAAAGAAAGATAAGAAAATGAGCTTATCTCAATCGGTTTATAACAGTGAAAATCTATATTTAAACGTTTGTGAAAATTAGAGGGTATACTTCAAAGTATTTAATTCTAAAGAATAATTTAAAGATGCCATGTCACAAATTGATTTTTATAATATTTTGTGGCGCTAAGACAGAGTCTGCAAATGCTTTTTCTGCCCATGTGGCATACAATGGTTTTTCGACTACAGTCCAATATTTAAAATAATAGCTACATCAAAAATATTTATTATCGGGAAAGTGTCAGATCCGCAGCAAAATTGTAACTGCACTACTTGATATTTTGAAAATTGTTTGTTTTTATACGCAGTCGAAAAAATTGAAAACTTGGCGTAACACGTGCTAACCATGTTTGATCAGTAACGTACGAATGACATTTAATTTAAATTGGGTTTACTTTTTCAATCTTACCTTTAGAATCAGTCAAAGAAAAACGAAAAAACCTTTCGACACATTATCGTGTCCCTCCTAATTAAATTAATTGAGAAAAGTGACTGTGTAAGTAAGATATGACATAAGAGGGCAACAATAGTTATTTGTCCAACAAGTGAGCTCGAGAGGCATTAGAGTGAAAATTGAAAAAAGGCTTTCCTCATGTGTTAGACAGTTAGACACACCATTTTTTCCACGACATTCCCCAAAAAACCAACCAACCAACCCAAATGAAAGAAAAACTATTGATTGTAAACGTAACATATTGTTACAGGATTTCGTCACAATCGTACGTAAAAGCAAAAGTCAACAATCGGAGGGTTACAATAGTCTCGTCTATTTATTCTGTGGACTCGGTAAGGTCTCAACCTGTCATAGCGCAAAGTTGCTAAAGTCTGTCCAGAAACGAAGCGAAGTAATAAATCAACATGTTTAACAGATTCCAATGGCGTACCGATGTATTGATACTTTTTCGAAAAGGGGGTTAAAAATGTAGAAGATGTGTAACATTTTATCATTAATTAATTATTTTGACACATTTCTTCTTATTAAATGTTTAATTTGACCTCCACCTACTTCCATGTAATGGTATAAACTACTAACTGTAATAAACTGAAATTTGACACATGGGTTTATCTAAACATTTCGGTTTATTATAGTCACTAGTTTTTGAGGTATTAAAAAAAATTAAATTTTTTTTTAAGTTTACCACCCTGTAAGTTTTTAACGAAGCTTTCCTAATAAAAACTTTATATGAAAAACCCAATTTAAAATTTTTATCAAATAATACGTGGGTTTATTTTTGGCTACCACTAGTGAATCACCTTGTAGAAATGTGCTAATATCATTATTAATCACATTTTTAGGAATTTTAACTAATTAATTACTAATAATTGAACTAGAAAGTGTGTACTGTATTTGGAATGACACTTTAATAGATTTTAATGTGCTCTTAATGATATAATTAGAGGAGTAATATGGTATGTAATTATAACGATAGCCTAACTAATGATTATTGTCATATCGGTATATCATAAGGTGTACTTACGCTTCAGTATTGAGTTTCATTGGAATGGCATCGAATCCTGAATTTATTTCCAGGAAACGCGTGAAGAGGTCTGCGCTTTCTGCCAACGAAAAACTATTGTGCTCAATGTGTACAATTATTTGAAATGCCATAATCTGTTGAAAACAGTTCAAGAGACAGTTGATATGTGTTCACATATAACTGGCATTGGAAAAACAACAATATTCAGACTTTTGCGTGAAGACAAAGTTTCTGTGCCTGAGCCTAGTTTATCTAATGGTAGAAAAAACTGAAATACCCGAATATGTAAAAGTACAATTAGAAGAATAGTGCATTCGTTTTATTTAAAAAAGAAATACCCACATTAAATAAAATTGTGTCAGTTGTGAAAGAGGAACCCAATTTAAGTAGAACAATGTTGTGGCACGAATTGAACTTTTTATGGGAAAAAATGAATAGGAAATCAGCTCTCATTGATAAGGAACAAATTGTATGTTGGAGAATTACCTACGAAATATCTCTAAATTACGTTCTGAAGGCAAGAAAATTTATTGTTTAGACGAAACGTGGGTAAATAAAGGTTATACTGTGGGAAAAATGTGGCAAGATAAAAATCTAACCAGTGGACGATAGGCTTTTTTAGAAGAATTATCTACAAGTTTAAGACCTCTTTCAGGAAAAGGGCTTAATTATTACGCATATAGGAAGTGACGAAGGCTTTGTAGAGGGGGTTTACTGCTATTTGAATAGAAAAAATACCGGTGATTACCACGAGGATATGAATGGGGATGTTTTGAGGAATATTTTAAACAAATGTTAAATTTAATACCAAAGGGTTCCGTAATTGTTATGGACAATGCCAGCTACCATTCCAGACAAATCAAACGTTTACCTACAACTTCCCGAAAAACACGTTATAATGGAATGGTTTTTCTCAAAAAATATTGCTTTCGAAAATGATATGGTAAAAAGGGAACTACTAAGTCTAGTACAAGGTGTTAGGATAAAGTTTAAAAGATATGCAGTTGACGAAATGGCAGCAAAACGTGATATTTTTGTTCTACGCTTACCGCCATACCATTGTGAATTAAACCCTATAGAATTAATATGGGCGCAGGTGAAGGGTGCAGTAGCGAGAAATAATACCACGTTTAAATTAAGTGACTTTCGACAACTTTTAATGACTTTTTAAGTGATGTGACTGCGGAAAAATGGAAAAAGTGTATAGAACACGTAATGAAAGAGGAACAAAAATGTAGGAACTTGACAATTTGATAGAAGTTACTATACGAGGATGTATTGATATCTAGTTAGCCTAGACCAGTTCCTTGCATAAACAAAATATTGCGTTACCATAGCAACAAACAATAACTTATTAGAAGTGTCAGTGTAAAGTTTGACGTCAAAAAAGTAAACCAGAGTCACGCAATAAGTTAAATGAAAAAAGATGTCCACCGAAATTGTGAAAATCGAAAAATTGGAGTATCGAGCCATCATCAAGTACCTGTATTTAAAAGGGTTAAGAGGTAAGCAGATTTACGAAGATATGCTTAATACCCTTGGTGATCAATGTCTTTCGTATGCGACCGTCAAAAATTGGAATGCAAGCTTCAAAAGAGGTAAATTTTCCATTGAAGATGATGACCGATCGGGAAGGCCAGTTTCTGTGTCAGTCCCCGAAAATATCGATGCAGTTCATGACATGATTTTATCAGACCGTCGAATTGGGCTAAAACGGATATCTGAAGCACTGAATATTTCATACGAACGCGTTCATCATATGGTTCACGTCAATTTGGACATGAGAAAAATTGCTGCAAAATGGATCCCCAAATGTTTGAATGTTGACCAAAAGCGTGCAAGGGTAGAAGCATCGCGTTCGATCTGTGCTCGATTTGAAAACGATGTAGACTTCTTAAACCGAATTGTTACTATGGATGAGACTTGGGTACATTTCTACGATCCAGAAACAAAGCAACAATCGATGGAATGGCGACACTCTGGTTCTCCAAGACCTAAGAAGTTTCGTGTCAAAAATCTGCTGGAAAAGTTCTTGCTTCAGTTTTTTGGGATTGCCATGGAGTAATCATGATTGATTTTTTGGATAAGGGTAGAACAATAACTGGAGATTACTATTCGACATTACTGACCACTTTATGGGAAAATATTAAAGAGAAAAGACGCGAAAAGCTATCTAAAGATGTTTTGTTTTTGCAGGACAACGCAAAAAATTCGTGATTTAGGGTTTGAATTACTAGAACACCCCCCTTATTCACCCGATTTGGCTCCGTCCGACTATCACCTCTTTCCTCAACTGAAAAAAAGTTTAAAAGGTCGTACATTTTCTTCCAACAAGGAGGTAATAGAAGCTGTGGAGGTCTGGTTTGCAGAGCAAGAAGAAACATTTTTTTAAAGGTCTAGAGACGTTGCAGGTTCGCTGTAATAAATGTATCCAATTAAGAGGAGAATATGTTGAGTAATAAAATATTTTGAAATTGAAATTTTGTTTGGTTCTATAGTAGGCTAAGAATTTTTCAATATATCCTCGTAGAGCCTATTGTAATTTAAATTGGGTCAAATGATACTTCTTCTTCGAACAAACAGACAATTTTCAGAATAACTGTATTTTAAAATTATATATTTCTTATTTTTCCTATAAATTTAGTTTGTTCTTGCTATATTTTATTATACCTTAAATTTTCTATAAAATGGTTTCTAACAAACGATGTGTTTTATAATTACAATGATGTTTTTAAAATTACTTTCAATAAAACGCAATCGTAATGTTTTGTCAACAAAACTCATGTAGACGACTATGATCTTTAGTTTGGACCTCAAGAACAGGTACGTCCCATTGTTAACGGATTAGGAGCTATTCATAAATAACTTACGTGGTAACACTATAGTATGGAAGCGGTATATCCTAAAACTAGTTTTAAAATCTTTTATGTATTTTATACAAAATTGTGTACCGCTTGTATGTAAAATAAATGAACTATTTTAATTTATTACTTCGCTTCGTTTATGGACAGACTTTAGCCTCGTAATTCGAACTAGTAAATGTAGGTAACAATGTTTAAAAGTCGAAATATAAGATACTAAAGTTAAACCAAGTGCCTGAATAATAATAGTATTTGTGTAACAAAAATTAAATGACTTAATTAAGTTCCAAGCGACATTCTTGCGACATCACATTTTTTTCCTTACTAGTGAGAGAAAAACAATTTTCCTCAAAAAGCATTTTGACATAATAGGGAAACAAGTCTAAGTAGGCAAAAACTTAATTTACTTGTTGCTTTCTAAAAAAAAAGTTGCTGGTTTTGTCTTTTTATCTGAAATTAAATACCAAATCCCCGACCGAGTGTAATTCTTCCACAGCTTAACAGGCGATGAAAACCTCTTAATAGCATGTCATGTTTTTAATGCAAGATTCGAATTCTACTCCATATTTTAAGACAACTTTCAAGACCATTTACGAAGTCTAAGATTAATATTTTTTGAGCTACTTTGATGTTGGTGGGTGGAGAAGGAGGGAAGGATAGAAAAAAAGTTTTCATATATGGGGAGTAATTAATTTTCAAATTCAGATTAATTTTGGCAGAGGATTTTTCTGGCGGAGAAACACAACTTCCTGTCTTTTGGTATCCTAACCTTTCTAGTGTTGTTGGTAGTAATAAAGGGTGTCCAAGTTTTATGTGGACGTAGACCCCAAATTGATATAAAGTTACTTTGTTCATTTACATTTGTACATTTCACCACGATCTTATCCAAAAAACTTGTCGATCTTAAAAGTATCAAAAAGATAGTGTTTTATCTAGTCTCTAGAGTAGACTCTAGATGGAAGACAATACTCGGCAATCTTTTTTTTGTTTTGACTTATGGTACCATCATTTACTTGGCAAGAGTTGAGGGTTCCACGGCCGGAGTCATTGTTGAATCAAAAAAGTCTTCCGGGGTTGGACCGTGTCGAAAAGGTAACCGTAGTTGCCAAGGTTTCGCCACGGTTCAATCCCGGAAATTTTGTTTTAACATTTACTTCCAAGTTATGACTTCCAAAATAATGAAGCCAATCCACATACAATTTTGCCATAATATAACGTTTCTCAGTCATTATTGCATTAATGCACTAGATGGCAATTCAATGATCAATCAGAAATGGTGAAATTTAAACTTTCAATTAGAAATAATTATTAAATATTAAGTCGGGTAGATGGGGGTAATGAGAGCCAGTGGGTAATGGGAGCCATCTTATTATTACGGAATGGAACTCCTTAATATAACTTCTGAACGCAGTTTACGCTTGACCTTGAGCTGTGATGGCTCATAGATATCGCGGTTATTTAAATCAGTTCGTTTTAAACCGTTGACTGGAGTGTAGTGAAATGTGAAATCTTCTTCTAGCGATACGTGTAAACTATTGGCGCGGTAAGTATTACTGGTTTTTGTCTAATCCAAATTATTTTATCACTATAGGTTTGTAACACTATGTAGTTTCATTGTATCACATCTGATTTTCTGTTAAATTATACTGTTTTTTATTTTAAACATTTTAAACAAAATTACACTTTGGGTAATGAGCGAGAGCCACATTACCCCAGTAGACCCATTTTTTAAGTTTAAAAGTTTATTTCAGATGCCCAGGACATGAAAGAGAAAAACCGATAAGGGTTTGTGGACATCAGAAGACCTCCAAAGGGGTGCTAGGTTGGTGGCTAATGGAATGGGTATAAGAAAAGCAGCCCTTCAATGTAACATCCCCTACCAAACATTCTAGAGAAGATACAAGAAGGGCAACTTGCAGTGTCCGGCACAATTAGGCAAACGTCTTTGTTTTACAATCGAACAAGAAAAAGAAATGACTGCCCATCTAATTAAGCTTTCCAATATGTTCTATGGTTTATCGAGGTGGCAATTTTGTTGCCTTGCCTATAGATGCACAGAAAATCTTAAGATAAAGCATCGTTTTAACACCCAGAAACAGCTAGCTGGAAGAGACTGGCTAGAAGGTTTCTTGAAACGAAATCTTACCATTAGTGTCCGTAAGCCTGAAGCCACGAGTATCAATCGTATTAAAGGTTTCAACAAATCAGAAGTCACACGGTTCTTTGAAAGTCTTGGAGCTGTTATGTCCAAATATAAATTTCAAAAGTCGAATATATATAATATAAACTAATTTAGAACGTGGCAAAAATATTACCGTAATTTGCGCCATAAGTGCTGTTGGATCGCATGTGTCACCTTTGTTTTTGTTTCCAAGGAAACGATTTTTACCATTACTCGCTAAAGGCGGACCCGCTGATGCTTATCAGGTTACATTCAACGGCTGGGACAACGATGAGATGTTTCTGTTATGGCTAAAGCATTTTGTTAAATTTACCGAGTCAAGACCAGCCAGTTCTGCTAGTGCTAGACAATCATTCTAGTCACGCAACACTTGAAGCCTACAATTATTGTAGGAACATTTATATAACTACGATGTTGCAAGTATCTTTGATAAAGCATACATTAGAGTGGCCTCAATAGACAAAGCCATATCAGGTTTTAGATGCTCTGGCATTGTCTCTATTCACCAAATATTTTTACTGACACAGATTTTATATACGATTGTCAGTTTACGTAGATGTACAAGATAACCTTGAGGATAACGCAGATATAAACATCCCTACTCATATGACTCACCAACGAACTCCCCCAAAGGAGACATTACCAGAAGCCGTTCCTGATTTACCTCAACGCGAATGCTCAAGATGGGATGACAAAACTATAGACAGAAGCCTTAACCCTTCATCAATTTCTGATAGTATTTCAATGATTTTCCCCGAGCCAGAAATTCCAAAGAACCTATAAAAGAATTTAAGACAAAAACAGCATTCAATAATTTTAATTGAAACCCCAATAAAAATATTTTTTGCAGAAAAGCAACCGAAAAGACAAGAACGAGAAGAAAAGGAAAATACTAAACAATTAGTAAAAAGAGCAAACAAAAATAATGATAAAACCCCTAAAGAAAAATCAAAACGACAGGTTTTTGCTTCATCACCAGAAAATGAAAATATTCAACCGCCAAGTAAAAAATTTTGCATCAGAAATAAATTAAAAAATTCGGAAAGTGAAACAGAATTGTGTTATGACGATGAATGTGACGATCTTGATAATGACGGAATTCGATGTATTATTTGTGCCGATATTGGAAAAAATTAATTGTGGTATCGGTGCACTAGTGGTGGAATTTGGGCACATTCTGAATGCTCGGGTGCAGAGAGCCCTGAAGGATATGTTTTTTGACTTTTGTTTGGACAGGCAGAATTAGAGTTTTTTTTTTTTACTATTTTGTTCTTATTTTTGTTCTTACCGTTTTCTTTAGATTTAGTTTTTTATATGGCTTTTGTTAGAAATTATTCTTACTTTAACAATTAAAATAACTGCGGTGGCTCCCATTACCCGTATGGTGGGGTAATGGGAGCCAAAGGCACTTTTTAGATTTTCTTGTATCATAATTAGTTTTGTTTAAAAAATGTCACATATAACAAAAATATGTATGTCAACCTTCCTATATCAATATTTAAATTTGATTAAAGGCTAATAGTTTAATGTAAAAAAAATGTTTCCTTAGGTGGCTCCCATTCCCCCCACCTCCCCTACACGTTGAAGCACTTTTGAAAAAAATTTCAATAATTTTACGGTATGCTTGAAAAAGTAGTTCTTTGCGTAAAAACCAAGACGAAGCGGGCTATGGAAAGTCATTAGTTTAACAAATTACTACGCCGGGCCCTGATTCATACCATAGTGCCGTTTGCAAAAAAAATGGATTATATTCGCGTAATCGTTTATTTATTTATTATTCTGTGGTTGTGCGGTTGTACTTTGAGGGGGTCGTGTTGTATTGTGTGTGTGTGTTATTTTAAAACTCAGGCAATCGTTATTTTGACTCTTAAATGTAGTGTTCAAAATGGAGGTTTGGGATGGAAATGCGTCGCATAGGATGGAGGTAATAGAGTCAGCAAATGATAGTTGATTTGATTTTTATTACACTTTGATGTCATTTTCTTCTTCTTGAATGTATGTTTTTTCATAATGTTAACCCAATGAGTGAATGCAAATTGTTTTTGTTGCAGTTCGGTGTGCCGAATTCCAGATAACAAGTAAGTGATTATCTTTATGAACGCATCATAAACATCTGTTGATAATTGAAAATTTGTTTTATATTTTTACAAATAGAGTTTTCAAATTAAGTCTTCTAAAGGTACGTTTACATCTGGCATTTATTGCATGATATTTATGTCAGACAGTGATATACGTAAATGTAAACAGTCACCGAATTTACATCTGACATAAATTGTATCAATGTCTTGAAATGTTTAAACATTTCACCCGATTTAACATTCACTAACTCTAAAATTAATATTTATTAAACTATTTCAGTGTTAAGAAATCTTATGCCAAAACTTAAAAGTTACCCTAAAATATCGAGTAAAATTAGAATCTTGCACAAAAAACAATAACATCTAATAGGCCACTTACCTTGAAGTACACTGTATAAGGATAGTATGATCAAATTGGATTTCTTTATTGTTTATTTACAAATAAACATACCTTAAAACGGGTCTACTTTGAACAAATTTACTCTATTTTGTTGGCAAACTTTATTAATTTTAGGTAAAAAAATTTAAAAAATCGTGAGGGCTAGTATACAGGGTCATTGATGGTCGATGGTAGGTTAGACGTTTATGGAAAACGGGTCATAGAAGTAATCTGAAAAATTGGCTATTGCCATAAATAGACACGATCTATCTTTCTAAAATATTTTCATTTTGGCGGTGTTGCCGGTTCTACTCAAAAGTAGTAACAACTTGTTAATTTTAAATAAGACACCATATATATTATTCAATTTTTGGAATTGCAATTTCTTACTGATAATTTTTTCTGAATATTTACCTATACCTATTTACACCAGTTTCTGAGATAATAATTATTTTAGCTTATTTTTCTTTTCAAATTATGACCCCACCAAAATTTAAATTTTGCTGTTATTTGAACTCATATAAAGCTGAAAATTTAAATGCAGTTTGCTAAAGCCTTGTATTGAATAACTACCTAAATAAATTTATTTTATTTTATACAGGGCAGTTTAAAATTAATGATTTTAACGTGACATACAAAAAAGGTCAAAACTTTATTTTTTCAAATGAAACATCCAGTATATTACTTGTAATTTTGATAGATAATTAAAATGTCTTCAAGTTGATATAGCATAGTGGTATAGCTAACTATTTGAAATAATCGCAATAATTATTAAAAATCACATTGTCTTCACATAATGTGCATTAGTTAGCCATGGAACGTCATGTGATTTGACATTTACTTAATTATTCACTGTGTTTGACAAACGTCAAAGTTTTGAGATTGTGATTGTGATTTACTACTTAATACTTATTCAAGAACAAATTACAATGGAGCGAAATAATTAGTTGCATGAAGTTTTGATGAATCTATTTATTCTTCATGGAGAATGTGACAAAATTGTGGCAAGAACATGTAGGAAATTTAATGAAATGTATCCTGATTTGCAGCCAATGAACGAAAGAAGTTTAAGTAAGGCAAACCTCTATAAAATCCATTCTTATTTTGAACGTAGATACTGAAAATGTGTTAATATACAGGGCATTCCATAAGAAAAAACACAACTTTGATACGTTCTGTGTATTTTGGGACACCTGTATATTTCGAAAGTAATTTTAAAATATTCCACTTATAGGTCTCTATCAATCCCAGATATATTTTCCCAATTTTATTAAATAGTTTGGCTGTAATATTCTGTGTCGTATACCGTGAATAACCCTGTATAGGATGTTTTATTTAAAATTAACAAGTTGTTACTACTTTTGAGTAGAAGCGGCAACACCGCCAAAATGAAAATATTTTAGAAAGATAGATCGTGTCTATTTATGGTAATAGTCAAATTTTCAGATTCAATTCAATTCAATTCAATTCAATCATTTATTTATCTTCAAGAAAAGAACAAAGTACAGTAACTTTACTAAAGATAAATCTGTCACAAAAGAGCAGAGATCACAGTTTATATAAATTCTCTAATCTCGTAGAAACATTGTTCAACCAGATAGTTTTTAAATAGTGCTTAAATTTATGTAATGGGCTGTTTTTATAGTGTATGGCAATTTATTGTAAATTTTGCACCCATTGTAATGCAGCGATTTTTGACAACATGTGGTGTTATATCTTGGTGGTTGTAGATAGTTTTTATTTCTTGTAGAATACATGTGATTTAAGTTATACTTTTCAAATAAATGTTTGTTTTTATGAACAAATATTGCAGTTTCGTAAATATAAATCGATGCTAAAGTCAAAATGCGCAAACCTCGAAATGCAGATTTACAACTATCTGTTGTCTTTATATTGAGAAGTGCACGCACACCTTGTTTTTGTAGTGTAAATATTCGTTGAAAGTGTTGTTTTTACAGTTTCCCCAGTGAATTATTCCATAACTTAATTTAGTATGAAAATAGCTAAGGTACGCGAGTCGACAGATGTTGATACTGCATTTCGCGTTCAGCTGTCTTAGCATGTAACATTGTGTAGTCAATGCTGAGCAAAGACTCTCAACATGTGAATCCCAACACATCGTGCTATCCAAATAGATTCCCAACAGCTTAATACTATTTACAACAGAGTAGTCTTCGTTGTTTAAATGTACCGCTACCGGATTTTCCGTTTTACTGTATTTATTTTTAAAGAAAACACAATTTGTTTTTACCTTATTAATTATTAGATTATTGTTATATAGCCAATTTTGTAAGAGGTAGAATTGAGTATTACTTACACTTACAAGATTTGTCATGTTTGTTTGACTGATAATAAGACTGGTATCGTCCGCGTAAGACACGATACGCGACTTATTTTCGTCAACAGTTAGTTGAAATAAATCATTGCAAAATATAATGAAAATAGTGGGGCTCAACACTGATCCTTGTGGAACACCAACTTGTAATGGAAGTGGTTTCGACTTAGTGTTTGCGTAAATTACAAGTTGTCTTCTATTAGTTAGAAATGACCTAAACCAATTCCATACACTTCCACGGACGCCGTAGCGGTACATCTTTTCTAAAAGCATTTCATGGTTTACACAGTCAAAAGCTTTTGTTAAGTCGACAAATATGCCTAATGTTTGCTGTTTGTTGTCGATGCTACTTATAATAAAATTTAGTATATCGTTCAGCGCTGTGTCCGTACTTTTGACATGCGAAAACCATGCTGCATATTGGACAAGATATTATTTTTATTGAAAAAATTTATGATTCTCTCGTTCATAAGTTTTTCCAGTATTTTAGAGATAACCGGTAGTAGACTTATGGGCCTATAGTTGTTCATGTTACTAGTGTTTCCTTTTTTAAACAAAGGCATAACAACAGCGCATTTTAACCTGTCAGGGAAAATACCGTTTTCGAATGACATGTTGAAAAGATAAGTTAAAGGTTTGCTAATGTGAGTTATGATTTGTTTCAGAAACCAAGTAGAGATACCATCAATATCCTTGGCATGACTATTTTTGAGTAATTTAGTTACATTAATTACTTCATTCTCCGTGACGGGTTTTACAAAGAATGAGTACAAGTTTGACTTTACATTTGGATTAGATATAGCGTTGTTTACATTGTTTTTACAAGATTAGATGCCATGCTTACGAAGTGTTTATTGAAAGTTTCTGCTGCTTCAAAATTTGAAATTTTTGTCCGCAACTGTTTTTATCTCATGATTTATTGAGTTATATGTTTCATTCTGTTTTATAACTTGCCAGATCGTTTTTATGCGATTATTTGACTGAGCGATTTTTTGTCGTTATGATCTTTTTTGTTTGAATTACTAATTTTTTATATTCGTTTGTTAAGTATCTACTGTATGGTTTGAAAATGGGATAAACTAATGAATGTTCCGAATAAAAATCAACTTTTGTTTGAGCTGAATTACTTCATTTGTAATCCAAGCATTATATTTATTGCTAGTTTTAGATATTATTCTTTTTATTGGGAAATGAGTGTTGTGATAATGCTGCAGAGTATTTAGAAAATTAGAAAAGGCTTTGTTTGTGCAATCTGTGTTATAAATATTTTCCCACAATTCTGTTTGTATAGCAGAATTGAATTTATTTATGTCGTTTGAATTATAGGATCTTTTAAAAAATATTTAACAGTGTTATTTTTATATGAAGATTTACAGTTAAATTTTATATATTGTGCAAAGTGATCGCTAATGTTGGTTTTCACACAAGAGCTATAAATAAGTTCGTTTTTAAAATTTATTAAAAATTATCTATGCAAGTAGCCGTACCATTATAGTGAATCCTGGTTGCTTCATTTATAGTAGGATATGCATTGTAAGTGGCC
Source organism: Abscondita cerata (assembly GCA_030710515.1). Lineage (NCBI taxonomy): Eukaryota > Metazoa > Arthropoda > Insecta > Coleoptera > Lampyridae > Abscondita > Abscondita cerata. The sequence continues at coordinate 140,132 of JALBCR010002357.1, forward strand.
ATTAAATCTAAGAATTTTGTTTTAAGATATGAGTCAACTAAGAGGTTGATATTGAAATCCCCTCAACTACAATATTGTTTCCTCCCGAGCATGCTTTTCGGAGTATACTTTGAAGAACTTCCAGAAAGACGTCCGAAGAGTCAGGTGGTCTATAAACTGCAATTAGTACAAATTTATTCAACTGTAAAGCACAGCATTCAAGAACACTTTCAACTGATAAGTTTGTAATGTCCTGGCGATGTATTGGGGTAATATCTGTAGATCGCAACGCCTCCGTGATTTGAATTACGCCGACAGAAGTAGCTAATTAATCGATAATTGATGATTTTGTTTGAACCATTTGATCATTTTGTAGCCAATGTTCTGATATGAAAATTATTTCCGGGTTTAGGTTATTGAGGATGACTTCCAGCTGATTGATTTTTTCATTAAGGATTGAATATTTTGGTGAAAAATCGTTATCTTCTGGTTGGTTGAGTTGTTTGACTCTAGTTTGGAATTTACGTTAAAAAAAGATTTTTGTGTAGCGGGATTAGCATCAAGTTTTTCTCTATGGAAATAATAACGTTTAAATCCTATACCATCGGGCCAGAACGATGCAACATACATATCATTCTTAAGTTCAAAGTGGGCTCCAACTCGAAAACATTTGTTTTGTGTGTTCAAAGTTGGTAGTTCTTTTACCTCAAACGACTCTGCGTATTCGGGTTTAGCTTCTTTTAAATAATCTAGAATTATAGTTTCCGTAACTGTTCTTTTTACTCTATATAAATACAACCAGATTTTTTGCTCGACACCGGCAAAATGACCTGATTTAGAGATTGACCCAGTACCGATTGTTTTGGTATTCTTGTATTTCTTCTATTTACGACTTTAATGAAGACATCTTCATCAGCGTTTGAATTCTTAGATGCATTTCCGACAGTGTTGGTTTTTGTTCGTATTTCACCAGTTGATCAGTGATCGTATTTTTAACAGATTGATTTTGTAGTGTTCTGCTGTATGATTGATTGGGCTGCGTGAGGTGAGCTTGTGGTGACGGTGACGGCTGTGGTTTAAGAGGTAAACTTAACTCGCTATTTGTGGTGTTCGTTAAGGGTAGCTCCATTGTTAGATTTCGACTAGCTTTGTTAGTAGATTTCTGTTTTGTTTGATTTGTATTATTGTGTTTATTGATTTTTAGTTTTTCTTCTAAAGTGTTAATTTTTTCTTTAAGTAATTCTATATTCTCTGCTTGTACTGTATTCCTTGCTTCCATTTCTTTCACTAATTTAAGTAGTAGTTCGTTTTCTTTTTTAGAAAATATGTATCTTACGTAACTTTATTTTCTGTAGTGTTTAGATTTTGATCATCGTTTTCGCATTTATGTTTGCCGAGACAACTAGGATGAAATTGTTTATTACAAGTGTTGCATTTCGAATTGTTAACTACAGATTTGTAACAGCCAGCGCACGATGTTTTGATTTTATTTTTGGGATGAAAGGGATGAATCAGATTCATTGTCTGATTCATCCGCCATTGTGACGAAAGCAAGTCAAATTGTAATTAATTGCTTGACGATTTACGTATTAAAAATTTAAAACAGTAATAATTTTTGGTAAATGTACCTGTAGTTGCGATCAAATAGCTTTATCCCGCACAAGTTGTGTATTGAACATTATGAACTGCACACATGTAGTTATCAGTTTGATGCACAAATTTATCATATCTACATACAAACCGACACATTTATGTTAAGCACGTTAATAGTTAATCCTTACACATTGAATTAATTAATTGAATGTACATAGATATTCCGCACAAAGAACGTTCGACTTCACTTCACTACAATTACTTCTATGCCCCGTTTTCCATAAACGTCTAACCTACAATTGACCATCAATAACCCTCTATACTAAAGAAATCCAAAAATAATAATAGTTTTAATATTTACTCAATGGCTAACTTGTTTAAAAAATAAAGTTGAGTGTTTAAAGTTACCCCAGTCTTGGTGTAACTTTGAACGCTGAATTATGTTGCATATTTTGACTATTCAGAGGTATCATACATTCAAAATATCCCCACAATTGGAAAGAACGGAAAACATACGACATATTTCTAGTATTTTATGGATTGTAAAATTAAATAATCGCATTTTTTGTTCCAAAAATAAAATTCAACTTTTTATTCGCAAACTATTTTTTTTTGTTTGTTGGTTATTATTTAAAACATATAAGCTTACGAAAAAATAACAAATCACAAAATTCTTAGTAAACTAAAACATAAAAAATTCATAAAAAAACATAAGGGAAATTTTAAGAGTGCCGCGGCGGTCTGCATATGGCTTTGGTAATTTTTTCATGATATCTGAGGTCATAATCAGGGATATGTCATCGACCTGTGGACAAAATAATTTATAATTATTTTTTTTAAGTAGTTTCTATAATTGTGTTGTGTTCTTAATAAAAATAGTATTTGATAAAAAGTTTTGGAATAAATTTATTATCTATTATTTTCATTAAGAAGGTGGTGTGACCCAAACAAAAAAGCAGAGAATACTTTTTTAATTATTATTTGGCTGACAAAAATTTACCTGCAACCACAAAAACACTTCTTTGTCGTATCTTAGAAATTTGACATCATATTCCAAACCTCCATGTAAAACCTGCCCAACGTAATATTTGATTGTCTTCTTCGTTGCAAAGTTTACCAGGACGAAATCATTAACAGTTAGAACATCTTCGTCCAGACGTTTATCTTTTTAGACTTCTTTTATTCGTTGTAACTCCTGAACCTTCTCCTATTTCAAAATCCTTCAATTTATTCGTTTCTTTCGTTGAATTTTTAGTTTATCAAGTATAGGTGCCTTTTTTAAAAATTCCACCATAATATCATTTAAATTTTCCTTTTCTGCAACATCATTTGATGGTTCCAGTGGTAGTTTTTAAATATGGCTTCTTTGTTTAGAGGCCAAATTCCTGTGGCGCGAAATCCACTGATAAGGTTTTGTTTTCCTGCTTGCCTAATTTCCGCCATAAGTTTCTTTAATAGTCTTGGAAACATATCTTTTTCCAATCCTACTTTTCCAGTTGATACTTTAGTCTGATAAAATGGCCTTCCATTTTTTTTAAATGGGGCAAAGTAGGCAACATCTAATGGGTGTGCAATATGGGTTGCATTGGGTGGAAGATAAAAAACCTTACGTTGTTTTCTATAGCAAGTTCTACAACCTTTTCAGATAAATGGCTTGCTAGATTGTCTCCAATAAAAACTTTGGAACCCTGCTGATTTTTTACATGCATTAGAAAAGTGCTTTTAAACAAATCAACAAAAGTTAATGAATCAAACCACCCATGTGAAGTTCGATTAAACCTACATTTTTCAGGTCCATCTTCTGTCCATGTTGACCACATATTTTCCGCCTTGTATACCACCTACAAAGGTATCAGTTCCCCAGTCGCACTGCCGCAAAACATTATGGATATATTTGATTTTGAATGTGACATCGCCCTCTCAGGGTATTTAACACCCCGTTTAAGAAAACATTTTGAAGATCCAGGTTCATCACTCATAAAAATTATAGACGTTTTCAGGCAATACACCCTCTAATGATTTTTCTAAATTAACGAAGTAGGTGATAAATAGATCTCTACAAACTGCAGCACGATTAGGATTTATATTTTGAGCTTTCCTATAGCATAACAAATTCTTATTTCTCTCAAAAAAATGTCTGATCCAATCTTTACCTGGCAAATTGTCTTTAAATATTGTATATTTGCCAATTTGATTAAAGTGTGTCTGCAATATGTGGCGTAAATTTTCATTTGTTATTGAGTAACCCCATTCAGCCGTTTTTAAAAGTACACAATATTTTTTTCTTCCTCCATGCTTAATACAGGCGGTCTTCCCACATTATCTGAATACTTGTTTCTTAACTTCTGACTTAGAGTCCCCATGGCAATCCGGTACTTTTTCGCAACTTTGCCTATACTAATTTTTCCTCTTCTTATTTCATTCAAAGCTTTTAAAAGTGTCTTCGGCGTGTAATATTTATAATTTCTTGCAACCAACTTTCTGGTGTAAACGCCTATTGCAAAAACTAAGCTTTGTAAAACAGTCCAGAATAAAAAACGCAATCAACTATACCTTTGATGATGCCTAAACAATAACTGATGAAAGGTGCACGCCTTATAAAAATTAACACGTCCAAACATGTTAAAAGTACGCACCATTGTTTTAGGAGCACAACAGAATAGGTTCAAAGTTACCCCACGTAAATTTGGTCAATTTTATTGATTTAATTTTTGTAATAGTCACAAGTGTGAAGATAAAAAATGTTACATTTCCTGTTCAAATGCTTAAACTGTTGTATACACAAAAGTTTGGAAGGAAGAAAAAAAGATGAAAAATGAGGTCATCCCGTTTCCTATAATTATTTTTATGGGGTGTCAAAATAATTTTTTGGCTTAACAACATATAATATGTATATTTAAGTACCTTAACATTTTTTGTTGTTCAAAAAAATCACAATTTTTGGAAAAATATTAGATTAAACAAAATGGCGGCTAATTGATCAAACTTACACTCCGGTTCAAAGTAGCTCTTTTTCACGGTATCCCGTTCAATTCTCATCATTAGTTCTTTGATTTTAAATGCTTTACTTATAACCAGACGGGATTAAAGCCTGACAAAATCTTTGGAAAAGTTATTAAATGGTCCATTGTATCCGTTACAGTGGAACGTGGTCGTACTTCCATGCAGATACGGTGGACTAGAAATCCAAAAACTGCATTTATTAAGTGTTCCACCCAATCTGGCATCGTTAAACAATTGGTTCGATTGATATTTCCTTCCATATTAGACTTTTCTGAGGTCGCTTGTTACTCAGAAGCCAAGTCACTCTAGTTGAAGTTTCTCCATGAAGATGCAACTATCCCTGCTGCCCAGCGTTATTGGGATGAAATTTCCCTAATAGATGTAATATCATACCTCTCTTTTGAAACTGTGAAGATTGCAAATGAATCAAGTACCTGGCTGAATGGCGGTCCATCAAGGTCCACTGAATCAATGTATGGTGATACTACTTCCCGAATCGCAGTCATTGACGCTTGGATCTAAGCTATGTGTTTCTCACCAATATCTCTATTGTTCATGAGTTTGTAAACCATAGCTTAATCTGTGATAAAGAAGACACTCTTTAATAAATGATATACTTAAAAGAACTTTGAAATCAGTCAAAATGGCCTGCAGGACGAGTTCTCGTTTGGGATGCTACTATTAGCCACGCCTTCGCCCCTCCTATAAAACATAGTTTGTATTTACTCCCAGAGCTGCAGCTGAATTAACCGCAACTCAAAAATTTAAATGTACGACTATGTGTTTGTTTGAGTCCTTAAGTGTGGGATCCATATCGGAGCAACCTCGGTCTCTCATTCAACAAATAAGCCTTGCAATACAACGGGGAAATGCTGCACTTTCCTCTGAACGCCCCCTAGATTTTTTTCTTTAAGCGACATTAAAACGGCATATTATTGAACTACTGGCAGACGCTAAAAAGGTTTTTTACTGCCTAAACATTAAAAGCAACAGTTTTTTTGTTTTCACAATTATTTATAGGTTGGTACCTCGGTTTTGTCATATTATGAATGTAACAGTAAAATACCAACTTGATTCGTCCAGAATAAAATTAGCAATAAACGCTTGAAGAAAAAATAATATATTTTACTTGGTGTTAAAAAATATAATTGTTTAAGCTCAACAATTATATTGTTTAACTCCTAGTAAAATAATCTACTACTATTTTATATGCTATGTTTTTTTAAATTATTATTCAACTTGGTCAACAGATGTGCAAAAGCAGTTACTAATGTCGATCCTTCTATAATTATAGCCAACTAAGTGTTAGCAAAGTCAAAAATTTTGAATCGCCCGATGAAAGTTTGCAAGAGGTTGTACAATAGCAAAGAAACACTGAGAATCACTCGACGCTGTTTCGTCCTTTTGGGACTCTTCAGAAGTGAGAGAACTCGATTGTAAGTTAACTATCGTACAAATGTGAGCTGTCGATTATATTCGTACATCATATACGAACATCTTTTACAAAGTTGCTTAACTTAAATACATTTACGTACGTGATCGTTAATACCGGTCCCAAAACTTAGGATGTTAATTATTATTATTGTCTGTGTATTTTTGGGCTATAATTTCAATTGTATTTGCCGCGATGGTGAGTGGACATTAAGTGTTTTCTTTAACATTCCTCTCTTTTCTTATTTTTTTCATAATGTTACACCGAAAAAGATTTATACAGGATGGTGCATACTTCTGATATCGGAGAATTAAATTACATAGTTGTAGGAAAAACATACCTTTTAAAATATGTTACATCCAGTACAGTTACTGACTATACGTTTAGAAAATATTTTTGATTATACTGGCTACATTGTCAAAAAAAAAATACGTATGCAAATAAACAAACCATTGCAAAACCGGCCTGCTTAATTTAATTTATTGCTGTAAAACAATAATTACACAATAATAAATATTCCTAAAACAGTTACATTTAGGTATAGGGAATGCCAATACCAAACAAATTTGCATACGAAATTACATCAAAAAACATCATATGTTCTTTTTAAAATAAGCATTTTATAAAACAATTTTAATTAGACATGTTGGCTTCTGAGTTTCGAATACTCTGTAGAATTAATTTCAAGGCCTGCCTGGTTAAAGTTTTAACTCAGTAATTTTATTAATAATACCTATATAAATATTTCACCCTGTATAATAAGCTTTTTTTTGATGGTCATCTTATTGGAGAGAGATATTTGCAGTTCTCGGTCAATGGTCACATATGTGCGACAAGTTTTTCACTTTTTGGATAGAAACTTTTCAAACAAATGGATTGGTTTGAACGGACCAGTATTTTGGTCTCCCAGATCGTGGGATTTGACAAAGTACCTATCATTTGATTGTAGGGATTTACAAAAAGTAAAAAAAGTTAACCAAATGCATCCAACAATACCTGACGATATGAGAAATCGGATTCGTTTGACCTTCATGGATGTTACATTAGTAATGCACGCCAATATAGGCGACAATTTCATGAAACGAGTTCCTCTCCATCTTTAAGAAAATTGCTGTCAATTCGAACACTTGCTTTGAATTAAATTGTTTTTTTGTAACCTTTGAAATAATAATTTTTATAATCTGCTCCAAACTTTCTGGTTGTACCCAATTGGTGAGGGTCGCATTTCGTCTGTGTAATGAGCAGACTATGTCAATCTCAAATGCATTTTTTAAAACTAGTGCGCACAGTATTGAAATCAAGAGCAAAAATGCCTGCCTGGTATAGCCAACTTCTGGTTTAGATAAAATTGAAAGAATGGAAAATTCTCCATCGGATAGTGTAATTACTGACATTACCATTTGAAAAAATCAAGATATCCATGTTTAAAAATTCAGGTAATTATGGCAAATTACAAAATAAAACATGTCCCGCAGAAGATGCCTTTTTTTGTCTTTAATACAATAGTTTAAACCGTAACTTCCTAACTCCTCGAGTTTCAAAGATATCGATGAGTTGCGTAAAGCACGCCAAACCTCAAATTTTTTAGAAAATGATAAATTGTGCCCATGCGGTACATCTTAGAACCAAAGTGTAAAATACAAAAATGATGTTTTTTTTGAGGAAATGTTATGGGTGTCTTTTTGTTCTTCTATTTCTGGGATACGAGTTTGCAGTTAGAAGTTTGATTACGTAGTAGTGTTTATTGAAAATTTGTGTCCCGAAGCTGTGTTTTTGCCTTTTTGAAGCACAGTAAGATATTCTTACTTAGTGATTACTTTTATTATTTCCCTGAGGCTTGGTTTTTTTGTTTATAACAAGATTGAACTACTAAGTATTAGTGTCAAACAAAAATGCTTTCTCGAAATGTAGTCGGAATTCATTACATTTACCTTGGTCTGTATGTGATACCTTTTTCTATTATTGGTGGAATATTATTATAAGTACGATAATTAGCCAGTTTCATAATTGTGTTAAAATTATCATTTCCCTTTTTCTCGAATATCTCTTTTCCACATTTCAGAACGGTATTAGAATATTAATATCTGTGTGTTTTTGTTGTTGCCCGTCTGAGAAATAAAATACACTAGGCGGACCAAAACTAGCAAAGGAGGCAACTTCAATAAGCAGATTTAATGGCTCTGAATGCACGTGGTTCGTCAAGGAGGGAGGACATCCAAAAGTTCGACAACAGAAAATGTCTATAGGCTGACGTAGGCGCATACGGTCGAGTTAGAAGATCACCTCGTACTCGCCAGACTATAGAATCGACCCTTAGTTCCCAGCGCTCTGAATACTACTGACCAAGGTAGCGGTCAGACACGGAAACAGAGGAAGGAACAAAAAACAAAACTAATGACGGATAGCAAGACCTTATTTATTTAGAAATAAAAGACTTAGAAATAGAACAAGTAAACGCTTATGTGTACTTGGGCCATACTATAAGAATGGGCAAAGGAAATCAAAATGCCGAAATTACCCGACGTATAGTACTCGGATAGGTAGCTTTCAGCAAACTATCTTTTGTTTTTAAGCACAGCAAGTTTTCGTATAATTCGAAAACAAAAATATTCGACTCTTGCATACTTCCTGTACTAAGCTACGGAACAGAAACAATTATTTTAATAAATGCAATTGTTATGAAGTTAGAAAGAACACAAATGGCGAAAAAAGGAAAATTTTAGGGCTGAGGTTAAAAGATAGAAAGGTAAAGAATGTGTAAGAGACAGAATAGGATATATAAAGGAAAAAATAACAGAGACAAAAATGGAGCTGGGCCATCAATATAGTAAGAGGGATTGATGAACAAATAGAATACTGTAATGGAGACCAAGAACCGGTAAAAGAAATATTGGGCGTCTACCAAAAAGATGGAAGGACGACATAAGAAAGAAAGCAGGCAAACAATGGAACAAAATAGCAAGAAAAAGAGAGAGGTGGACGGTCAAAGGATTATGCCAACTAATTGTCGCAAGGATCTGAACAAGAAGAATTGTTTTTGTTGACCCTATGAAATTTTCGTTTGAGGTAAGGGTTTTCAGACTGTCTGCAATACCTTGTAACAAATTAGTTTGATAATATAAGGTGGCAGCTGATGTACGTGAAATAGGTTCTTGATTTTGGGCAATTGTTGGACATACACGTAAAGATTTTTCTGATATACAGTCTGAATTGATGAAAAGATCTTTTACCTGGATAATGTAGTGTCCCATTTATGCGTTTACTGTTTCCATGTTGCATAGCCTCAAGTTCAATTGTATCAAATTGTATCATGATCATGATCTAAGTAAATATTATCAGTGAGAGTTGTTTTCTATTATGAATGTAGGCACTGTGTCGTGTTCTTCAATGTTGGAGTGGGAGAAAATTTCGGAGTTGTTTTTTTTTTATTTTTGTCCGATAATCAATAAATATTCCTATAATCTTGCCATGTTAAAAATGTTTTCTTCAATATAGGATGTTGCATGTACGTGAACCAAATATATGTGCATCTTTTATTGGTGTTAAAAGAGATAGTGGAGTGGAGGCAGTCACTCAGTGGGTTGTTTATTCTTGACAATTTTGTTTTCTCTAATTTAAGTTTGTATGAGACTTTCTCCTCTTGTGTTTGCGTTCACAATGCTTCCACGAAGTCGTTCAAAGAGATTAATTCCTTGCTTGGTTTTTGTCTCTACAAAGATTCTACATTATTCTGCTCAGTGAAATAGTTTATTATGTGTTTCTTAATTTGAAAAAGTTTACATTACGTAGAATATATTAACTATTGATATTATTATAGTTTAAGTGCTATTTTAGAGAGGTTATGTAAGTGATGTAGACTCAGTTGCATTCCTATCAAACATTAAAATATTTCTTGTTTTCCAAAAATACTGTAGTGGTATCAGTGTTGTAATGTTCTACGTATCTTTTTATAGTTTCTGTAGAGATTCTGACTATTCGTATGTTTTAGGTTGTTGAGTTTCGATACTGTGACCTTGTTTGATAATTTACGATTTAGTTTAGAAATATTGTTCTTGCAGGTTTAATTTGTGTCCTTCGTCGTCATAAAACGTTTTATTTTGATTTATCGTGCTTGCTTTCAATTGAAAATTTTTACTTTTGCTGGTTTATTTACGTTATGAATGCCGATTGTTTTGTAATTTGCTTGGAAATATCTAGAAGAAATACTTATTGATTTATCCCATTGATTTTTTTGGTTACACTTTGTTTAAGGCGCGAGATTTTTTGCGTTTTTATTGGAATAAAATTAAAACAAATTATTGCATTTCATTCACAATTTTTTTACTTCGGCTGTAGGATAATAATAGCGGCACGTGCACCCCGTATAATAGAAACTTCCCTTACTGTCATCACGCCCTCAAGCGTAAAGATGTACTTATGGTATGTTGTTGTTGTCGGAAAATTTTCAATGAACTCTTTTTGAAGTGTATTTAAATGGGTCAGTGATCCTAGTTCCCTTAGTGGTTAATATACGATCTTCAATCAGAATACCATGTATACTTCAATATATCTGAGATTTTCGTCTGTTGTTCAGTGCTTCGCTATTAAAAGCTGTTTTATAAAGACTTGTTTTGCTTCTGTTGGCATAAAATTGGCACATTTTCTTTAAAAAGAATTAATACGACTTTCGCCTGTTCATAGGTACTATCGCAGGCGATCCACCTTCATATTGCGATGGTTTAAGCATATATTTCAAAAATAAACATTTAAATTATTGAGCAATGAGAACTTCAATTGCTTTTTTAATCAATTTTCGGGTACCTTGGGTTCTTTAATTGAAAGTTAATAATTATGAAATAACAAATTTAATTTACACACAAATAAACAAATTTTTACATAGATTATTATAAAGAAATCTTACAATCTAAATGAAAATGTTTACTTAACGTAATGTACTACTTGCATAAAATAATATTTAATCAAAACATACATGGATAGAAATTTATTTGCCATATAATTTTATTATTATTTAATTGACTGACAGTTTTTAGAATATGTCTTCTTCCAATTCACGTCAGTGACGTCATTTTGTAGTTACTTTTTGAATTGATTTAAGTGCACTCACTTGTGTTATCGAAAAACAATTACCGATCGATCTATTATTAGTTTTAACGGCCACAATTCAACAAGTAAACTTGCATAAATTAACGAATATGTAACGTAATGTTCGAAATTGAAAAAATGACGTTGATTTTTGGTTGATTGACCAAGACTAAATCTAGCAGTGTCTGAACGTTGAAACCAATCCGTTTCTGCACGTTCACTCCCTTTTGCTCTTCTCACAGTTGTTCTTCACTAGCTTTTTAAAAACTTTTTGCCTCACTTATTGTTCCTTTGCATTCATTTCAACACCTATGACATGCTTGGCATTTGAATTTTGTTTCAACACGAATTTTGACTTTCATCGAATTAACACGTGTTTATCGTCTGTAAACTCACACACAATGAATTGTTTGTTTTTTTTTCATAGAAAATAATTCTGATAACACTTATTTCACACAGAATGTCAATTTTGCTCTTCTCACAGTTGTTCTTCACTAGCTTTTTAAAAACTTTTTGCCTCACTTATTGTTCCTTTGCATTCATTTTAACACCTAGGACATCCTTGGCATTTGAATTTCGTTTCAACACGAATTTTGACTTTCATCGAATTAACGCGTGTTTATCGTCTGTAAACTCACACACAATGAATTGTTTGTTTTCTTTCATAGGAAATAATTCTGATAACACTTATTTCACACAGAATGTTTATTTTGCATTTGTTTAATTACCGCTACAAATAATATTTACTTACTAAACATTTTTTTACTTTTTAATTAAACGGAAAATATTTATTTATGTTCATCTAAGTTAGTTTATAAAAAAATTTATTATTATACATTTAATGCAAAACTTTAATTGACCATTTATATATTTTTACAAATAACTTTCTACTGCAATATGTACCTACCCATGGTTTTCCTCCACTTGAAAACTTTGTTGAAATTGAATAAAAAGACTTTAAAGTTCAAGTTCAAGTATCACGTCATCGATAAGAAGTAATTGTAGATTCTTGTGACAATCTTTAGTATTGTTATGTTAATTTTTCGTTGTAAGGAGACTTTTTAATACGTAATTGGTTGTGTTTGTACGGGTTTTGTTAATTTTACAGGGTCATTGAAGCCCTAGAAAGTAGCTTCCTTAGAGATCGGGCTTCTCGTAAACGGAGACTGGAAGTTCCTCTCACGTCATCTCTGTTTGGCGCCGTCTTGATTTTAACAAATTTACCGAATTTTATTTGGTGATTTTAAATCCTTTTACTCGAACGTTTTATTTCACGACAGCAATACATCTCACAAACCACCGCGTCTCGCTGAGCTGCTGTGAAACCCCTATTTATGTTACGTTTTTGATTCAAAATTTTGTAAATTTAGTTTTGCATGTAGCAATACATAACCTAAAATTATCATGTGATGAACCGTGACTGGAGAATGTATTTTTTGTAATTCTCCTGTCAATATTTTTTGATTTTTTGTTCAGCGATTTGATCGGATTATTTGGAATGCACTTAATGGGTTGTAGAGTGTTTTTTACATGTAATGGACCAGGTAGAATGACGTGCATTTAATAGTAGTGGTACAATCTTTGGTTAGATGAGTGAACTCGTCACTTTTGACACTGGGTAGTGGAGATAGTGCAGGAGGAGCAGCAGCGTATACCTATAGTGCAGATTTTAGAGTTGATCGACACTCTTTTAGTTTTGTTTTGAATGTAGGTACTGCAGACCTACCAACTGAACTCTCCCACATTTTTGTGCGAGCTTTCGCTTACCTGTATCACCATGATAAACTCCCGCAATTTGCGAAGTGTCACTTTTGAGGGAGTTTTTGAAGAACTCCGAGCGAATTTTTGATCCGCGTAAAATTAAAACTAGTGTGGGACATAATTTCGTTGTCTTCTTACACTATTTCATAAAAATAATTAAGAATGTTGTATTTTTTTAACAACAATGAGTTACTAATGTTTGAATCTTGCAGAATAAATTACTGTATTGTTTAGATTAAAATTTAATCAATTTTGCACTCACATTGAAAAATGTCTCATTTTGGTCCTAAAAATGTGACCCCCCTCCACATTCGAGATCCACATATCTCCCGCATTTTGTCAATCTTAGGCTAGCAGGTCTCGTATTGGCGAAACTGTTATGGCCGATCATATAATTGGTTCTTTCTCCAAAAATATGCAAATATAAATATATTTTAAATATTGCCGTAGTAAAAACTGCAAAATTTCTGATTTTTTTTGCTTAAGAGTATTTTACTCTCTCTTATAAAATATAGTGGTGGGGGAACATAAGCTAAAACATTAATAATGTTTCCTTCGGTACATCTCCTGTGTTGTCTACGGTATACGGGAACATGGACGCTTCCAGTTGTTTGTAAACGATGGATAACTCGCAGAAAAACCTTTTTCTCGGGTGCCGTTTATCGGGATATTGCTGCGCATATACCCTTTCAGCAACTGTAGCATTCAAAATAGACACCTATCATGTCAAATAACTCTTCGTTGGTATAAAGCATTTTGTAACACTTAACAGCACAGCACTAAGACTATCTAATACTAATACTAACAACACAAACGTAACACAAACAACAACAAGTAAACTCAAACTACACGAAAAACTCAAACAATCACACGCAATAACAAAATCGAGAACAAGCTTTGAAAAATAGCAACTAAATGATATTGACATGAAATTCAATTGTTCCAATATTTTGACGTACTGCTTCCAATTTTGTTTCACAGCCGACTAATCTCATGACGGGGGCCTTCGTTAAGAACTGATTATTATTTACCATTTTATTCTCTTCTTTTGCATACATTGTCGGTTTTAGATGCTTAAGTGCATCGAAAACGATGAACGACTGTTTGAACTTTTAGGGCGGCATTAATTAAATGGTTTCAATTAATTTAAATTCATTTTCTACGTAAAATATGTAGGGAGAGGTTGGGTAAAACAGGATGGTCTGGTAAAACAAGATACCCTGTTTTATTTCAAAACATGCAGTACGATCTATCGGATATGACCGTAAATGATAACTCTCGGTACCTATCAATGGCCAGCAAGTTATCTACCAACTCTAGTTTCCGTCTAGACGGCGGAAGAGGTAGATGTGTCGAATTGTGAGGTTAAACTAAAATATTTAGCGTGCTTTCAAACGGTGATTTTTTAGTTTACAGACAAAATTAATTGAAGGTGAGTAAATTTGGGCGATACTGTGTTTGTTTACTGTAGTTATGTAGAATAGGTTCTAGGAATTTGCTTTGTTTGTTATTAAAATATAGTCACATGTTTTAGCAATCCACAGTTGGGTAAAACCGGCCACTGTGTGGTTGGGTAAAACTGGAGGCATCCCGTTTTACCCAACTACATTGTCAATGTCTTTTTCAGGCTAGAATTCCAATGGAAAAGTATACAAGAAAAACGCAAAGACTGTCTTGGGATAAGAACAGTATGCGTCAAGCTGTTGAGGAAGTACTGGAGGGAAGAATATGGGGTTCCTCGTACAACCGTTGAAGCAAGGGTAAAGAAAATTAAACAGAGTGTTCTTAACAGAGAGGATTTAGCAATAAAAGGACTAGGACGTCGTAAACTTGTTTTTAGTCCTGCTCAGGAAAAGAAATTAGTGAAATATATGTTGTGTATGAAATCACGCCTGTTTGGTTTAACTCTCAATGCATTAAGATGTTAGGCATTTGAATTAGCAGAACGCAACGGGTTGTCTAATGAATTTGATAAGAGCAAGAAAAAGGTTGGTAAAGCATGACTGAATGCTTTTCTCAATCGGCATCCGACTATTAATCTTCGATCTTCTGAGCCAACCTCACTAGCTAGGGCAATAAGTTTCAATAGGCCTTCCGTAAACAAATTTTTCTCGTTGATTACTGAAACGATGGAGAAACACAAAATACCCCCTGAGCGTATTTGTAACGTCGATAAAACAGCAATTATGACAGTACCAAAAAAACGGTCTAAATGTTTATCATTGCGTGGAAAGCGACAAGTTGGCTGTTTGTCTTCGGCTGAACGTGGAGTTCTGGTTACAGTGGAGATCTGCATGAGTGCTAGTGGTGCATTCATGCCACCGTTGTTCGTTTTCCCAAGAGCTAGGGCAAAGCCAGAACTGTTAGATGATGCTCCCCCTAGTAGTCTAGCTCATTACCATCCTTCAGGTAGATGCAAACGGAAATATTTTTGAGTTGATTCGATAAATTCATTGCTTTTTCCAACCCTTCTAAAGAAAATCCAGTTCTTTTGCTTCTAGATGGTCATGCCATCCATACCAAGAACCGCATACAACACACCGTCTACAACCACTAGACGTAAGTTTTATGTCACCACTCAGCTCATATTACAGTTCAGAGGTCCAGAGATGGATGCAACAACATCCAGGCAGGCCTATTACTATTTCTCAAATAGGCAAACTTTTGGAAATGCTTTTATAAAAGTCGCTAGCGTCCAAACCGCAGTTAGCGAATTTAGAAAAACGGGGATACATCCACTAAGTACAGAGATCTTTCCAGACTGGATGTTTAAACCGGCCGAGACTACAAATAGGCTCACTCAAGGTGAAATAAATGATAACCAGTTACCAGAACCTAGAAACTCTCCACCTAGAACACCATTGACAACACCACCGAGGACACCACCAAGGACACTACCAAGAAGTTTACCGAGGTCACCACTGAGAAAACCACCAAGCACAACACTGATTCTTACAGAGCAGTTTTATGCAAATTCGACTCCTTCATGTTCCCATACCACGCAGAATTTTGTTATAACGCCACAACAGGTTGTTCCAGTTCCTCATTCTGAACGAAAATTAAATCTAAATGATAGAAGAACGGGTAAAACTGCAGTGTTAACATTGACACCATATAAAGAGGAACTAGAAGAATCAATTTCTAAAAGAATTTTCTAAAAAGAAACCAAAATTAAACTTAGGAGATACTGAAAAAACAGCCTATATAGCCAAACTAAATAAAAAAGGCAAAATAAATGACAATGGGATGACGACTAGAAAAAACGTAACAGTAGATAACGCAAAGAAGAAAGACAGTAGCAGTGCAAAAAAGCGAGCGTGAGAGCCTGTATAATTTGCAGCGAACTTTATTCCAATTCTAAGGCAGAAGAAGGTTGGATAAGGTGTCAACATTGCCCAGGCTGGGTCCATAAAGCTTGTGCGGGAGTGGGGAAAGACGAAGACATAGTTTTTACCTGTGACTTCTGTCAGTAACATATTTAAATATTTTTTTTTGTTAATATTTCCTTTTATATTATGAAGAATAATAATAACTTTTCTTTATTTGCCATGTTGTGTCTTATTTGCTGGGGACTAAACGTTATGAAAACTATACAAGCTTAAGTATCCCGTTTTATTCGACTAGGTGGATAAAACGGGATACTTCCTGCTTTTTTATTATACATTTTTTTTTATCGTGTGGTTTCTGTTTTTTGCATAAAAAATGGTATCAATCCAAAGCCAATTAATAACTGAAACTGGAGCCAAAAAATAGTCCCCAGCATTGCTTTATTCAAGAAGTTATGAGACCTAGAACACTAAGTATCCCGTTTTACCCAATTTTCCCCTAATAGATGTTGCATAGTCAGCGGTCAAACATTTGTTTTATTGATATCTTCGGTTTGAAAAAAGATAGGAAGTTGCGGTTTGCGCCGACTGTTTAGGAATTTTGTCCTCTATTTAACTGTGTAAAAAGATACATAGGGTGCTATTTAAAAATCTCATGATAATGCACAATAATTGTTGTAATGTTAAACAGCACCCTCTAGCTATTACGTCAAAATTTATTCGGACTATCTTCATACTGCATATTATCAAAATAAAAAGAACTCTTTTAAACGATACCTATTTTGTTCAATTCCGTTAACTTATACCGGAGTTTTTGCATTTAAATAAAACATGTTTGACGTTTCACTACATTTTCTAAGACAGAGTAAAATACCCTAAACAAAAAAAAATAGAAATTTTGCATTCTTTACTACGGCAATATTTAAAATATATTTATATTTGCATATTTTTGGAGAAAGAACCAATTATATGATCGGAATAACAGTTTCGCCCCTAGCGACCATCTTACAAACTTGAAAATAATTTCGCGCGATTTCTCGTAGCCGATTTTTTTTTCAATATTGTCAAATTTATAATTCCCGAGTTATACCCGACGTCCATTCTTAGTTGGTCACCCGGTACATAAATTTTGTTAAAAAATTTGTTGTTTTAAAATTTGATTCTTAACTTTAAAATATCTTCAATTATACTAATTATTCAAGGTGGCCCATTAGTGCGGGATCGGTATCTAAACTAATATAGATCGAAATTAGAGAATTTATAGGTTTTCCGCAGGGCCCTTTGTAACAAAAATACTTTGTACCTAGTATCACTTCCGGTTATACCGGAAATGACTATTAAGACCGTTATTTTAAATGAAACACCCGCTTATCACGTTTATCACGACACGCCGACTACAAAACAATATATGAAACAAAGAATTAGTAATGTTTTTGCATCTGCCGCTTCTGACATTCTTTACAGGGTAAATACGTAGTTCTTATGAGCGGCGAATACAAAAATGGTTCTGTGTTTCTACAGTTTCCAAATTTATTCGGAAAAAAATCCAATATTTTCGTTTAAAAAAATATTTGAATCAAAAGTTGCTTGTCCCGTTAAAGTAAACTTATAACAATGTTCAATAACTTTATTATTTTTAAGTGGGCGCCATCTTTGATTTTATAATTAAAAAATTTCAATTTCATATTGCAAAGATCTGGGTAATAAATTGGTGAGTATATTAAAATTTGTATAATTTGTGTGGTTGTTTTAATTTATAATTTTCATTGTGAAAAACAAAAAAAATATATAATATCAAATTACATTATTAAAATTAATCCCGATGTTGTTGAATAATTGAAAATTTCATTTATCTCTTTTTTTATAATAAATAATACAAAAGAAAATGTATGATGTTCACGTATTATACAGATAAATTTATTACCATACAAAATTTGTTGTTGTAATCATTTTAACGAGTCAAGAATTAATTTGAACATTGTTATTATTCAATAATTTACAATTCCGTATCCCTCAGTAGCAATTCAAATATTTACAATAAAATTGTTTAATTAAGCTTTCGGTAATATTGACTTTTAGATTGATACTCCGTCAGGAGCTCCTTTGTTTTCCAATGCCAAAAAAATAATAAACTAATTAGATGGGGGTCTACTTTAAGTAAATTTTGCAGTTTATTTATTTTACTAAGCAAAGTGTATTTTTTATGTACCCTCCTAGTCAAACAATTAAACACATTTTAAATAATTAAATGAATGTTGATACTGTATGATTAAAAATTAACTTTTATTTAATATAGAGAGTAATATGAAATAAGTGTTTTTTTTAATATTCAATTTTTAAAGTAAGTACCTACCAGAAAAAAGTGTGATTAATTTTGAATTTTAAAAGACGTTTTTATTAACCGAGGTTGCAAATAGGTTTTTTCGTGTCTTGTTATTATACCAAAGCCTATTTCTTTAAGATGATGAATCTCTAAGGAATTTTCATTTGGTTGACTACATAAAAAGGAAATTAAATTATATGAAAAAGCCTATGTCTTTTACCGACGGTATTTAATTAATGTGTTTGTTAGTAAATCGATAGGTAAAAGTGTGATATGCTTATACCTGAAATTCGCGTATCGATTGCTAGCAACATTATTTATGGTGACTTTGTTAATGCAAATTCGTACGTTTCGCACGATTTCTATTAAACACTTTTATAATGCTAAAGGAAAATTTATTTAAATAAGCAAACTATTTATAATTTTAAATAGTACAATCGAAATCTAAGTAAATATAGTCCATTCACGTTTTATTTACATCAGAGTCACCTCAATTTTAATTGTCTTGGATTGGTATGTGTGTAATACAGTAAATGTTCACTAATCCAGCCCACTTTGATGCAAATAGGTATAGAAAACTACTATCATTACATTTATTTATGTGGATACACATACGTTAATAATGATTTACTATTTACTCTATTCATACACAAAATATTTTCACCCCTGTACTTAATACAACAAAAATTGTTTTGATATACAACTTTTATAAAAGTATTGTAAATATACAAAGTGTTTCAAAAACGAAGGTTTCTTTGTCAAGAGTGTTTTTAAATGTAAGACTTTGTATATTTTTTCAAATTTTTATCTTTGTTTTTGTTCCCAAGTAGTCATTTATGTAACTGCTGTTTCTGTTAGCATTTAGTTTTTACTTTTCTCAGTAATTCTGTGTACGGGTTTTACCTTCAATTAGTACCAATAGATTTTCACTAAAACCAATCAAATAATTGCTCCTAATTTATTACTCAAAAAGTCATATAATGTTTACATTTTCTTTTGTGTCCAAACTTTAACACACATATAAATGTATGTTTGCGTTTTTCATAGTGAAAATTTTAAACTGAAAATACTCTGTTAATGGCTAACAAGGGCCACACAAAGTTTAAAAACCGTGCTAAATAATTTTCTAAATTAAAAATAATCGTCTCCTTTTGGGATTGTATTCTCCATACTTACAACTACATTTAAACATTTAAAGAATTTTGTAATTGTAAATTGTACAAGATTACGATCGATTATTAAACGTTTATTTATTATTTTTTTCCACATGAGAAATAAATCGATAATGTGACTAATTTGAACCACAAGCATTTTATTATTATTTTTATCTAAAAAACCTACAATAGGGAGAAGATTTGGAACTAATTTTCACCCACAACCATGATTTCTGATTTGAATTAGTTTATTTGTTTACACCACTTTCGACAAAAAATCGTTTAAAATCAAGTCCCATAGTGTCAATAATTAATTTGTTTGTCTTATTAGCTGCCACACTTGATTGACAAGATTATTGACCACCTTTCTGATTTTTGAGATATTAAACGTAAAGTAATTGCTTATAACAAAGGATTGACATTTTGTTGTGGCGTAAATTCATTAACAAATTGATTATAAACTAACATTTTGTTGCTACTCCATATGGAAGAGATTTGCAAGTAAAGACAACACGGGTTTTAACTTTTGGATACGTTTCTTCCTCTCAAAGTGAGAAGCTTAATCAGGCCTTAATTAAAATAAAAGTGTTTATGACATAAGTTATTTGTGATCATCAGATTGTAGTGACCGTGAATGCTAACATTCATGACCACAAATAACTTATGTGATAAACATTGTAACGGTTGAGATTTACAACTAACGACGGCTCTAGAGGAGCAACCTAAAAAGAAACAACCAAATGAAATACGGATCATGTAGCGCACTAGGTTCGTGGAGAATAAAGTATTTATAATAGTTAGAGCACCAGCGTCCAGCTTTGACGTAGAATGGGGGGTCCTTAAAAAGTTCTAAGAAATTAAACTGCTGTCTAACAAGGCGCCACCTGCTGAGCAAAAAAAATAAATAAAATCGACCAACAGCAGATCAACAGGTTTTACTTAAAGCCTAATACGCTAGATCAAACACAACAATTAGTCCTAAGAGAAAGACCGACAATTCAATAAAACAACAAACAAATCTTATAGTAATAGGTAAATGTGACAGAAATACAAAGACTGTCGCATATATTCACGTACGTTAGCAGTAGCCTCGCTTAATAATAAGTAAGGTTCGCAATTAATGTACCGGATTCACAGTGAGCTTTAGTTACACCAACATTAATGTTAACGTTCCAATTAAGGATTGGCTAATAGCAAGACTCTGCGTACACATATCACTTACACACGGCAATTTATCTGGTCGAACATGCAACGACACTGACTTAAACTAAGATTACAAGGGGTAAGTACCTTCCACAAACCTAATAGGCCTTTTGTTTTCGCGTCGACCGCTCTAAGTGAAGTGCCCGAGCCCGTATTGAGCTGGTTAGAAACGTTCGGTTGTGGAGAGTACCACCGAGTAAAGATTTACTTAAGAACTAAAGATCAAGCCGTTTCATGTCATATGTACATGAGCTTCATAAGCATTAACAATGAATAAGTTACTTAAATAATAAAACTTAGCTGTAATCTGATGGATGTAGTTTCGAGAGTAAGAGTTTCCTGCTAGCGACGATATCGACAGTTCGAGAAGTTAGGTAACCCCAGGATTCCTCTTAGGGGATGTGTGCGAAGAGAAACAGAAGGCGGTAGGCTCCCTCGATGAAGTTATGAAGCATAACCAACCCACGTTAGACGTGGTAGCCACCGGTTGCCTGCAGCTTATCTAATGCGAAACTGTAATGTGGTCTTCAATTGACAAGGAAAGTCTTAATCAGCCACTCTAGCACCCCCAGGAGTTATTCAAGTATAACACACAGCAAAATCATAAGGTCAAGAAACGTGCTAAAAGGAATTACACGTGATAGTTAAAATTAATACAAACAGAAAAGAAAAGCAATGTGTTCTCAAGGTGAATTTAGCCGGATTTAAACTTAACCAATAATTTTTATTGGAAATCTTGTAACACACATAAATGATTTGTGTAAATTTTAATTTTAAGATGCATTCTAAACCACCCGTGCGGAAGAAGAAAATGTCCGCTTTTCGTCTAGGAATCTTACTTGAATTTTATTTTCAACCAATAGAAAATTAGCAATATGCGCGCCAAATACGACTTTCGTCCTAACATATTATTCGCGACACACGTTTTAATTAAGAGGAAACTTTGAGAGAGCGAAACGTAGCCAAAAGTTGAAACTTTTTTTTCACTTGCAAACCTCTTCCATAATGATTATCAACAAAATTTCAGAAAAAATACTCAAGAGAAATACCGCTATTATAAACTAAATATTGACAAATATGAAAGCATGGCTTCTGAATACAAATTAGTTCCAAATTTAATTGATACGATTCGTTTCTGATTTGAGAATTTTTGAAACAATTTTTCTATAGAACAATTAAATTACGTACTGTAATCAGATTCACAAATCGATTTGATTGAAAATATGGGCATTATAAAAAACTGCTTGTGGGTTCACATTTGTTCTGATGCGAAAATGTTTTTTTTTTCAAATTCTTCACTAAAGTACAAAAAAATCGGCAGTAAAGTAAATAAAATCGGCACTAAAGTAATTCATTATACAACGATTTTTAAGTTCACATTTTCGCCGGTAGAGATGTGTAAAATGTATGTGAATTTGTGAATCGCACATGCGCGGTGAAAACATTTGACATAAAAAAAGAAAACAGCTGATTACATTTGCTACTTAAAGAACGTTATAAAATTGTCAGATTTTGTTGAAATTTTGGGATTTCGCTACCGCCTCTGCAACTAAAACACATTCGTCATGAAAAATCAAACTTTAGTGCCTTGATACATAAATAACTATTCTTTTCTATGCAATTGAGTAATATTAATTATTTTTTTATTTCTTATTAATCAAAGTTAATTTAATCCGGAACCAGAATAATATGAGCAAACTCACCTCAACTACCGAGGTAACTTTGATCAATATGCTGTAAAAACAAATGCGAAACCAGCCCAAGCCCTCCTCCCGTTCATTTTTTTCTATATAATATCAGTCATTTAATAAGATTTTAGTCATAGTCAGTCATACTAAAAATGCTTTAAAAAAGAAATTTTGGTTTTTCAGAATATTTTGGACATATTTCTTTTATCTATTATTTTATGAAATAATTGGATACATTTTTATTACATAACTTGTTTTGTATAATGAATGCGAATTTCCTCAAAAGAATAAAGAAAACAATAACTTATAGAAAAAATAGTTCAAATAAAGATTGTAAATAATGTTCTGAAAAATAAATGTTAAAATAAGACCAATGTCTTCTCTACAAACAGGAGCAGTATGAACAAAAAAAGGATAAGGGCAATGACTTAAGAATATATTAGGAGGTAAAAAGAAACAGTAACAAACAAATATAGTAAGAAAAAAATACAAGAAGAAATGAAAGAGACATAAAAAAAGAAGAACTGAAAAAAAATTAATGATGTGAAGAAAGAAAAGGCCGAAAGAAGGGACGGAACATAAAAAGAATGAAAATATACCGGAAAATGGATGAGAGAACAATTAAGAAGAACATATAAAAGAATGTGGAAAGGAGAAGGAATACCAGAAAAATGAAAACGGTAATAATATGACCAATACCTATACAAGGGAGGGAATAAGAAAGAGGCAAAAAACTACAGAGGAGTGAGTTTAACGAACGTGATTTTCGCAGAATCAATAAGAGGAAGCTTAGAAAAAAATAGCAGAAAGAAAAATTATACCAAACTGGCAAGCCGAATTTAGAAAAGGAACAGAGACGATTGGTTTCAAAACAACGAGATTGCAAAGAAAGGTGAGCTATTTGTTGTAATATTTGAAACATTAAACTGCATTCGATAATATGAAGGTATACTAAGAAAAATTATGGGCGAAAGAAGAAATATATGGAGATACAAAGTGTAGAACAAGAGTAGGCAGGAGGACAGAGAAAGAACTAAAACAAGAATGTTCGTAATGCTCTAATCTGTTTTAGATTTATATTAGAAATTTAGAGTAAAAATTGAAAAACATCAAGTAGGAAGAGCAACAATTAGTAGGAAAAGGTATGGGGGTTAGCGTACTCGGATGATATTGTAGCATTAGCAAAAAATGAAGAAGAAATGGGAAGAATGTTTAAAGTTTTGAAGAGATTTATAAAAAATAACTACAAGCAAATGTAGAAAGAACAAAAATAATTGAATGTAAAAGAAAAAAGGAAGACAAAAGAAAAGAAAATCATCATGGGAAGAAAGCAGATAAAGAAAGTAGACAATAAGATTGGAGAGCATGAGACAGAAGGAGATAATAGCAACAGATAAAGACATATAAATGCAGGGAAAAAGAGTAAAAATAAAAGAAGAGAAATATAGCGAGAAATATAGACAATTTGTAAAGAAAAAAGTTTCAAAGTACATAAAAAGGTCTGAAAGAAAAAACTGATTTAGATTTAGAACAGGAAAGAAAGAAAGGGGCAATAACTACTGGATGATTGATAAAGAAAGGGTGTGCAGATTGTGTGCGGATGAATGGGAAAATATAGAAGACATGAAAGAAGGACGTCGACAGCTACAACTTGAGGAAACGTAGTAGTAGATACTTTTAAATAAGAAGGGGAAAGGAGCACTATTTCGAATACTATTTGGAAGAATTAAATTATACTTATAATTAATATCACTGAAGTAAACGTTATGTCGATAACAACTGACAACTGACAAAAAAATGTGTTTAAATGAAATGAAAATTTTATTAAAACCGGTTTGGTTGTGGATGGCACACTGAATGCAAAAGACTAACTATGTAAGTCTTGCACGCACTACATGTATTATACATCTGTCTATTATAGACTATCCTTACTATGGAATTTATACAATTTGTATTTCACAAGTTTGCTTCTGAATTTTTGACAAGACCGTGTGGCCTAGATCGCTATCAAAAATTGTTATTACAAATTTACATGTTATGAAACTTAAGTATTTCAAAGTTTGCATAAATAAAGCGTTTGTGGTAAAATGTATATCGCCACAGATACTCCAGGGCCAATGATGAAAAATTCATCACCGTTTTAGTAGTCTTTGCCATAATTTATTGTGACTGGTAAATGTTAAATGATAATAAAACCCATTCGAGATCTCTATAATATTTATTTAAAAGTATAATAATTTTTAGATAGTAATTGACGTATACGGCCAGATCTTTGGGGAAGTTGTGGTTTGATGTATTCTTGCACATGAACTGTCTGTTGTGGTTAAGATTGGTTTGGCTGGTTTGATGGTTCTTTCTGAAACTGCGTTGGATAGTTCGACACTTCTTCCTTTTGAGCGAATGTTACTCGTTTTGGCTGAAACTCAAGTAAGAGCTCAATTGGTTAATATACCGTTTAAAAATATAGTCATTGTCCAGCCTGACTGTGTACTGTAGTTTCCCTATTTTGACAAATGCAGCAAGTTTCAGTGCTATACAAATCTGGCGATTCAAAATGAGCTCGCTGGGCGTTGTCTTGATGAGTGGCGTTGCCATGATTAAAGATTTATTTTTGATAACAGCGAACCGGTATTTTAGTGTTTGTACATTTCTTTTAGCCAAATCTTTGGAAGCTTAGAGGGCCAGGTGCAATTAGTTTTGAAGTAAAGAACATTGCATTATCGCTGACAAGAACGTCTGGAAATCAGTTTCTCGCAATTTTTTTTTTGCATGAGATCGGTTGTGAATGCAGACATCGGTGCTAAAGTGCAAGGTAGGGTTTTTGCCCACCTGGACTTTGCATCTACCTTAATCAGAAAATGATGGTTTTGATAAGCGCTCGCGTAATCAGGGTGAACGTTGTCAATTCTTTTTTCGATTCTATCTACGGGTAAAGGGATGTTTTAGGAGGACTAGTCTGACCTTTGGCACGTTTGGGACATTTCAAACTAACCGTTCTATGTTTTCGTCGATTGATTTCCAATATACGTAACGCCTGGCTAACTGTCCCATTTTCCTGATGCCAAGGCGGGTTTGGTAGTATGAATTTTATAAGATTTGTCAGCTTGACTGGCTTCTTCCAGTAGGAGTTTAAAACAGGAGAATAGTAGGTGCACAAACTTGCTTCTATTCGTGAAAATATGACATTGTTTCTGATGCTATTGTAGAAGATTCTAGAAGCGATGCCGTATCCTTACATCGAAATCAACTGCTGTTGCTGTCGACATCAACACGGTTGGTTAGTACAGCTAGACACTCCACCACTACATGATCGCTCAAAATCGCAACGAAGTAGGACAAAGTCAAGGTCGCGAATAGATTATTCTGCTCTTGGTCTTGATTGTTGTTGTCAACCTATGTTCAACCAACCGAATTGAAGTTAATTGAATTAATCATATTGACAGCATAGATCAAAACATCAAACCCACTCTCAATACATACCGTTATTTTGTTGAAATTTATATCAATAGGCAATCGATAAAACCATTGGTTTTACACGCAAACCTTTTTCATGGCTGATAGAAAAATACCTGTGGGAAACCCAAAATTAATTTTCAATCACTCTTCGAACACTCAATCTCCAGCTACCAGTATCTACAATATCGAACAACTACTACAGAGAGCAAAAAATATGTTAATTTTCGTAATGGTCATGCCTGTTTCATTTACTTCCGGTATTAGTATTTTCTCAAAACGTTCGTCCAATAATACTAGCTCATCATGCCAAATCTTATTAAAATTACATACGCCGTTTTAGTTTTATAATCAAAAAAATATTTCAAAATTTTAAGTAACATAGCGCCTAAACTAAGCGACTTTGTTCTAAGATAAGTTTAGTTAAATCGGCTTTTTTTGGTCAAAGGAATATGTGGTAGAAGTGTGTAAAGACCTTTTACAGACACCCTATATATAGGCATTATATAAAACTGCTTGTGGGTTAACATTAGTTCCAAATTCCAAAAGTAAAATTGATTATTTTATTAATTTCTAAAATTTAATCGAAGGCCCGAATAATTATCAGCAGGCGAGAAAACTTACCCTAACTCACATGGTAACTTTAATCAACCGTTTTGTTTATTGTTGTGTATGAAGAAACTAAATATTTTTTAATGTGAAGAATTTATTTATGCATCCTGTTGTTAACTTTTTTCGTACATCTGCTGTAAAAATAAATGCAAAACCGAACCAAACCTTCTTGAATTTCGGCATTTTTCTTTCTATATAATACCAGAAATTTGATTAGATTTTAGTCATAGTCGGTCATACAAAAAATACTTTTTAAAGAATGCGGTTTAATTTTTCTTACTCGCATACAAAGAGAGAAAGTATTGTAATGGTACTTTGTAAAAAAATGTATGTATGCACTCTGATCTAGAGGCCGACCGAATAGGTTTCTCAGAGGTACTTTTTTCTTTGTTTTAATTTTCTTAAAAACGGATCTAAAGATTTTTCTTGAAATTTGCACATGTATGGTACATAACAATGCTTACAAAATGGCTAAAATCGTTTGTCAAGAAAAACTAAATTAAGCTAGAATTTAATTCCTTAAATTGTTTTTCAAAAACGTTTTTTCGGGATAATTTATAGAAAAAAAATTTGCTGAAATAACTCCAGGGTAAATTTTTCTTGAACTGGTGTGAATGTGTAATAGCGAGAAAGTTAGTGCGGGCCACCGTACCATTAACTTTAGAATATTTTAGAACATATTTCTTTTATCTAATATTTGGAAAAAAAATTTGTTTCATAACTTCTGCGAACTACCTCGACAGAAGGCAGAAGGTTACCGCAACTTATATTTTTTTTACTGTATCTGGCCGCAGATAGGCTATACATAGATATGCGTAGCTATTTGTTTTGTGATTCCAGATTTTTATATGTATGTCAAACTGCAAAAGTGGCGAGCTCTGTTTACAGCTTGCAGTTTTACAGAGGAGAAATATAAGATTGTTCAATTGTTTTTCCATATATTTTACATAGTTCATTGGTTTGAAAATTGTGTTGTTTAATGTAACGGTGGAGGAAATGTGTTTGATTTTATGGTGGAATATCAGTAGCTTAGACTTGTCTAGCTACATTACCATTTATAGAACCACGATGATGTTCTGAAGATTAAAAAGTGCAATTGGTCAATTACTTGTTGGCGCGTGAGTCAGGGCCGTATCAGCAAATTGTAGTAGATAACAATTCTCGTCTTTTGAATAACAAGGGTGCGAGGAGTGATCCTTGAGAAACTCCCTACTTGAGTGAGAATTTGTCAGTGTATATGTTTCGGATGCTAAAAATCAAGTATTTAAGACAATTGGCGTTATGAAGGTTGTAGAGTAAACTATGATGCCATACCGGGTCGAAAGCTTTATTGATATCTTACAAAAGGGCAACTGATTTTTCAATTATTTAGTTTGTCTGGATGTTTGAAATAATAGTTACTAGAGGATGAATCACTGACCTATTTTCTATAAAGCGAATTGGGTGTTGTGAGTTGCTTTTCTAATAAAATGTAATCATATTCTCGTAGTTTTCCTTATAACTGGTTGAAGAGTAATTGGTCTGTAACTGGATGCAAGAGAATGGTCTTGGTTAAGCCTATGTGTCATACACTCATGGTCCCATTCTACGGGAACGTAACCGTGACGTAATCTGGAGATGTTGTTGTGTCCCGGAACTGTCTTTTTGCGTTTTTGAAGAACAGTAAGATATTCTTCCTTAGTGATTATTATTATGATTTTTCTTTGGCTTGATTTTTTTGTCCATACCTAGGTTGAACTACTACTCAGGATTGGTGTCGAAAGAAAATGCTTCCTCGAAATGTACTCTCGTTTGTACAGTTTGTCAGTTTCTTAATTTTGTTTCAATAATATTTTTCCTTTTTTCTTTAATTTCCGAACAAGTTTTTTTCCACATTTTGGAACAGTATTGGAATATTAATTTCTGTATGTTTGTGTATAGGAATGTTTACAAAAAAATTAAAAACTGCTAAAATATTGTCCAAAATAATCTTAAAATGAAATATATAAATTTTAAAAAACATGCAATTAAATGTATGTTTAGTTTGAGAGTTTGCCGCTAGCAAACAATCAAAGTCAAAATAACATTTTTAAAAAACCTAAGCTGCGCATGCGTCGATAAAGGTACTGACGTCATCGCTCAGGGTGCATTTTTAGCCTCTTCAAATTCATAGATTTTATTTTGCACATATTTTTGCGCAAAGACGGACCTTATTATTATGACGTGATTCTTTAACGTAAATACAATGTGTTTTCGTTATAATTAGAAAATAGTGAACTTACAGATTCTCGAGTGGGGTCAAGGTTTTAGACTGTCTGAAATCTCTATATATCTTGAATCGAATTAATTTGATAGTATAAGGTGGCCGATGATGAAACACATGTGGAGTTTGATATACTGTCTATGTTGTTGGAATGTTCTTTTACCTTATCATGTAGTGTCTCATGTATGCGTTCACTGTCTCCATATTGCATTCATCAGGTTGAGTTGAGGTGATATAATCGCGGATGGTCTGGTGGAGTGTTTAAATCAAATTGGATCAGCATAAATAGGTGACTTTTAAGATTGCGTGAATACCACTTTGGGAAATTAGATGGATCTACCTTTACCTTAGGAAAAAACCTCTGGAAGGCTTGGTCTAAGATATTATAGAAAGCCTCCACGGCAAGATCAAGATCTTTGGGATTTAAGACTATATGCCACTGAATGGACTCAAAAAACAAACGCATGGACCTGAAATCTGAACGTTTGAAATTATAATTATATACTTCTTCTAATTTACAGCCCTTATTTACATCTATAGTAAGAGAGCAATTAATCAATAATGGTGGATGTCCACCAACAATATCTATAGGTGTTACTAGTGGGTCATCGAATGGACCACAATTTACTTCCGTGAGCGATGTAAAGCAAAGGTCCAACATGGTTCCACTAGTGTTCTTAACAGTATTAACCTGACGAAGTCCTGAGCTGTCCAAAGCATTGACAAATGAAAAAGATTTATTGTCCAACTCATCCACATGATCAGCAGTGCCACAGAGATTCCAAGCGATTTCAGAGAGATTAAAATCTCCTAATACAATAAACTGATGATCTGGGTTTGTTAGCACTAGTCTTTCTATCTCACCACAAAACCGATCATACATGTATAAAGGTGACCTTGGGGTAAATAGCAAGAGCAAATTAAAACTTTAGTCTTTTTGAACAGAACATTTTACCACTACCATTTCTAGAGAATTACAATTTGTTAAAACAAGAGAAGAAGGTATACTCTTAATTACAGCTATTAGAGTACCACCACCACTCAATTTAGAACTAGAACTAATATTTCCATCTTGTCTGTATACATTGAAGGAACTATTTAGGCCTAATTCAGAAGTTAAAATATCACTACGCAACCAAGTCTCTGTAAGAGCAATAACATCATGATCACAAGTCGGGCCATTTACACGTAGCTTTCGAACCTTGCCAACTATACCTCGAACATTCTGATAATAAACAGTTAAATTCATATTCACAAGTGTTTTACAACTTTTGACTTCTTTATTCGGTTTTGATTGCTATGCATAATTGACTCTTCTTTTAAACTGTTCAACTTGTCTCAGGTATGTAGCACATTCTATACTAGTCGCCGAATGTTCAGTGTCGAGCCTCAGATTTAATTTTTTGTTAACAATCTTACAGTTGACACAACATTTTTTATCACTATCACAGTCATTACTTTTATGATCCTCTGAAGAGCACAGATAGCAAACCTCTTTATTCATACATTCTTTAGCTCTATGGGATAAAGAACAACATTTAAAACAGCGCCTAATAGGAACATCCTCAAAAACGCTGCATCTCTCCCATCCAATATTCAGCCTTCCATCCACCATCACCTTACTAAATGATTCAACGTCAGATTCAATCACAACTGAATATGTACTCTTTAGCTTAGATACCTTCTTTATTACAACCTTTTCCTCCTTGGGCTGAATAATCACCACGTTTTCATTATCATTCGCTCTATTTCTCACTCTCTCTGCGTAAGTAGGAGCTGTTTTTATTACACCAGCATGTCTTAATTGTTCTTTCAAGTTTATAATTTCTAAATTTAGATCCTTTATCTGAGATTCTAATTTTATTTTTAAGCTCTTTAATTTCTTGACGAAGTTCCTCCACAACGTTCTTCATAAGTTTAGCCACTTTACATTCAGTAGGATCACTCAAGCCAACAACACACTTATCACTATACCATTTGGCACCTACAACATTCTTTAAAACTTTTTTAAATTTTACCTTGCAATGTAGTGTCTCATGTATGGGTTTACTGTCTCCATATTGCATTCATCAGGTTGAGTTGAGGTGATATAATCGCGGATGGTCTGGTGGAGTGTTTAAATCAAATTGGATCAGCATAAATAGGTGATCGGAACAGATATCGCCAGTGGGGTAAGCGTTTAACATATTTCTGGTCATCTTATTGGAGAACATGATAACATCAGGAGTGGTGCTAGGGTTGTTTTCCCTTATAAGTATAGGTCATGTGTCGCGTTTCTCAAAGTGGGGTTTTTCTTCATTTATTTTTCTTAAGGCTTCGGCAATTAACGAATATTCATATAATTTTGCCATTATACAAACGTTTTCTTCGATCAGGATGTTGCATGTATGTAAACACGTAACTGATTCTACTCCTAACAATTCCAATAGTCTCAATTGTGCTCCAATCTAGTCGTAGAAAACCTCCTAAAGATCTTCTCGTCCAAAACGTGATTCTAGACTTTCTACGGCCTTCCGGTAATTTTATTCAGTCGGTGGGTAACTTTCTACAATCTGACAGTTTTTGGAACCTGGTGTCGTTGCTTGGATCAAATACTAAAACTTCTTTTCACTTCCTAATTTTTATGTATTTGCTTGAATTGATTCCTTCAGTTCCCCAGAAAACTTATTGAGTTCTAAAGTTGGAAGCTTCACCTCATTTCTTTAACGACAACTTGTTGGTATAAGAATGATATATGAGAAGAATATCTTTTTCCCTATTTTCCTCATCCAACAGTAGTTGTAAAATGGACTCGTCAGACTGTCTGAAATCTCCATATAGCTTGTATCTAATTAATTTGATAGTATAAGGTGACTGATGGTGACACTCACGGGGAAGTTAATATACTGTCTAGGTTGATGGAATGTTGTTTTACCTGGCAATGTAGTGTCTCATGTATGCGTTCACTGTATCCATAGTGCATTCATCAGGTTGAGTTGAGGTGATGTAATCGCGAATGGGTCTGGTGGTTTCAACTTCTTTCTTTAACGACATCTTGTTGGAATGAGAAAGATATATGAAAAGAAATATCTTGTACCCCATTTTCCTCGTCCAACAGTAGTTTAAAAATGAACTCGTCTGACTCTTCCAGAGGTTCCATTTTTCTTTCCAACAATTTGAGCTTCCTTAAAAGACCTACCATCATTTGCCAATGATTGAAGCTGGATGCACAATTTCGCGAAAGCTGTTCAGTCTATCCATCCTATAATCATGTCACGGTCGCCACTAATATTGAGATTTCTCACAAGGGCTTATGGATATAAAATACTGTGCAGCAAAATTTTATTAAAATTTTTTTACACTATTTTGACATAAAACATCATATTTTCCTAACAACGTTTTTCTAATATTTTTACGATTAAAACACACGGTCAATTGATTTGTCACAGGTAACAGATGTGCCGAAACTATTTGCGGCTTTTTTTAGGTTTTGACATGTTTTCTTTTTGAATTCTTTGCAATTTTAAAATCAGTAGGGGAAAAGGGGGGCAGATTCATCCATGGGGCGACAAAATTGAATTTGGCGTCTCAAGCACCTGGGTGCATGCAGTTATTAGTTAGTCAGTGATTAGTAAAGTTTCTGAGTGAAAGTAACAGTTTAACAAAGTGTGACGAAAGAAGTCTTATATTTTAGCTTCAAAGGTAAGTTTTCAGTGAACTGGATTTTTAGTGGTTCAGAGTCTATTATAGTTGTTTTTTCCAAATTGAATGTCAACATTAAGATAAAACACTACGTGTTATTACAATTATGAATTTTCTAACCTAAAAATGTAGTTGATGGTATTTGTCTATGATGTTTTCGTTGGAATACACATAAGGCATATTAAACCACGACTGTTGGGGTACATTCAGCCAGAACTCAAGCCAGTAAAGATTGTCTCTGAAAAAAGCAAAAAACAAGTCAGTGTTGTTGCATTAACTGAGAAGGGTGATTTTACCACATTTATGGGTATTAATAGTACAGCTGAAATAGACCTCCCACCCGTTTACGTTTTTTCCAAGGATTAGGAGCCCCGATGAGTATCTGAATGGTGCTTGACCGTTTAGTATTGCCCTGGGCAGTCACAATGGTTGGATAACTGGTGAACTTTTTATCTCAGTATTGGAGCACCTCAGGGATCACACTCAATGTACAAAAGACCACAAAATACTTCTACTTCTAGATAATGGGAATGAGATAGTAATGTGCGACGACCTTCAGTAACTGGTTAATTAGCAATTCAGAAAAGACTATAACATTAAAACAAATAGCTTCCGCCCAGAAAAACATCATTAATTCTTTTAAGAAACCTGGTTTGTGGTTTCCCAATAGACTTTTTACCCAGCTTTGCGGAATCAAATGATGGAGTAAATCTGAAAAATCAACATGATGACTCCCATGCCAAAAAAGTTGAATTTCAAGGTGAGTGTTTAACAATTAATCATTTGTGTATTATATATTCATCTTAAAACCATGTGTTTGCAGATCAAACAGCTTCCTTGGCAGTACTATCAACAAGCAAGTTATTAACACCGTTTCCCACACCATGCATTCAAAAGAAAAAAAAAGGCAAATCGTAAAGGCCAATCAAGAATATTTACTGACACTCCCGAAAAGGATCGTTTGGAGGAAATCGAGGCTATCACAACAGAAAGAAAAAGCAAAAAGAAAGTCAGAAGAAGAAGGCAATGAAAAATCTGTTTGGTGAAGAAAGAAAACCAACTAACGTTAAAAAACTGAAAAATGGTAAATCCTCAGACACGTCAGACTCTGATGATAATGTGAGTGAAGAGTTTTCTGACGATGAAGAAAAAAATTACTGACGGATGATGATATCATATCTATGAACAACTTTCTTGTCTTGTTTTCTTCATGCTGAAACTGCCCCTTGAGTCGGCTTAATGTGCCCCACCGGTGGGCAGTCTTGCATTTTTTTAATAACAATGTAAAATTTTTGGATAACACTAAAATAATGTATGAAAGACCTGAAATGTTGTGTACATAATAATACGGATATCAAATATTCTCTTATTCCATTATTTTTTTACGAAAAGAGATCAAGGGGGTGAAAGTGCCCCCTTTCCCTACCTATCAGCGTCTGTTTCGCCGTATTCCGAGGCCTCCATTCCCCTAATTTCTTGCGACGTGAAATGCATCGGGTTTTCCACAGATTGTTGTGACATCGTAACAACACCAGAACTGCGAAAAATTTTTTTTTGAATGTATGCCAAATATTGATAATAAACCTCACGATAGTGTTAAATAAAGGTGGTCCTTTTTTTATTTCTTCCTTTTTAATTAATAACCTTAAAGATATTGTCAAAACAAAAAATGACACATAATTATTGTATTTTTGGTGTAACATTTACCGATTTCAGTAAACTAAATTTCTCCTTTGTTCAATAAACCACAACACAAAATTGAAACAGACAAATTACAATGTTTATAGTACTTGAATTAACATTATTAACGAAAACACTGCCATTTTGCTTACATAACCTTTCGCTTCGTTTGAAATGCTTACAACCCTTCTTAACTCGAAAATGACCTGAGCTGACAAACATACGAAGTAAATTACAGTCAGTTTATTTTAAATACCTACCTAAATTTTGTTTACATACCTGCAAAAGAGACGCACTAGATAAATTTCAGGTACGCCTCTGTTCAGCCGCTAGGAGTTAAAACAAATAACAATACGTTTAAATTTGTTCAATTTATTTACAAATCTTGATATTTACAAATGAAAATGATACGATTTAACAATGCCAATTTTTCCTTTAAAAACAAGAAAGAAACAATGAGATACCTAAATCTGGACGGTTTTTTTTTCTCCTTTTTTTCGATATTATGATGAACAAAGAAAAAATATTCGATTCTTATAAACGTAAGACTAGAACTGCAAAAATAGGACTTTTAAGAAATTAAAAAAAAATACTTTGCGGTATTAACATCCATCCAGGTGTAATAATACAATAAGTATTAGACACACAAGATCACTAAATGTGCTTTCTTTAAACTACATTTTGTCATGCTTTTTATTTTAGTGAGAATTACACAATTAGTGCGAATTTTTTCTACGTATTTTTTTTACACAATTCTATCCCTTATCGACGGCGAGCAAATTAATATCACACAGTTTGGTAACCAAAAAAATTCAGTCTTCTGTTTCGCTATGACCAAATTTCATTATGTTTAATTCCCTCGTCGTCGATAATTTATCGAAAAATAATTTAAATATATAAATTATTTACACGGTGGAATCACAATTTTAATATAAACTAATTAAATCTGAATTCACCTAGTGAATAGGACCGATATTGCTACGACTAAGAGGGCGATGATGCTCGTTGCTTGTGTTGATGGTGGTGATGAGTTGAACGGATACAAAGATAAACCCTCTGTGTGAAAACCTTCTATATGAAAACCCTTTTGCCTGCAATCTTCTGCACTAAAATCCATACAGTGCATCTGAAAGAGGAAAAAAAATAATTAATACGATCGCGTGTCGGGAAATGGGGTTGTTTAACTTTAATTAATTTGTTAATTCGTCAGTCCTTATTAAGATCTTTATCGAGATTTCTGAAAGTCATAAAAAAGTGGGAACGCGCGATAACATCAAATTTAAGCAATCGATAACCGAACGAATACATCAATTTTTAGAAGCCATCGAGTTAAATTACCTTGATCATGGAAGAAGCCATTTTGTCCAAGAATCCCCTGCTGAATAAAGCGGCGTCTTCACCGCAAGCCCCTTCTTATAGTTTGCGTCGAACAATCGACGTATTCTTGAAATGAGCTGAAACAAATTAGCGAATTTAAAAAAAAAATGGTTACGAGGTGCGTTTGGAAAATTGGCAGCTGTTAACCAACGATAAGGTTTAATCTCACGTGCAATTACATAAAAGGAAAAATTATCGCGCGCGTAATATAATTAGAAGAGAGCAGCAAAGTTTAAACTTATACAATACTGAATACGTATATCTTCTTTATTATCCTATTACAACTTCCGGTTGGAATGAAGAGCGATTAATTTTGAAAACGTCTTGTTGGTTTTGTTCTTTTCACGGACGCCTTTCAACTGAATTAAAGGCCTAGACGACGCTTTTCAAATGTTAATACGATAATATAATGGTGGAATGGTTTGTTTTTAGTGATGTTATATGATTTTCTTCGAGCGGCTCAAACAAGATTTTTAATGTTATTAGATGTGCGGCGAATTAAATTAAAACGCTTCACCATGAATTTCTAAAATTGGTTCCAATTAAGATACGGAAAACGTTTCATAAAGATTCTCTTACATGACGAAAATTATTTTTCGCAGATGTACCGCAATAAATTTTTTACGACGTCCGCTTTGACAAATAATTTCTATTCTTTATTTTTTTGAACGTGTGATATTGTCAAGACGCATTAGCTGAATTGTAATAAGACTTGATGAATGCAAGGAAAAAAACGGTATTAGCTTGATTACAAACCCAATTTTTTGTTAAATGTGTGAAACAGAATAATAAAAAATTGTGCGTAAACAAAAAAAAATCTATACGGGGACAAAATATTTTACATTCCCCGATAAAATGGGCGGTTGAAACAATTTATACACGTAACGATATATTGAAAAACAAGGGTTACAATGACATTTTTTGGCAAAAATACCAGGTTTAATTCTATTTTGCATTTCTCGCAAAAATTTGCGTTAAATATGCCAATAAATTAACGTCATAAACTAGACGGTGTTGTAAGTATTGCTAAACCGCATTGAATAAAACGAAAAATATATGATTTTCGGTACATATAGCGACAACTACGTTTTATTTCCTAAAATTTATTGATTTACCATAAAACGTATTAATAACTCTGGATGAAATTTTGATAAATAAGGTATAGTCTATAACCAAGAATAATTTAAAGAAATAATGTTATACAGTGCGTCGCATTTTATAGAGTGATTTTGTCGATACCGGGTGATTCAGTTAGCGGTCTTTTATTTGTACATTGTAAGGAAAAATGCTATAAAACATATAGAGGATGAGTTTTTTTCGATGTTTAGCATATGTATCTCGAAAACTAATAAAGTACTAAAAATGTACTTTTTGTTTTTGTCGAAAAAATGCACACCTAACTAAATATTTCAAAAAATAAATTTTTTCTGGTAAATTCGTTTGTCCTTATAGTTTGGTTATTATTGACTTTACAAAAAAATTATAGATGGAAAAGTTTTAGATATTTCTGTGGTACTAGTAAAGTATAGTCAAAATTTTTATTTTACATACAATTTTTGCATAATGACATACACTTCTGTTTTTGTAATGGGAACCATAGTCGGTTATGACTTCATAATAAAGATGCATTTTCTACGATAAAATGATATACGATGTTATAATTATTTTTATAAATACAACACCTATGATCAATTTTGATTCTTTTTTCTAAACTGCTTGAATAGGGTCCTATGGAAACAATTACTAAGATACGTGTCAAGTTTAATAATGAATATTTTACGACGGATATTGTTTCTACAGCATATAGTCTACCAGCAGTTTAAAATAATTCTACCAACATTGGCTATAATTTGTTTATTTATAAAAATAATTGTGACATATACTATATCATTGGAATCATTGAAAATACATCTTTATTGTGAAGTCATAGCCGGCTATGTTAGAAAAAACCGAAGTTGGTGTCATAACTCAAAAATATCGACTAAACTTTATTATTTACCATCGAAATACATAAAACTTTTCCTTTTTTTGTAAAATCGATAATAACAAAGCAACATAGACTAAACCAATTTACCAAAAAACGTATTTTTAGAAATATCTAGTTAGCTGTGTATTTTTTCGAAAAAACAAATAGCACATTTTGTGATCTCATAAAAATACAATTCTTTCCCATTTAACTATTTCTCTATCTTTAATAGTTTCCGAGATCCCTATGGTACCTAAACATCGAAAAAAACTCACCCTGTATATATGAGCTACATAAGTCAGAATTATAGTCACGTATACCAAAGTTATTTTTTTCAAACGACACCGTATATTTTTTAATGGATTCTTGTAAGGCATTTTTTTTCTCCATATAACAACGTAAAAAAATAATACACTTGCATTATAATTTTTTTGGAAAATTTGCATAGACTAATTAGGTAGATATATAAATAGATAGATCACCCGGTATTATTTTTGACAGTAAATGTCGAAATACATTTTATATAAATTCCAAGATCTTTCTCGCAAAAACAAGAATTTTATACCACCGGTTAAAAATGTCTTTTAATATCTAATCATCTCCTATTAAATCGCAAATTTTACTCCACATCTTATGAAATAAGATGGGGTGTTATACGAGTTTCCAAACCGAAAATTTTAGCACCCTTTTTTCGACAAATTAGAGTTAGTACGTGATAATAAAACAAAAAAATTATGTCCGATGGCCGATTGGCCGTCCGTCCGTATGTAAACAATATATCAAGAAAACCACCCGTTCGATTTTTATGAAACTTTGTACATGGACCTTATTTATAATTCCGCAGATCTCAATAGATTTTGGGCATGTATCCAAAACAGCCGTTAACCTACACAGATTTTAAAATATTTAGAAAAATATTTATTTTACACATTTTTGTTTCAAATAATTTAATTATACACAACTTTTGTTTAAACTATTTTTTGATCCGATAAGTAATTACTGAGATATAACAATCACCTGATAATAATTGTTGTAACAATATCTCCACCAATATCAATTTTACAAAAAGTTGAGGGAGAAAAGTTATTGGAAATTCTATTGTAAACGCTTTGTTTTATTTTTGAAAATATTGTAGATGTAATTTTACCTATACACTTGTTGACATTTTAATTTTTTTAATTATTTAAATATATTTTATATAAACTCAAGATCTTTCCCAGTTTTGCTCGACTTCGACTAATTATTCTTCAAAAACTCACAGACCTTAAAGAATTTCTGAATATTTCTCATTAATTGTCGATTTCTTAAATTTTTGAAACTGTTCTACTAGCCATTTTATTTTATTAAATTTCAATTTTTTAAATTTCATAATATTAGCTCTCAGATTTTTCTTTTTCTCAGTTTTAATTTATTTTTACTAATTAGTTTTCAAAAAACATAATTTATTTCACTGCTTCAAAATTAATATCTAAGAATTTAAATTTATCTTCTATTAGTTATCGATTTTGTTGATTTTGAAAATCTTCTAGAAGTAATTTTGTCTATACACTAAACGAAAACGAAACGGCGGCCATGTCGGGTTCGTAAAGATTTTAAACAGAAAACACTCGGACACGTCAATTTAGATTGCCAGGGGGAAACATTTTCAGAGTATAATACCACCTCTATCTGTCATCCCTTAGCCAGGGTGGAACTAACCTCAAAAATTTTAAATCGAATAGAGGGTCGAGTTATACCTTTTTTGAAAGGTCTTTCGATTCTCTTTACGGTTACATATACCTAGTTTAAAGGATTTGACTTCAGCGGTTCTCAAACTATTGACTATTTATTTTAACATTTTACAGTTTTTGGAAAATAAACCGCAATTCTTTGTCAAACTATTAATTTATTAACAATCATACATAAACACTAGTCCAACAAATGCTGAAAATGGCCACCATGTCGATACATGTAAATTCGGCATACCTATGACTTCATCGGTATGCGCAATTTACTTACCAGGCCACAACCTGTTCTCTATTCTATTAACCTTGACCGTTCACCTCCATGCAATAATACAGATTTTGTTCAAATCGACGTAGGCGGGGAAAAATAAGAATGTCAAAATACAAATAAACAATAAATAGTAATGTCACTTAAAATGTTAAAAATGTTTGAGAACCGCTGAAGTAAAATCCTTTAAACTAGGTATAGCCGTAAAGAGAATAGAAAGACCTTTCAAACAAGGTATAACTCGACCCACTATTCTATTTAAAATTTTTGAGGTTAGTTCTACCCTGGCAAAGAGATGACAGATAGGGGTGGTATTATACTCTAAAAAGTTTCCCCCTGGCAATCTAAATTGACGTGTCCGACCGTTTTCTGTTTAAAATCTTTACGAACCCGACATGGCCGCCGTTTCGTTTTCGTTTAGCCACCCTGTATTTTAACCAACAGAAAAACAGCTTAGCTGTTGAAACGTCAAGTTTTTGGTGCAGTTTTTAGTGTTTTTCTGTTGGTTAAATAGAAGCTGCAGTTGGTATTCCTTTCCTTTTTCACCCTGTATTTTACTTATCGAAACTTATTTCAAATAAATGATGATAACAGCTTAGCTGTTGAAACGTCAAGTTTTTGGTGCAGTTTTTGGTGTTTTTCTGTTGGTTAAATAGACGCTGCAGTTGGTATTCCTTTCCTTTTTTCACCCTGTATTTTACTTATCGAAACTTATTTCAAATAAACTATCTTTTTAGCTTTGCTTCACGTCTAGTAATTATTCTTTAAAAAACTTTTATAATTTTATAACATCAAAAATTTACAAAAAATTCTATAAATGTTTTATTGATTCCCAATTTTTTGACTTTTGAAAATATTCTAGACGTAATTTTATCTGTACACTTTTTAGCGTTTTTTTTAAATATTGAAATATATTTCAAATAAACTTCAAAATATTATCCAGTTTAGCTTAATTCCTAGTAATTATTAATTATTTTAGAAATTTTCTAGCAGTAACTGATCTATATACTTTATAACTAATTATTTCCTATTACCTATCAATTTTTTGAATTTTTGAAAATAATCTAGCACTAATTTTATCTACTATATACACTTTTTGATGCTTTAATTCTTTAATTATCGAAATATATTTCATATAAACTCCAAGGTTTTTCCTCCCAGTTTTACTTAACTAGTAATTAATCTTCAAAAATTCCGAATTTCATATGTAAAAGAATTTCTGATTATTACTTTTCAATTCTCTATTTTAAAATTTTTGAAAATGTTCTAGATATAATTTTATCTACTAATATACTTCGGTTTTATGCGTTAGGGAAAGAAAGACTTATTACGAGGTGAAGAGAATTTACATACAAATAAACGTTAGTATTGATTCAATTAATTACGTACTAAGAACGTTAAATAGATTGTGTTTATCGCGGAAGTTGGATAACGACGTATTTGTGTGAGTGAAGATAAATGCTTGAAAAGAATTTTGCGAGTGATAAGCAATTTTAATGTAAATGTACATATTTATTTACGTCAAAAAACATTCCGTTTAATTTAAAAGATTTGTTTAATTTTTAAAGAAGATATTATTTAGTTATAAATTATACTTAAGAAGATATCGGAATCAGAGGGAAACGAGTCGAAGACAAGGAGGAAAAGAATGCAAGAAGAGGGAATGTATGAAATTTTTAGAAATAGTAAAAAGTGGCCAGATCTCCAAAAAGGGAGGAAAAATAGAGGAAATGTGTACGAGTAGGGAAGTAGAGAAAGAAGAATATGGAAGGTTAATGGGGCTGTGCAAAGAGATGTTACAAGAAATAAAGTCAATAAAATCAGTATAGGAAAAAACAAATGAAGAAATAAAAGAGATAAAGGAGGAAATAAATAGAATTCATGGAAAGTAGGAACAGAAATTTAAAAACTTAGACAAAGAATAGAAAACTTAGAAAGAAAAATGGAAAAACATGAAAGAGAAAAAAGACAAATCTAGTGATTAAAGGGCTAGAGATTTGCGGAGGAAAAATGGAAGTGAAGGATGAGAAAGTAGAAGAAGTAATAGAAATAAAGAAAGGAATACTGATAACAAAGGTGAAAAATATGGAAGAAAAATAAGTATCTTAAAAAATAAAAGAAAGTTGAGAGGAATGAGAATAAATGTAGATGACTTGACAAGAAGAGAAAGAGATATTCAAAGGGATATAAGAGAAGAAGCAAAACTATTGGAAATTGAAGGAAAAAGGGTGAAGATAGGGTACATTATATTGTGGGTCGAAGGAGAAGAGAGAAGGTGGGTAGAAAGAGAAGAATAACTAAAAAAGTGGTCTTCAAAAAATAAGAAAGTGGGGGGTGAAGATGGAGAGGGACAAATAATAAAAACTAAAAAAACCATAGAAACAAAGTGGGGGGAAAACTGTGAATATAGAACAATAAAGCAACAGAGTAAAATAATATCCTCTCCCTGTCCCTCTCTCTCTCTCTCCGTCTAACATTTGAGTTTTTTTTTTGTGCAACGTCACTCCCACTTATAGGGATCCAGACGTTTTTACCATCTGGCAGCTTACTTCATAGACCACTTTACCTTACATTCCGTGCTTCTATTTTGTTTTATTTGCCTTCAATTTTTCTTGATTTCCTTGTCCTAAATCTATTTCTGTTATCTAAATAAGACATATTTACTTTCCTTTTTCCTTCATTGATTTATTTTTTGTTTCCTTTATATCTGTCCACACTACTTTTTTGGCCTGACAGTTCTTGGCTCAGTTTACTATGAACTTGTTTTACCATGCCTTTATAGACAATTAAGTGTGGTTTTACCGCCTTCCTGCGTGTTTCTCTTTGACTATCTTCAAACTAAGAGCGCGATACTTCCTTTTTTACACCCGCTGGTCACACGCTCATACTTTCCCCCTTCTCTTGGTTCTCGGTTTTGAGGGTAGAAAACTTTCAACAGATTCTTCGAGCTACCTCCAATCTCTTCCTTATATTTTTTGAAACAGTTTGGTTCAGTCTTCGCCCTTTCCTTTTAAACTTCTTTTTGAGCGGAGAACTTCTAAAAACTGATAAACTAAATTTAACTCTAACTGTATCTCCTATTTCCTTTTTCTTTGCTCAAGTATCTTTTTCTCAATAAACCATTGTAACGTTTTGTTTAAGTTTACAACTGATACAAATTCTTCTACGTTTGGTGGCAACACTAATCAAATTATGAATTCTGATTCTGTTTGTTATTTCTCTTCCCAATCTTACATTCTTGCTAATTAGTGTTCACTTATTTCAGGATTTTCCTGTCTACGTTTATGTTTATGTCGTCTCGTCTTGTATTCTCTACAAACTATTTATACTCCTACACTAATTTAAGACAAATTTAGATCAAAGATAACAGTCGCAGACATGAAGTACTTAAGACTGGTAATGGGAAAAACAAAAAGAGACAGGATAAGAAACAGAAACATACGAGAAGACCTGCAGTAAGATCCCATAGTACAAGACATAAAATGGACATGGACAACAACAGATACCCAGGTTGCAAGGACGATATGACAGATATCGCTAAAATGACAGGCAAGACCTGGCAACAAATCAAAACCGTAGCTAGGGACAGAAACGAATACAAAAAATGGCTCGCTTTCCCAAAATCGTAAGGTTGAATCAGGGAAGAGAACAAAGGTCTTCTTCAAAGGCTCTAAAAAGTTAAGTTTCTTTTCAAATGTAGTAACCGGTATGGGGTTAAAGATATAAAATTATAATTTATTTTGATTATTGTTTGTACAATCATGTCCAAAATGTACGAAATTATTGTACAAACAATAATCAAAATGAATTTAACAATTTTGTACCTTTAACCACATACTGGTTACTGGTTCTGACAAGAAACTTCACTTTACAATAAACGTTACATTACTCCACCAGTGTTTAGGGTGCGATACTTAAAAACGGTCGAAACGTCGGGTACAAAAAAATCTCATGGAGTATTGATAGCTCACCTCCTTCAGGCTTTTTCTCCAAATAGAAGGACTCGCACAAGTGAGAAAAAAG
This sequence comes from Abscondita cerata, assembly GCA_030710515.1. Lineage (NCBI taxonomy): Eukaryota > Metazoa > Arthropoda > Insecta > Coleoptera > Lampyridae > Abscondita > Abscondita cerata. Next base: position 183,702 of record JALBCR010002357.1, read on the forward strand.
CTGCTAATTAAACACTAACTAGGAGAAATTTCAACATTTACAAAATTATTAATGATTAACGGTTAAACAAGAATATTATAACCTTCAGCTTACATAAAATGTAGTTACATGTAATTGAAAACGCGACTCAGTATTTACGAATTGTTCAGAGTCACGCAAAACCTGTATTTCAATTATTTCTAAACTTGTTTTATTCGCCGTACTGAAAACTGCGATTGATGTTTTTCTAGTTACTACAACCTCAACTCTAAATACACCGTGTGTATACGATCATTTCATTGAAATTTAGGATCTTCTGTACTTTTGACATACAAGTTATGACTATTTTTTTCACTTCTGATTTCGCGTGAGTGGCACTTTAGATTTTTAAATTGGGCACCCTGTATATTATTGCATTTTTAAAATGTGCATCATTTTCGGAATACCATGATATTACATAAGTAATAGTTTAAACACCAAATATTTTTCATAATTTAGTTTCTAGTTCTAGTTCCAAATTTCAATCACTACCTTCAAAACTAAAAAAAAATGGGGGTGTAGGTACCATAATCCTTTTACACACGGTATACACTGACTTTATATCATCAATTTAAGGAAACGGAAATTATTTATCTGACGAAAAATTTTTTAAAGTACTTGTGTAAAATTACATTAGTGACAACTTTTATTTGCAAAAAAATTTTGTTAAATATTTTTGTGTGTAATTGTAAATGCAGATGTTGTGCATTAACTTCTTTATGAAAGATTTGAAATCAACAATCACAATCAAGAACAATAAAGCTACCCATAAACAAACAAGTTTCATTCCATTATTATTCAACTTCTGCGATTTTCCAAGGAAAACTTAAAAGCGTCCATAAACTTATTATTCGAGATTTAAAACGTCCATCTTTAATTACATCCTCGAGAGTACTTCAAACGAATCTTAAAATATACAACAATATAGATTAAACGAATCAACGACTCGAAAGCAAAAGTGGCCGAATTTCTTAAAGCGCGCTGAAAAAAAGGAACAAACTAAACAGAAAAAAAGATAAAAGCCGACAAAGTTTCAGAATTTAATTTCGAGTTACGGAGCTCACGTCGAGGTGTAGTAAAACTTAAACTATCGACATTAAAAAGTCTCTCAGGTTCTTAAAGGGTTAACGCAAAGGTTAATAAACTTAAATTGAAGATAGAAGCTAATTACGGCTTGTGACACTTAAATTATTTTGTCTTTAATTTACTTACCAGCAAACGCTTTTAAGCCCATCGTCGGCAGCTTCTCTCTTGGCCTTCTGATATCTATAAACTTCTCCTTCGGTCTTATTCCGGTGATGATGATGGTGGTGGTGATGATGATGGTAACGATTTCTTTGGGCAGCTTCCTCCATCTCCTGTTGTTTATTAGTCGCCGTTTGTATTTCACTCATCGCCGCCGAATAACGATTGAAACAGACCTCGGTTTCTCCGGAAACTTTTTGCATACAGGGTGCGTGCGATAAAAATTCTTCTTGATAAGTTCCGTTTTTGCAAAGATCATTAGCCATTTTAGCCGTGCCGTGAAAAAGTTTTCTAAAGTGTTTCCGTTGTTGCAAGTTCATGCATAGCCTACTGTACCCGTGTATGCAAGTGAGAGATTCTTCCAAATCGCTGAAACAAAAACGTATTTTATAACCCACTTATTTGCTTAGTACACGAAAAATAAGGGTAAATTCATAAAAAAAGACCTCATTAGCTTACACTGAAAGATAAGTTGGCGCTGAGTTGGCGTGCAAATATACCCACTCTCTCTCTTTCTCTCTGCAAAGAGCTTGAAGATAAAACTTGGAAAACTTTCATTGTTTTTTCTTCTTTCGCAATTATTTTTTTTCTGACGAATTAATCTATTTTTAACATTAATCATTTCGTAAAGTTTATTTTTTTTTAAATAAGAAAAAAAAAATTTAAGTTCGGGAAAATATAAATAACGAGGCAATATTTTTCTGACAGCTTTATTTATAAGAAAAGAAATTCGTCGGGAAAACTTTTATAGTGCCTTTAGGTCAGGATGTACTTAACTTTCCCATACATATAAACAAGTCCATCAAAAACTTTTTAATCTGGATTTTTCTCTACAGAAGCGACATTGTTTAAAATGTAAATAGAATTTGAATTCCAATTCGCATTGGGAAAAACGGCGCAGAATTAATTAACAGCGACATTTAAGGGAGGCAAAAGGCTTCATTATATAAATCTAAGTAGTTTATTGCGTGACATAATCAAAACAAAAATGCGACGTTGCCGGATACGTTTTAAACACGCTAAATGCAAAATGCTAAAATATCATCTCGGTTACAAATAGTCTATAATTCGCGGAATATAAATTAGAGAACTATTGCCAACTTCACAACATTTGTAGATTCCGATAAAAGCGGAACATTGCTATCATTTCCGGACCATGTAGAACATTATTTCCTTAAAACATGCCAACTTTCTTGATATTCTCTCTCTCGGTAAATAGACTTCCTATTTTATTAAATATTAAAAGTTGCAGAAGGTTTTGTTCGTTTGTTCGTGTGTATGTATCACAAAGTGTACAACTAATAAAATATTACAGTCAAGGCACCCTTGAGAAATAAAATTTTTACGATCGCAATTTTCATACTTAGGTGAAAATGTTTTTCATATGTTACCTTTTTCTAATTTTTTAATATTAGCATTTATGACGCTATAAAAAGAAAGGAAGAACTTGATTTTCCGATACGAATTTTGCGCCTCGCATGCGGATATATCGAAAAATTTTAAAGTTAAACACGAAATATCCTAGTTGGCTTTGAAGATTCATAAATATTAAAAGCTGATTAAGATTGATTGATTTAGTTTCAATTTTGAACTATATAGCATGTATTGAAACTTGGAAAATTAACATTTCATAACGTTTTCGCAATTTTCAATTACTCTATCTATGGCTATCAAAACTAAAATCTCGTTTATAGATGATAGAGATTAAGATTCGTTTTTGCTCTACTATTTATAAAGGAAAATAAATCCTGAATAAATATTCATTAGATGTATGTATCCGGGGTGCTTCCAAAGAAAAATTAAAATGAATGCAAAGGATTTGTAAGATTTGTATATCAGTTACGAAACCTAAAGCAACTAAATTACCTTGATGGCAATCAGATTATGGATGTTTTGTTTGTCCAATGTAATCATTATTACAGTGTTTACAATTAATTATATATACTCCAGTCCTATTTATAATCCTAGTTTAATGAATGATTATTTTTGTGACAAATGCTACGAGATAAATTCAACACGAAGCCTAAAGTTTTTCGAAACAACAAATTTTAACCATGACTCGTATTCGGATGAATGTAATGTAATATATGTCGTAAATAACAGTATAAATTTCATAGAAACATTTTGTAAATTATTGTCCAAAGTTGGACAATAAAAACTTATTATTGTTATTATTATTTAGAAAACATTACAATGAACAGGGTGAGGACCTACAAAATTAAACCGAAGGGTCAATATTATGCTGTTGGTATCTTCTAACTACCATAGATATTTAAAATAAAATATAAATTTAGTGATCTTGATTTTAATTTTTTGTTGTGCTTTTTCATTTGCACCTTTTCTATTTAAAAACCAGTTTACACTAAGACGTTTCGTTTCAGAGAAAACCATTTATTCAATATTTATATATATCTACTTAGTTTCATAGATGTTTAAAAAAATGATTCTGTATTTTGAAGTTATTTGTAGAAGTATAAAAATATATACATAGTGTTTGTAAATTTTCATTTTGTATATGTACCCAAAAGAAGTACACCCTGTATTGAATAGCGTCATTGCTAATTCAACGACTTCAACATCCTAGTGTTTTTACTAAAAAAAAAGCGTTTACACAAATTTTTGGAATTTTCTGCTTAAAAGTGGGCGTAACATTTGCTACAAAATTCTGTTTCATTTTTTTTGCAAAATATTTTTTAGATGCAACATAGTTTTCATGCTACAATAATAAATGAAAAATTTTTTCTTCCACCGACATCGTAGATGATTTGTTTGTCCAATATACACTTTGTTACAGTATTTACATTTAATTTTATACATTCCTTTTTTGAAGTCAGTGTTTGTTTAACATATGCTTCCTGATTAAAGTTGGGTGTTTAAAACTTAAATTTTATTTTATGAACAAACAACACACTTTGAGATTAAAGAGAGATTTATGGATAAACACAGTAAGCTTTTGATAAAAATAGATTTTTTTTATATTTGATCTAAACTTTTTTTACGAAGTTCCCTCCCCCATGTGTTCGACGATAAAGAAACTTTACATGTTCGACTTCTTCATTCGAGGAAAAAACTCACCCTGACTTTCAACTCATTTTGGTTACTTGGGGGACGAAAGGTGACCAAATTCTAAAAAATCTTATCTTAATTCAATTTTTCTTGCTGTTTTGCATGCATTTGTATCCGCCATTAAGACAGTTCTAAATTTCTATTGATGCCCTTGTTTCGCTGTACCGTTCTTTTTGAAACTTTCGCTGTTCTTTTTTTACTTTTCTTTTTTCTCCCATATTTTTCCTTTATTTATCAACTCCTTACTATCATATTTCCCTCTACTGGAAAAATAATCTCCACTTTTTCCCTTCTTCCTTTCCCACCTAACAGTCCCCAGTGACTGTTATATAATTATGCGTTAGTCATTTTCTAGTTTTAAAGATGATCAGATTTTCTATTTCCCCAAAACTCCACCAGAACTAATGATTCGATCGCTTCGTCAATGTAGATTCCGAATAAAAATATATTTGGAAGCATTTTTTACGTTTTTATTCACTATTCTATACTTACAATCTGTCCCCTGAACAGAAAGAGTTAAGCCACGCCTTTATTCATTTATGATGATTCAGAAAAATACAAAAAGTAACCTGTTCACTGATGTAAATAAATCAAAATCATTTAATTTGAGGTGTAATAAATATAATATTTTCATTTTAAAAATTGCCAAAACACTATTTTTTAAAATAATAGGTCGTGACGTCAATACTCGTATAAATCAAATATAAATGATGGTTTGTTTATGTAAAGCACCACTAATTTGTTACTTGAAAAAAACAATTGCATACAAATCAAACAACTCATATTATGTTATTTATAGATACGAGAATTGACGTCACGATATAGACGACCTGTTTCGGCGGCAATTTTCAGTATTTAAATTAAATACACTTTTTAAAAAGTACACTGTAAGTTAAAAAAAATTTTATGTGTATAGGCTTCGATTTTACACATTTTATAAAAAAGTTGGAAAATACCGAATTATAACCAACTGAATCTAACAACGACCTTGTGGTCCTTTGATATAAAAATGGAAAACATATACTATTAGATACATTAAATATAAGTTTAGTCTTAAAATCTAAAAACTTTTTCCTCACTAGCCGAATTTGAACTTATACCGTAGGGTTTAATTGTTAATTTCCTTTCAATTTTCTCTTTTAATTAATTTAATTTTGAAAATAAAGGCATTATATTAATATTATTATTATGAGAAGAATGTTTGATGGTCTATGGAGATGAAATTTTTTTTCGGTAACTAGCGGTTTTGTTGAGAATTCTCATAGCCCCCAAAGAGTTCTATTACTAATCATTAACAACTATATCGCTAAAATTGATAGCAAAGAAGTTATACCGGTTTAAAGTTGCACGAAATGTGAAGTGGCCCCCCACGCCCCCGTAACTTCAAGTGTTATTTACCAAATTATTTACAAAATCTCACGATGGTGACAAAACTGACAACAAAAAAACAGAATCGAGACTTAGAAAGAATGTTGGTTGACAAAATATTTAAAGTTGGAGAAAAGACTACTGACATTTCATTAATCAACGTAAAAACGACAAGAAGCAGGATATAAATAATATGCTGTGCTGCAGTAAATGACAATAAATGCAAAAGTAATGTTTGCAACAGATATGACCAAAATTTTAAATTATTTTGTGCTGCTTTATTCTTGGTTGGAGGGCGACTCACATATCAGACATTGTACAAAAATTTGCCTGGTTTAATACCATCGGTAATGACACTTCAATTATCTTTAAGAACCAATGACCGAATTTTGGAAGGAGAAGTTTGACTTTTCCCCAACTGAAAGGATTTTTGAGCAGACATGGATAACCGTTGAACATTTGGATATCTTATTACATGTAAAACTAGGTAGCTCAGTGGGAAAAGGGGTGATATGTGTGTTGAATTGCCTTCGTGAAATAAAACGATCGAGAACAGGATGCGGAACAATCAATAAAATTCGATAAATTTGTCAAAGTCAAGTGGGCGCTAAACAAGGATACGACGTAATCTTTGCTTCCAACCCTTTTTTGTCGAAAGTTCGTCAGGGTGGGTACTTTCGGTTGGACCTACCTTAAAAGTATTGTCACAATATGAAAAAGTTAACATAAAAAATGATACATAAATTAAAAAGGCTCTTTACAATGTAACATTAACATGACTTATTGCATTTTCAAAAAATAACACTACTAACTAAATAATTAATAGGGTGAAAGCGTGATTAACGACGCGAGATGATATCTAAATGATCACGTGATCGATACTTTTCATTCGGTAAACTAAACTTAGTATACATTAAAGGAAAATTTTAACACATCCCTACGAATTAATACAAAAACAATTCAACCGTAATACTATTTAATATTATGCGATTCGTTTCTACTATAAAATGTCCAGTTTTCTTGACAGAAAGGGCGTAGTACTCAAATATTTCTAATTCGTATTAAACTCGAATTAAAACATTAACTTCAATTAATGATACTAAAGACCAATAATTCAATACAACGAATCTTATCAAGCAACAAGGAGCTGGAGCATCGATGGTCGTAGACCACGGTGACGGTGATGTGTTTCTGAAAAGGATGAAGTAACTGAAGACGAAAACTCAATATTTCGGTCTGAAGTACACTTATTATCCGCACATGCGAAGCGAGTCAAAAGACCCTTTTTCCAAAACTTCAAAAACGAAAATCGTTCTATTTGTTTATTTAACTCTCGTACATCTTCAAGTGAGTAGTGTAACAATCTATTACAAACTGAATAAACGTAAATTTAGAACGAAATAACGACAAAGATCACAATCTGCAGACCAAACAAAAAAAGTACTAGGAAATACAATTCAGTAAACAATAGAGTAGTAAGATCTAAATGTTTCAAAAAAATTATATTTTCTTCGGCGATCTAGATATGATCGGATATGAAACTAGGATATAACTGGATTATAGTATGGATGTGGGTGGACATGAACGAATATTTTGCTAGTAGGCTATACGATCATGTCAATCAAATATATCATTTGTGACATTCATTTCTAAAAACCGAATTTAAGATTACTCACGTTTCTATTTTGCAATTAACTACTTGAAAAATGAGCTACACATTTGCCGAATAGACTGATATGCTATTAGTGTTAGGCTTTGCAATGGCAATTGTCGGGAGAGCGTGAGGGTTTACCGCAGAAAGGTTTCTAAATCGGATTGACATGATCGCATAGCATGCTGGCAGTCTACTTCAATTTCTAAGCGTATGGATACGCCTAGCAGGGATATGATTTTAATTTTTTTCTGATCGAACTAATAACATTAGCGCAATTTAACAAGAGAGAAAAAAGGCTTTTCCTGGCATCAGAAATTTGTCCACATTACACAGAAAAACGTCTTCAGAAGCAAATAACGAGCATAAGAAAACGAAACAAACTCCGACAAACCGTTCTCAGGTTATTCCTAATACACAATATTTTTTGGAAAGCTTGACACTCTCTAGCGCCCTTATAGTGCACTTTTGGTTATAGGTAAATTAATGTCAAACGGTCTATTTGAGCCAGAGAACCTCTGGTAAAGCCATGTACACACCTTTCAGAAACACCCTGTATATCTTGCACTCTGGTGATCAAAGCTTTGGAGATTATATCTAATAATATATCGGTCAAACATGGACTAGTTTTTGGTTTTCTTAGTATTTCGGCTACAACGGTACGCGACATATATTTTCGATTCTTGTAAACAATGATCTGAACTACAATCTGCCCCTCTTTTAACTCTAACATCTTTTATTTTAATGTGAGATCTCTGTCTTGTAACAACATAATCTATATTGCTTTATAAATTCCTTGTATACTGATACCATGTATATCTGTGTACCGGGTGACCCAATAAGACTGTTCCTCGGCCATATCTCGGGAACCATTCGTCGTATGACTTTGGGGTAAAAAAATATTAGGTAAATCGGCCATGAAAAATCGCAGGAAATACTCAAATATTTCTAATTCGTATTAAACTCGAATTAAAACATTAACTTCAATTAGCATCGATGGTGGTCGTAGACCACGGTGACGGTGATGTGTTTCCGAAAAGGATGAAGTAACTGAAGACGAAAACTGAATATTTCGGTCTGAAGTACACTTATTATCCGCACATGCGAAGCGAGTCAAAAGACCCTTTTTCCAAAACTTCATAAAACGAAAATCGTTCTATTTGTTTATTTAACTCTCGTACATCTTCAAGTGAGTAGTGTAACAATCTATTACAAACTGAATAAACGTAAATTTAGAACGAAATAACGACAAAGATCACAATCTGCAGACCAAACAAAAAGTACTAGGAAATACAATTCAGTAAACAATAGAGTAGTGAGATCTAAATGTTTCAAAAAATTATATTTTCTTCGGTGATCTAGATATGATCGGATATGAAACTAGGATATAACTGGGTTATAGTATGGATGTGGGTGGATATGAACGGATATTTTGCTAGTAGGCTATGCGATCATGTCAATCAAATATATCATTTGTGACATTCATTTCTAAAAACCGAATTTAAGATTACTCACGTTTCTATTTTGCAATTAACTACTTGAAAAATGAGCTACACATTTGCCGAATAGACTGATATGCTATTAGTGTTAGGCTTTTGCAATGGCAATTGTCGGGAGAGCGTGAGGGTTTACCGCAGAAAGGTTTCTAAATCGGATTGACATGATCGCATAGCATGCTGGCAGTCTACTTCAATTTCTAAGCGTATGGATACGCCTAGCAGGGATATGATTTTAATTTTTTTCTGATCAAACTAATAACATTAGCGCAATTTAACAAGAGAGAAAAAAGGCTTTTCCTGGCATCAGAAATTTGTCCACATTACACAGAAAAACGTCTTCAGAAGCAAATAACGAGCATAAGAAAGTGAAACAAACTCCGACAAACCGTTCTCGGGTTATTCCTAATACACAATATTTTTTTGGAAAGTTTGACACTCTCTAGCGCCCTTATAGTGCACTTTTGGTTATAGGTAAATTAATGTCAAACGGTCTATTTGAGCCAGAGAACCTCTGGTAAAGCCATGTACACACCTTTCAGAAACACCCTGTATATCTTGCACTCTGGTGATCAAAGCTTTGGAGATTATATCTAATAATATATCGGTCAAACATGGACTGTTTTTTGGTTTTCTTAGTATTTCGGCTACAACGGTACGCGATATACAGTGTATAAAAGCCAAATGGAATAAATTTATTATTTCTCTTACTGTACATATTTTTGAAAAAACCCGAAACACGTCAAACTTAAATCATAAAATGACATTCTATCACGTGAAATTTTCATCCCTACCATCAACCCCCTTCGAATGACAGGTGCAACCCCTAATTTTTTAATGGGAAGTATAGGCTTGTGATACATCGTTTGAAAGGTCTCTTCTTTCCCTGTACAAAAGTGTTATCTGTTTTCATTTTATTGCAGGAATTAAAAAAAATTATGATTTAGAATGGCCAGCACGATCTCCTGATCTTACCCCATTAGATTTCTTTTATGGGGATGTGTGAAGAATGTTGTTTACCAAACTAAACCGCTTGATCTAGATGACTTAAGACAACGAATAACGCTCGCGATTTCGTCGGTCACGCCTGATATGCTAAGCAAGGTGAGAAGACAAGTTCGCGGGGAGCATTTTGAACATCTACTTCATTGACTTTTATTTTTATTTTCTTTGTTTAATTACATTCTCGTTTATTGTTGTATTATAGCAAATTTCGGTATAATCATAATTTTTTTAATTTCTGCAATAAAATGAAAACAGATAACACTTTTGTACAGGGAAAGAAGAGACCTTTCAAACGATGTATCACAAGCCTATACTTCCCATTAAAAAATTAGGGGTTGCACCTGTCATTCGAAGGGGGTTGATGGTAGGGATGAAAATTTCACGTAATAGAATGTCATTTTATGATTTAAGTTTGACGTGTTTCGGGTTTTTTCAAAAATATGTACAGTAAGAGAAATAATGAATTTATTCCATTTGGCTTTTACACACTGTATATTTTCGATTCTTGTAAACAATGATCTGAACTACAATCTGCCCCTCTTTTAACTCTAACATCTTGTATTTTAATGTGAGATCTCCGTCTTGTAATAACATAATCTATATTGCTTTTTAAATTCCTTGTATACTGATATCATGTATATCTGTGTACCAGGTGACCCAATAAGACTGTTCCTCGGCCATATCTCGGGAACCGTTCGTCGTATGACTTTGGGGTAAAAAAATATTAGCTAATCCGCCATGAAAAATCGCAGGAAATACTCAAATATTTCTAATTCGTATTAAACTCGAATTAAAACATTAACTTCAATTAATGATACTAAAGACTAATAATTCAATACAACGAATCTTATCAAGCAACAAGGAGCTGGAGCATCGATGGTCGTAGACCACGGTGACGGTGATGTGTTTCCGAAAAGGATGAAGTAACTGAAGACGAAAACTGAATATTTCGGTTTGAAGTACACTTATTATCCGCACATGCGAAGCGAGTCAAAAGACCCTTTTTCCAAAACTTCATTAAACGAAAATCGTTCTATTTGTTTATTTAACTCTCGTACATCTTCAAGTGAGCAGTGTAACAATCTATTACAAACTGAATAAACGTAAATTTAGAACGAAATAACGACAAAGATCATAATCTGCAGACCAAACAAAAAAAGTACTAGGAAATACAATTCAGTAAACAATAGAGTAGTGAGATCTAAATGTTTCAAAAAAATTATATTTTCTTCGGCGATTTAGATATGATCGGATATAACTGGATTATAGTATGGATGTGGGTGGATATGAACGGATATTTTGGTATATCTCCAGATATTTTAGATATAATTTGGATATTGTACATCATTTCGGATTGAAATTACCGAAACACTAATAAGTTTCTTCATCTGATTATTTAAAAGGAGACTAATTATAATCAAGTGGGACTAACACTGACCTTGTGGTTCTTACATCTAATAATGAAAATTTAATAATACGATTACATCGAAAAACTTTGATACAAAATAAATTTCACTTTTGACATTTCGCGATTATTGATCGGGTACCTAATTTTTATGCGTCGCGGTGGAAGCACATTCGCCCGCGGTATATTTCAATTTGACAGTTAGATGAATATTTGTCATACGCAGATGCGACTATTAATACGAACAACATCAAGATTTAAGTGAGCCGTGAAAAAACGAAGATACTTACGGACAAATGTTGTCGAGGTCCTCCTTGCTGCGGACGAAACTCAATCCAGAATCGGTCAAAACCGATAAACTTTTGGCGCACTGGGCCAACTCTTCTGGACCGCACGTGCGAAAGTTAACTGCACGTACGCGCGTTGTAATTACTGTAACAAAACGAAAATAATGCGTATAAAAAACCAAAAAGAATTTTCATTTCATGCAAAGTATATATAAGAGATGTTAACTATTCGTGACCGTTAGGTATTCATTTTGTATAACGATACCCTTGTGTAAAATTCTTTCGATAGTTTGATGCCTTTTTCGATGTTTTCTTGTATATGGTTTATCGACTCTAGTAGCTGTTAGGAGAAAATATTTTCGATGTAAAGCTTATAAAAGTAATTCCTCCGGGAGAAATCTGTTTTCACGTTGTAAATAAAGCCGTTGTTGTAATTACTGTCAATTGTCAAACGCACGCAACTACGTCATTGCGGAAAACGCGGTCATATAAATAATAAATAGAGAGAAACATAAGCGGTTTACAATGTTGTTGTTGTAATAGGATTAATATTATTTTCAGGTTTCAGTTAGGAAAACCGATAATGGTCGGTCGAAATTAGTAAGAAAACAAAATCCTTTTTTTTTTATTAAATTTTATTAAATCCGCATTCGCCATTTACGCTTGACCCTCATTTTTCAATTATAAACGAATTTAGAATTAAAGTGGCCACGTTTAAAACGGATTATGCATTCATTACGCGAAAACAACAGAGAGAAAAAAAATTAAACGGCGATAGCAATAAAAATCAAACAATATCCCGTTGGGTATTGGAGAAAAAAAATATTTTGATTTCGTTTCAGTAAATAAATCTCGACCCTATTTCACACGTCATAAGTTTATCCCTCTGTGCTCTGACAGCTGATTTCCGTTGTCTATCCAATGTTTGTTGGTATCATTCATAGCGACTTCTTTCTTTCTTTCCTTTCAATTTTATTTATCCACGTCTCCTTTAGATGCTTAACTACCACTAGTCAAAAGTAATTCGATTATCGCATAAAAAAAAAGAACCTGCGTTTATAATTAACGAAGTTATTGTATGCGTGACTTACAATTTCTTTCTCTTTTTTTTGCCCTAATCCATTATAAAGACTTAATTCTCTATTGACGTTTTTTTTTCGCACGATAAATTTATATTAAATTTAATGTTAATGTAAATGCATTAAGACTTTACTGTTAGTGCGCTTATCAGAATTAATATGCATTTCGGTACAAGTAGGTTACGGCTTAACTTGCAACATTGTTATTACAAGTACAAGTATTCCCACGACAACTTTAATAAAGACACATTTCTAATCCTTTAAAAACATTTGCGGTGACTTAAAACGTTTAGTTTATTTATAGTTTTTGATACGGGGCACAATTTCAATTTATCGCCGTCGGCGCAAATTTAATTTTAAACGTTCCCGGTGGAACTTCGGTGTCCTTTTTCTCCCGGGTCTTTTTTTTCCTAAGCTGAAAATTTTATTTCGAAAGCCCACAGTTAGTTATTACTCGAAACAAAACATTTATTGTTTTAATCCTCTTTATATTCAGTTCTAATCTTGTTAGGGTTTAAGTTATTGTAGTACTCGTGCAGTTCTTTTAAGGGCTATTTACATCGACTCTGTAGTAGGTATATATGAGAGTTGGAAGTATTTTAATGTACTACATACAAGAAAATGTTAAGACAGAGAAAATGTTGAAACATAAATTATAAACAAAGAAGAAGTCTGAGAATATACAGTGCGAACGATAATGGATATATCTAAGTTCAAGATTGTTAACGACAAAAACCCTCGGACACGTCAATTTTGTTTTTTTAAAGCGCATATTTCCTGAAATTCAAATTAATTTTTTACCCCCTCCACTTTTCGAAATTTCGTCACCGACAATTTTTTAAAATAGCACTACATAATTGTTTGCAGTTTTGGGTAGACCTAAGCATTCTGAGTTCAGACACGTGAATTAATTTTACAATAAAATTAATTTTTACAATAAAACAATAACATTTATTTTGAAGTAAATTGTTCGTTATTTGACCGAAAAGCAAAAAATTACAATAACATAATAAAAATTTCAATTTTTTGCTTTTCGAAACCATTTTCTTCAAAATAATTGTAAAAAAATGATCGTTACCAACTGTCAAAGTGACTTTATCACTTGTTTCAAAAATACTCCAGTTTTTATTTTAGTTTAAAAATTAATATCTTGTCAACGTCAATGTCAAAAGTGACACATGTCTGAAATCGGAATGCTTAAATCTACCCAAAACTACAAAAAAATTAGGTGGTGCGATTTAGAAAAAAATATGAATGGCGTCAATTGCAAAAAGTAGAGGGTGCAAAAAATTAATTTGAATTTCAGAAAATGTACGCTTTAAAAAAACAAAATTGACGTGTCCGAGGGTTTTTATTGTACACGATCTGATCAGACTAAACGTTCGCACTGTATAGGCCCATCAAGGCTATCGTAACACCGGAATCTAAACAAACCCAATAAAAACAAAACTTCGTGTTTAACACTCATGTGCGAGTATACATTCAAAATAAATAAACATACGTACTTTATGCAACCCCCTTCAGAATTTATCTCTCCTCAGTGTTACTATGTACTAGGTAGGTCAATATAATGGTTTCGTTCAACATACGACAAAGAAATATTGGAGGGTGGGGTGGATTTTATCAATTCCCTACAACTTGTATTTATTCTATAAAAATAATTTGTGATCAACAAAATGCACAGGATGTCCCAAGTTGATCCATTTGAAGCGTTACTTTAGGAAGATTTTTGTAGACTTGACTACACCGATAAACCTCAATAATGTCTTTTAGCGTTGCGTCTTAGAACTTATATCTGAATACAGACTATCTATAGTTTCTCTGTTATAGAGGGTGGTTTAAAAGTTCGTGCAAACTCAAAGAGATGGCACTACTGGTGCGTATCGGGGTTATTTTCAGTTAGTAGCATCTCTTGGAAGAACACACATTTCTTTGTGTTTGACGTTCGTCTGAATAGAGAAAATCGAGGGAATTTCAAAAAATGGACGAAAAAGAATTTCGTGTGTTGATTAAACATTACTTTATGAAAGGCAAATCGCCTCAGGAGACTAAAGAGAAGCTTGATAAACATTATGGTGATTCTGCACCATCAATTAGAATAGTTTAAAAGTGGTTTCAAAATTTTCGGAGTGGCCATATGGGCACAAACGACGCTAAACGTTCTAGACGCCCTGTTGAGGTCACTACTCCAAAAATCATTGATAAAATCCATGATATGGTGATGGATGACAAAAGAGTGAAGGTGCGTGCGATTGCTAGTGCTGTGGGTATTTCGAATGAACGGGTACATAATATTTTGCACCAACATTTTGGCATGAAAAAGCTATCCGCAAGATGAGTGCCGCGATTGCTCACGATTGATCAAAAACGACATCGTGTGAGGTGTTGCGAAGACGGTTTACAGCTATTGCAGCGGAATCCACAGGACTTTAAGCGTCGTTTCGTCACTGTAGATGAAACATGGATACACCACTACACTCCTGAAACCAAAGTACAATCCAAACAATGGATTGTCAAGGGACAATCTGCACCAAAAAAGGCGAAGACCGTTCCTTCGGCCGGGAAGGTTAGGGCGACTGTCTTTTGGGATTCGCAAGGAGTAATTCTCATAGACTATATGGAAAAGGGTAAAACTATTACAGATGCATATTATTCATCGTTATTGAATCATTTGAAAACCGAACTGCAAAAAAACGGCCACGATTGGCTCACTAAAGTCCTTTTCATCACGACAACGCACCAGCTCACACCTCAGCAGTTGTGGCCGCAAAATTGATGAATCGCATCCCCCCTATTCTCCAGACTTGGCCCCCTCGGACTATTACTTGTTACCCAATCTGAAGAAATTGCTTGCGGGAAAAAGATTTTATTCAAACGAAGAGGTGATGGCAGAAACAAACGCCTATTTTATAGACTTGGACAAATCCTATTATTCGGACGAAGTGTATAAGCCTCAAAGAAGACTATGTTGAAAAAAAAAAAAGTTTATCTCAAAAATTAAGTAGTTTTTATTTTTGCACGGACTTTTCAAACCACCCTCGTACATATATAGTAACCTAAAAAGTTCTCGCCGATTTTTAAGCCAAATTCAAAGATTTTTTCAGTATTTGAAAAAATTTTTACTAAACCAAAATGTACTGTTTTGTTCGACAACTTTCTACCATCTTGTCCCTATTGCTAAAAAACTTAACTAAGCGATTTTCACAGACCTCTTTGTAGTCAATTTTACACCATTAGAGTTCTACAAAGATTGAAACAAAGGTGCAAGGTCTGGACTATGCGGTGGATGTATCACAATATCCCAGCAAAGCTCTCTCAATTTTTTTGCCTTTTCTGTTGATCAATTCCGCCGCTTATGTTGAATCGGTTGCTTCAATCTTGTCAATTGCCGACAGTAGAGTATAGACTCAATCGTTTGCCAGGCCGCAGCACCTTCCCTCCAAACACACAGCATTACCTTTATTCTTTTATTAATTAGTGTTCTACTTCTTCTCTTTGCTAATTCAACTTTATAATTAATTCTACTATCTAGTCATTCTTTTTTTCAATAAATCATTCATCTCTTCCCGATCAACTTCCGATGTAGGTTTTTCAAAAAAATATTTTCTTTTAAGTCCTTTTTGTGAATTCAATTTCATAATTTCTATTATTTCCTAGTCATCCCTCTCATTTCAGTCAACTTACTTTATTATTAACTTTCATTTTCTCTTTCACCTTCTTCTATTATTTCCTTCTTCTCTTTTTATTATTCGGGTTTTTTTTGGCACTTTCATTTAACTTCTTAACAATTTCAGCTTCCAAATTTTTTTTTCGGCTTTAAGCGGGTTATTATGGATAATGCATAACCTTTCCCAAGTTGGGTGCCAAAATGCACTGCATAACGAATCTCTCAATGTCAATTTAAAAAAAAACTCTTATTAATGACTTCACTGCAGTTATTAGCATACCTGTGGCAATTTTCAAATTCTGTAAACCGTTGATACTACCTTTTTCATTATTATTGTCTTCATATGCTTTTTCTTAAATTATTTCAGTATACTCTGTTAAATGTATTAAAAATATTTCTTAGTATTTAATTTTTCAAATTTGTTATTGTTCTTGTTTATTTATTTCTGTTTTAATTCGCACATTTTTGTTACTTCAACATAACCTCTAATAATTTTGATTATTCTTTCTATTAAATAATCTTCTAACTTTTGTTTATTCAACCATTTTGAGTTTCTAGTTTCATCTTTTATATTAACTATGATCTTGACTTTGTTTTCCTTCATTTTGTGGTGCATCCGACATCACTATTTTCTTCTTAACTTACCCAATTACACGTTTTCTTGCTTTGCATAATTTTTTTGTGAATCTCTGCCATGGTTAATCTTGTGGGTTCATATTTTGTAATATTCAAAACCTTTCCCACGTTGGGCACCAAAATGTTCTTCTTCATTTTGTTTAATAAATACTTGTTAAAGAGTACGTGAATATCAAAGACAATATATGCAACTGATCAAATTGTTTACCGATATTTTAAATTTTTTTTTGGCTGTTATTTTTGTTTGATTTTAATTTAGTGCTGATTAATTTCGTTTGTTTTCTTTTCGATTATCATTACTCTGATAATCAATGTTCAAATTTTTACTTTTTGTAATAATTTATTTTATTTTCCGATCATGTTTCTTTATATTTTCATCTAATTTCTGCCATTATACTTCCATTCACTTTTTCTCCTCTGGGATTTTTTATTACCAATCATGTTTAAATTCATCTCGCTTATTATATTAATTTTTCTGCACTTTCACTTACCTTCTTAAACAATTTCAGTTTTCTTTTCTTTCGCCATTAAAAGGGGTATTATGAGTAATTCATATTTTATGTGAATTTCTACTGAATACTGTGAATGCTGTTCACATTTTGTATTATACAACACCTTCCTCGCGTTGGGTGCTACATAACGACTCCCACATCCACAGCATCCAATACAGGGTGTTAGGTAAACATGCGGCAAAAATTCAATGGGGTTTTCCTTGGCCTAATCTAAGAATATTTTGTCCTATGATGATTTCCTAAACACCTCTTTATTTCGAAGATACAGGATGAACAAAATCTGCCACAGTAACAATATTAATGTAAATAAAAGTATGGCGTACGCCAATGAGTTTGTCAAGTAAAAAAATTAAGTGACGTTTAGCTGTTTGATGTGTCACATTTGTTTAAAGTGAGTGACGTTTAGGTCTTTTACGTGTCTTTAATAGTTAGTGAAGTCCGCTATTATGAATCACTATACGAACGCCGAGATGACTGACATGCACTTCATGTATGGACTTGCCGATGGAAATTCATTAAAAGCCAGACGATTGTACATTGAACGGTTTTCTGGCCGTAATATCCCCGATCGAAAAATCTTCGAAAACATTCATCGACGTCTTCACGGAACCGGGGCATTGAAACGAAATGGAGGGCCAGGAAGACCAATGGCAGTAAGAACGGTACAACTGGAACAGAATGTGCTAAACATGATAGAAGAAGATCCAAGTAGTTCTACGAGAAAAATTGCCAATGCTTTGAATGTAAGTCATTGGACAGTTTGGGAAATTCTTAAGGACAACTTGTTGTATCTTTACCACATCCAACGCGTTCAGGCACTACTACCAGCCGATTTTCCTCCACGTATTGCATTATGTCAATGGCTTTTGCAAAAATTAGTTCGAATCCTCAATTCCTGACACAGATTCTTTTTACTGATGAAGCTAATTTCTCAAGAACTGCAATTAGAAATTTTCATAACAACCATGTGTGGGCAGATGAAAATCCGCATGCGGTATGTGAAGATCGTTTTCAACATCAGTTCTCCTTGAATGTATGGGTTGGAATTGTGGGTGACTACCTAATTGGACCGGTATTTCTACCAGCAAGACTTACTGGCGAATCTTATCGCAACTTTTTGGAAGAAACACTACCTGAGTTTATGGAGGATGTACCATTGGCGACAAGAATGGTAATGTGGTATATTCACGATGGTACACCACCACATTTCAGTTTGGTTGCTCGTAATTTTCTAACAGCAACATACGGAGATTGCTGGATTGGTCGAGATGTTATTAATGAATTAAATCCCTTGGACTTTTTCGTATGGGGATATCTGAAATCACTAGTTTACGCTACTCCTGTGGAAGATTTGGACGACTTGCGAAATCTGATAATTGCTGGGTGTGAGTCTATTAAAAACGACCCTGGTGTATTTGAACGAGTTCGACATTCATTGACGAGAAGATTGAATGCTTGTATCCAGGCTGGAGGAAGTCATTTCGAACATTTATTGTAGATTGATTAACTTTACATTTATTTTTGATATTAAATATTGTTACTGTCGCAAATTTTGTTCACCCTGTATCTTCGAAATAAAGAGGTGTTTAGGAAATCATCATAGGACAAAATATTCTTAGATTACGCCAAGGAAAAACCCCTTGAATTTTTGCCGCATGTTTACCTAACACCCTGTATAAGTACCGAAAAATAGATGGGGTATAAAATATTCATTTTAACAGCATTATAACCCAATACTATTCAAATACAAACAAAATTAAAACCGCCAGATCAAATTTTTGATAATTTCAAAATTTTTTCTTGGCTGTTATTTTTTGGTTGATTTTAATTTAGCGCTGATTAATTTCGCTCGTGTTCATTTTCCATTTTTTCCTCTATAATTTTTTCTTTTTGTGAAGTTGAATATATTTTATCTCGTGATCTTTAGATTTTCATGTAGTCAACTCAACTTCATTATTTGGTACAATTTATCTCGTTTATTATATTAATTTTGTCTGTACTTCCATTCAATTTCAGTTTTCAAGTCCAACTTTCCTAATTCCTTACGCCTTTAAGCGGCTTGTATGGGTAATGTTAATCTTTCCCACGTTGGGCACCAAAATGCTCTACATAACGAATCCCTCAATACAAATTTTTTTAATAATCTCTTATTAAAGAGTATGTTAATAGCAAAGAAAAATCGATGGGTTACAAAAAAAAAGATGAGTCTAGAAAATGTGAAACCGACGCGAGATTGATTGAAGATGATTGCGCAGATAAAGCCCGAAATTCCATTTTGTGGGTAAAGATAGAAAATACGAAATCTCTTCGTTTTTATATTGAAAATAAAATGGGTATTAAAATGTAAAGAAAACAATAACTCACTTTTAACAACAGAATAACCCTATATTGAAATACAAAAAAGAGAGAATGCGTAATTATTTTCCCAGAGATTAATTTCGTTTTCCACATTTACTTTTAGATTTTACATAATTCAAAGTTGTAATAAAATGCGAGAAATATTTCACGTTATGTAAATGTAAATCGAGCGGGGCGGCGGCAGCATCTTGTCATAGCGTGTTTGTCTATTGCGGAGTTGAACTGAATATTAAACTTTTTGTTTATATCATCCCTACGTTTTTAATCGAACATATTTGTAGGAAGGAAAGTTGCAGCAACTACCCTAATACGTCCGTGTGTGCATGCAAAATCGCATTACGATCGTAATAATGAAATTTACGCTCGAGGTACATAGATTTGCACCAGAAATAACAAAGATAAGCAGCACTTGCTGCATGATGGAACGATGCATTGAATTTTCGTCGCACGGCTATTACGGTTTTGTTAATCAATTACACTGTCAATTGTGTTAACCCAATGGGATCTAACTTGAACTGGTGATACATCTTCCGATAACTGATTAGTCCCATCACTATTGTAACAACCACGAGCACGATAATTACTACGTCCCACAATTCCCAACAAAATCATTACAAATATATTTAATTGATGGAGCTTTCAAAATCGGAGCTTAGTGGGAAAACTATAAGCGGACGAGCTTATACGAGAGGTTTATATGCCTAATTTGAATATTAACTTTAAGGAACTTCATATTCAAAGGGACACACGCGAGTCCTATGGTAGAAACGTGGTCGGATTATTTTCCTCGAACGGTTTTGTGATTAATGACTTTTATCTATCAGCGGCGAAATTGTAATTAAAAAACTCAACGTATTTTGATCCCTGGCATGAAAACTGACGTCCAAAGCCAAATGTTCTTTTAACCGTGATAAAAAGCCAAAATCGCGTTTCTATAAATAAATAAATAAATAAACAAAAATCGAATAAAATTGAAAAAGAAAATTAAAGGTTAAAAAGATACGTGCTTTCCGATTTCGGGCGATACAACTAAACCTAGTAAATCCAAGAGAATATCGCCCCCTCTGTATTATGTTATCGACTGTAAACCGCGGTATTTGATTTTTTGCTCTCCCGTTATTTCGCGCCGAGATGAATTCGTAATATAGGCGGTAACAACTCTTCGCGACGAAAAACTTCCCTCAACAACGTCAAATGCATAATTAGGCTGTAATCGCACTTGAAAATTCTGAGGCACGGTGTTTTCAAAGTTGTATAGTCGCGGGGTGTGCAAATTATGGCTTAAGTGTGCTGCAACATATATATAATAAATAGTTGTCAGAAACATGCGGGTTTTGTCAGTGGATTTTTACGTAAGCGCAACAGTAGAAACTAATTAAACTTAAATGTTATTTTGCTTATAAACAAGAACGCTTTGACCTAAATATATCTGTCAAGTATAAAGTTAAGGGTGTCTTTAGTTATTCAATCCCGGATAAAGCGGTTCACCAACGTAACAAAAACACATCCTGAAGGCTTATCCATCTTTCAGGTGATATCGACCCTTTTGTATTAAATATTGAATTTACATAAATCTCCGAATTTAATTATACAATCAGGTGTACCGTAACAACGTCTATACTTGTCGAAATAATCGGCATCCACGGCATTGTCCAACAACCGAACCATTAGTAGCGTCGTTGCATTTTTAATGCGTGTTCGTACGCTTTTCATTCGACTAAAGAGTCTTTATCAAAAATTTAACGGTCCTACTTTTAATACTTATCTTTACCTCACTTACTGTCCTTATTTTAAATTCCTAAATTTAACTTCTTGTTTCAGCGTTTAATAAAGATGTAACGTTTTTCCCTTTCTTCGACCCAACTCAACAGTTTTCGGTTAACGCGACCCCATTTTTTGCGCAACAACTTCACGTTTTCTTGTACGCACGTCGCTTATCCGAATAATTAGGGAGGATAAAATTGGTAACGCAAAACTTTGACCAACATTTTTTCACAACCAGAACTAAAAAATGAATGTTAATGAAAATTTTAAAAGGATTATGCAAACAGCAAGACATTCAAAGTAAGAAGAGTTGCCTATACCATCACTACTATCTTGAAGAAAAGCTTTAACATTTTTTTCAAAAAAATACTTTGATTGTTTTCTAGACGCTTACGAAAAATGTTCTAAAGCTAAATTAAATACTTTTGCCCAAAAAAAGAAAACAATTCGAGAACGTATGTGAAGAGTAAAAAAAATGTTTACTCTTGAAAGATGTGTTAACACATTAAAGAAACTTCAACAAATAGAGCTTTCTTCTTAAATTCCTTCGAAAGTTGAACTTCTTAAATCTTTACAAAAATCCGAAGCACCGTAGTTTGGTAACCAAAACATTTGCCTAAGAAAACTATTGTTTAGTGTGCTGTTTTGGGTAAAAACGCGACCTTCTGATATTTTTTTGAATGTTTTCTTGGTACCAAGACATATTTAATTTTGACTAAAGAAAGACAAGAATTCGATAAACTATATTGAGTAAAGAAATTTTTTTTAGATTGGTTCGGTGTGGAAGAAGAAATCGAAACGAATGGAGTGTTGAGATTGATCTTCTTCTTTTGTTACCAAAACGTATTCTAAAGATAATTTAATTATGACTAAAGAACGAACTTTGTAAGAGCATCACCTCGCTATATTAAGTCATTTGCACGCCGACCGACGACTTAACGTGCCCTCTGAAACACTGGAATCGAACCAGCGCGCCGGCGGTGGGCAGTTTACTAAACGCTTTACCGCTACGTTATGCGGTCTTCGAGAAACTACTTTGAGTAAATAAAATTCTTGTTAAAAAGTTTGATGTCAAACGTTAATATATAGAAGAAACATAGGCGAAAGAAAGGTTCTACTCCTTAGTTCCTTTGTTTTCTTTTGTAATCAAAACATATTTTAAAGTTAATTCAATTTTGACAAATCATCAAAATAGTTTTAGCAAGAGGGAAAAGTATAGCAGGGGACGCCAGAGATCGGAAGAAGTGGAAACAATGGTTAAAACAATAGTCAGAGTCAGAGAATTACCCGACACCCGTTTAGGGTCAAAGGGTTTCAGAAGAAGAAAAAGAAGAAGAAGAATATTGACTAGAGAAAGACAACAATTTGAGAGTATTTAGTGTCAAACATTAACATATAAAAGGAACTTAAACAAATAGAGGGTTGGGGTTGATCTCCTCCTTATAATTCTGCTTGGAGTAAATAAAATTCTTGTAGAAGAGTCTGGTGTCAAACGTTAACATATAGATGAAACCTAAACGAATGGAAGGTTGGGGTTCATTTTCTCCTTAATTCTTTTGTTGCCAAAACGTGTTCTAAAGGTAATTTAATTATGACTAAAGAAAGTCGACAATCCGAGAAACTACTTGAAGTAAATAAAATTGTTGTGGAAGGGTTTCGTATCAAACGTTAACATATAGAAGAAACTTAAACAAATGGAGGGTTGAGGTTGATATTCTCTTTCATTCTTTTGTTACCAAAACGTGTTCTAAAGATAATTTACGAGGATGTATTGATATCTAGTTAGCCTAGACCAGTTCCTTGCATAAACAAAATATTGCGTTACCATAGCAACGAACAATAACTTATTAGAAGTGTCAGTGTAAAGTTTGACGTGAAAAAAGTAAACCAGAGTCACGCAATAAATTAAATGAAAAAAGATGTCCACCGAAATTGTGAAAATCGAAAAATTGGAGTATCGAGCCATCATCAAGTACCTGTATTTAAAAGGGTTAAGAGGTAACCAGATTTACGAAGATATGCTTAATACCCTTGGTGATCAATGTCCTTCGTATGCGACCGTCAAAAATTGGAATGCAAGCTTCAAAAGGTAAATTTTCCATTGAAGATGATGACCGATCGGGAAATCCAGTTTCTGCGTCAGTCCCCGAAAATATCGATGCAGTTCATGACATATCTGAAGCACTGAATATTTCATACGAACGCGTTCGTCATATAGTTCACGTCAATTTGGAGATGAGAAAAATTGCTGCAAAATGGATCCCCAAATGTTTGAATGTTGACCAAAATCCAGAAACAAAGCAACAATCGATGGAATGGCGACACTCTAGTTCTCCAAGACCTAAGAAGTTTCGTGTCCAAAAATCTGCTGGAAAAGCTCTTGCTTCAGTTTTTTGGGATTGCCATGGAGTAATCATGATTGATCTTTTGGATAAGGGTAGAACAATAACTGGAGATTAGTATTCGACATTACTGACCACTCTACGGGAAAATATTAAAGAGAAAAGACGCGGGGAAAGCTATCCAAAGGTGTTTTGTTTTTGCAAGACAACGCCCCTGCACACAAATCTCATGTTGCCATGCAAAAATTCGTGATTTAGGGTTTGAATTACTAGAACACCCCTTTATTCACCCAATTTGGCTCCGTCCGACTATCACCTCTTTCCTCAACTGAAAAAAGTTTAAAAGGTCGTACATTTTCTTCCAACAAGGAGGTAATAGAAGCTGTGGAGGTCTGGTTTACAGAGCAAGAAGAAACATTTTTTTGAAAGGTCTAGAGACGTTGCAGGTTCGCTGTAATAATTGTATCCAATTAAGATTAGAATATGTTGAGTAATCAAGTATTTTGACATTGAAATTTTGTTTGGTTCTATGTAGGCTAAGAAAATTTTTCAATATATCTTCGTAATTATGACTAAAGAAAGATAACAATTCGAGAAAATACTTGGAGTAAATAAAATTCTTGTGAAAGGGTTTCGTGTAAAACTCTAACCTAAACGAATGGAGGGTTGCGGTTGATCTTCTCCTGATAATTCTTTTGTTTTCTTTTGCTACCAAAAGGCAACAATTGGAGAAACTACTTGTAATAAATAAAATTCTTGTATCAAACAGAAGAAACCTAAACAAATGTAGGGTTGGGTAATCTTCTTCTTCTTAATTCTTTTGTTTTCTTTTGTTACCAAAACATATTCTGAAGACTATTTAATTCTCAGTTAAGAAAGACAACAGTTCAAGAAACTACTTGGAGTAGGTAAATAAAATTCTTGTGGAAGGGTTTAGAAGAAACTTAAACAAAAGAAAGGTCGGGGTTGATCTTTTTCTTCCTAATTTTGACTAAAGAAGGACAACAATTCGAGAAACTACTTGGAGTAAATAAAACCCTTGTGGAAGCGTTTCTTGCCAAACGTTAACATATAAAAGAAACCTAAACAAATGGAGGGTTGGGGTTGATCTTCTCCTTGTAATTATTCTGTTTTCTTTTGTTACCAAAATACAATTGAAGAAGCTGCTTGGAGTAAATAAAATTCTTGTGGAAGGGTTTGGTGTCAAATGTTAGCATATAGAAGAAACCTAAACAAATGGAAAGTTGGGGTTGATCTTCTTTTCCTTAATTGTCTTGTTTTTTTTTGTTACTAAAGGAAGACAACAATTCTGGAAACTGCTTAGAGTAAATAAAATTCTTGTGTCAAACAACAGAAACCGAAACAAATGGAAAGTTGGATGTTGTTCTTCTTAAGTCTTTTGTTTTTTTTTTTGTTAACAAAACATATTCTAAATATAATGTCTGTAAACTACTTGCGAGTAAATACAGTTATTGTGGAAGGGTTTGGGTCAAACGTGATATAGAAGAAACCTAAACGGAGTTAATTTTTTCCTGAATTTGTTGTTTTCTTTAGTCACCTATTCTTAAGAAAATTTAATTTTGACTGCAGAAAGACAACAATTCGAGAAACTGCTTAGAGTAAATAAAATTCTTGTAAAAGGGTTTGATGTCAATCGTTAATGTATAAACGAGTAGAAGATTCGGGTTGATCTTCTTCATAATTATTTTCTTCTTTCTTGATGCTCAGAGCACCGTAGTTTTTTGCCAAAAAATAACCTTAATATTTTAGTGTATTGCTTTCAAATCGTTTTTGAACGAGATTACATTCTGATCTGATATTTTATTGAACGTTTCTTAAATTAGCTCAGGTCACCAACAAGTCATATTCCAAGGGCAATTTTAACAGTGTAATTTTACCCAAAAAAAGAAATCAATTCGAGAAATTGTTGGGAAGGTAAAACAAAATTTCTTGTTGAGGAATTGTATGTCAATAAATAGATAGATAGATAGATAGATAGATTTATTTACTACATTACACTAAATCACAGTTTGTAGCAAGTCATATACAACATAAAAAACAATATATTAGTATATATACGTTAAATACAAAATATATAAAATGTGTAAATATCGCATTTGTAAATATAAATATAATTCTAATTTTGTAATCATACTTAATTAAGCAGGTTATATCTAGTAGAAATTATAATTTAAAATCAGTAGAAGTTAAAATTAGGTAGAAATTTTAAAGTTTAAAAGGAGTGTCTAGATATTCTTCGATTGAGTAAAAACACTGTTCTTGTAAATATTTTTTTGTCTTAATCTTAAACCGCTTCATATCAAGAGCACGAATGCATACTGGAGTATGATTATACAATTTTAATTTTAGTGTATGCCGTATAGTAACATTAAGACGAACACGGGGGAGACTTATTTGATTTGCTGATCGAGTATTATGGTCATGAATTTGACAGTTTAAAATGATGTTGGACATTCTTGAATGGACCTCAATAAGCGAGTAAAAATAAAAATACAAGGTAGCGGCATAATTCGTAGTTGTTTAAAAGATGTAAACAATGTTCTCTATTTCCACTTCCAGTCATTATCCTTACAGCCTTTTTTTGGATACGAAATATTCTAACGCAGTGTATTGCATTACCCCATAAAGTGACTCCGTAGGCTACATGGCTATGAAATGTAGCATAATAAACCATCTTCAGGACATCCAGAGAAGCACAATTCTTTAAACTTCTGATAATAAATAAAGAAGAAGATAATTTCCTTGCGATCGATTCTATATGCGCCGTCCAATTCAGAGAGTCATCGATTGTTAACCCTAGAAGTTGGCAGGTTTTACCTGTGGTAAACTTGTGATTGCTGCTTACAATAATCTGCTCGGTTTTCGTTTGGTTTAGTTTCATTTTGTTGGCTATAAGCCAGGTTTCAGCATTTTTTAATGCATTATTTGAAATAGTGTGTAAGACATTTATATTTGAATTTGTGTTCAGTATGGAAGTATCGTCTGCAAAAAGAACGCATTTGTTGTTATCTTTAGCAATGTAAGAGCAGAGATCGTTAATGTAGATCAAGAACAGCATTGGTCCAAGGATTGATCCTTGCGGTACTCCATAGTTTATGGGTTTACAATTTGAGTACTTCCCATTTATATACACACACTGATAACGATTAGCAAGATATGAGTGAAGTAGATGAAAAGGTGTACCTCTTATTCCATAAAATAAAAGTTTGTTGAGCAGTATATTATGATGGACACAATCAAATGCCTTGGTTAAGTCACACAGCGTAAGTATAGAGTGTTTGCCTTCTTCCAAACCTTCCACAATGTCATCGATTAGTTTGCAAACTGCTTTAATGGTCGATAGTCCAGAACGAAATCCAAACTGAGATGCGCTTAGTAATGAGTTGCTTATGAAATAAGAAATTAGCCTATCTTTAATTAATGTTTCCATTATTTTGGCAAATATGGTTATTATTGCGATCGGTCTATAGTTGTCGACTACTTCTGTACTGCCTTTTTTATGGAGAGGCATGATCTTTGTGATCTTGAAGCTGTCTGGAAAGTCACCTTCAGAAAAACATCTGTTCATTAAAGTTGTGAAAGGTCTTATCAATAGATCAACAGTCCCCTGTATAATTTTGTAGTTAATGTTATAGTAGTCTACAGTATTTGACTTTTTTAAAGAAGTGATGACTTTGTAAATTTCCGTTTCTGTCACTGGAAACAGGAAGAAACTACGTGTAGTGGCAGGTACTTGTTTTAGCATTTCCTCAGCTGTCCGTGAACTTGATGGTAGACTGTTAATAATTTTTTTCGCTATGGTGCTGAAATGAGCATTGAAGTTTTCTTCTGAAATGCTAATGTCCTTATTTCCACTTTGACGTTTATTACGTTCGTGGTTAATCAGTCTCCAACAATCTTTGGGCTTGTTATTTGAGTTTATTAAAAATTTTTCATAAGCTAATTTTTTAGATAATTTTATAGCTTTTAAATAGTCCTTTTTTAATGTTTTGTAAACATCCCAGTTGTATGGATCATTAGTGGCCACGCATAA
This sequence comes from Abscondita cerata, assembly GCA_030710515.1. Lineage (NCBI taxonomy): Eukaryota > Metazoa > Arthropoda > Insecta > Coleoptera > Lampyridae > Abscondita > Abscondita cerata. The sequence continues at coordinate 211,655 of JALBCR010002357.1, forward strand.
CATATGAAAAATTTAATTCTTCTTAATTATTTTCTTAATGCTCAGATCACCGTAGATGCGTTACAAAGTGTTTAATTTAAACTGAAAAATAAATTACGATTGTAACAGTTTCCCCCAGAAGATCAGATTTTCATCTTATATTGTATTAAATGGTTTCTAAACGCATATGGTACCATAGTTTTGTAACCAAAACATGTTCCAAAGATTCGAGAGAGTGGTATCAGAGGTTCACATTTTTTAAATTTAGTTCTTATCAAAAAACTTGATGATTTGAAATGAAATTTAAAGAAAACTGTAGGTACGCTGATGCCGACTGGTAGTTCTTCGATATCGCGGTAAAAGCTACGAATTCTTGACAACCAAATAAGAAGTGGCCAGTAAGGAGAAAAAATATTTTACATTTAATACAATAAGGTATTGAATGCTGGAGCAATCATAACAAGTTAGCAAAAATAGCTTAAGGATGTGAGAAACCACTCCAGCCCACAACAGTTTCACAGAAAACTGTGGAGAAGAAGTGAAATAAAAACATCTGAGTAGAATTGAAATCAAGGAGTTTTTTTGTAGTTCTGAAAAATTATACGTTTTTTTGCTCCAGAAAAAATAAATCGTTGAAGGGATTGTGAAGAATAAATGAATCATGTGGATTAGCAAAAACTTAAAAAATCTTCAGTCTGTGAAAGAAAAAATTATGGCCCTTCCATGTGTTCAAAACTAAAAAACACCCAAGCATATCCCATAATAGAACCCGTGTAAAGTCGTTCAATGCTTTTTTTTTCACCTAACTAGTGATATCGCTCTAGAAGTTTCGACTCATCGTATTGTAATATGTAAATGAATAAGATTAAATAAAAAGATACGTTGTAAAGTGTTGTGAAATGGAGAACGATATAACTGAAGATGTAAAAAAGGTGATCGATTTTTCTTTTAAAAAATTGTGCGATTGTCGAAAAAGGAAATGGTGTAGTATTCAAGAAAAGCAAGATTGGAAAGGGTTGGAAAATGGATAACTGTAATAAAAAATAACGTGTTTTCATAAAACATTTGCAAAAAATTTCACCACAACACATTACCAAAAAGTGTGGGATTTGTTGTAGGTAGTTCTGTTCTTGGATACATTGCCAGAAATTATGGGACTTTTGATACTAGATGGTAGAAAAAAGGAATAGTGTGCTGAATGAATGAGTTGAAAGATGAAAGCTATGAAAAGTAATGTTCATAACATAAAACCTTTTAAGCCAGAAAAAGCATTGGAATTAAGGTTATTTTTTTTGGACATGACATCAAAAGTTTTTGGATTTGTGATGTCTAGATAACAGACAAAAGAAATAATGTAATCGGCACTGAATTAAGGTTCTTTTTTTGGACATAACAGCAAAAATTTTGGAATTTTTAATACTTTAATAATAATGCCAGAAAAAAGAAATGATGTGGTATGTAAATGATTTGTGAGATGGAGAACTATAATTGAAGTAATAAAAAGTAATGTATCTCCATAAAAATTAATGTTCCCCTTATTTTTATTGTTTACCCTAAAAGTTAAAACGATAAGTGAAGCAATGAAAAAAATGTTAATGTTATGAATATTTTTTAAAATTAGAAAACGCATAGCACTGAAATTAATGTTCTTTTGATATAACACCAAAAATTTTGGGATTTTTGATACCGGGATGGCAAAAAGGAATAGTTCTTGAATTAAAAAATCATTCATTTTTGGATGAAACACCATAAAGTTTGAGATTTTTTATGTCACTATGAAAAAAGCAAAAAATTGAAAGGTGAAGAACTATAATTGAAGTAACAAAATATAACGTTCCTACATAAAATTTTTTGATTCACCAGCACTGAAATTAGTTTTTTTTATATACTATAACAATTCTTTGATTTTGATTTAATTAATCGTATGGTACATTTTAAATATTGTATTGTGATGTAAGTGTTATGTATGGTGCCCCAGAAGATCAGTATAAACCTGTATAGTGTGGTGACGAAACCGTGCGCAATTGTGGATTGGTTCGTCTTGGCAAAGCATTTACTTCAAGGTTTAGGAAAACCACTAAAAACCTAAACATGGCAACCATCACCCACCCTAGCATTCACATGTAATAATATTAATTAAGTGTGTACATTTTTTCCTAATTATCCGGGAGGGTCTTGATGACCAGGTCCGAAAAACAAAGTGGTGATTCTCAGGAACAACATGTTTTTCTTGTTGACCATGGAGTACTGTAAGGTACTGATCACCTTCCATATTTTATATTTGCACCAAAAACCCCTAAAAAACCACACAAAAAAAACTCTAAAGAAAATTGACGTACGCTTTGACAGAAAATAGAAGTGGTGTGGTATGTCAAAAAGTTGGAAGATGAGAACTATAATTGAAGCAATGAAAAGTTATCTTTATATAAAATTTTGAATTAGAAAAATCATTCGCTTTTGGATGTAACAGGAAAAATTTTGGGTTTTGATATCTATATGAGAGAAAAAGAAAAAATAGAAAGTGAAGAACTATAATTGAAGTAACAAAATATAATCCATGTACATAAAATTTTTTGATTCACCAGAACTGAAATTAATACAATGATACACAATAAAAATGGTGCGATATGTAAAAGAGTTGGAAGATGGAGACCTACAATTGAAGCAACGAAAAGTAATCTTCATATAAAACCTTGTGAATTAGAAAAATCAATCATTTTTGGATGCAACACCAAAAAGTTTGGGATCTTGAATATCTATATGAGAAAAAAAATTGGAAGGTGAAGAACTATACTTGAAATAACAAAATATAATGCACGTGCATATAATTCATTTAATTCGACAGCACTAAAATTAGTGTTTTTTTTATGCTACCAAAAATCTTTCGATTTTTTACACCTAAATGACACAAAATAAAAATGGTGTGGTAAGTAAAAGAGTTGGAAGATGGAGAACCATACTTGACAAACTGAAGCAACAAAAAGTTATTTTCACATAAAACTTTTTGAATTAGAAAACTTACATTGTACATTCATAAAATTATTTTTAATTAGTAAAAACATTCACCAGTATTGAAATAATTGGTGGTTTTTAGAATTTTGATATCTAGATGATACAAAATGGAGGTGGTGTGTATGTAAAAAAGCTAGAATATGAAAAAGCAATTAAAAATTATCTTCATATAAAACAAAACTCTTTTGATTCACCAGCACTAAAATTTGTGTGTTTTTTTTTAAATGCTATCAAAAATGTTGGCACCTAAATAACACAAAATGTATGTGGTGTGGTATGGTAAAAGGGGAGAACTATAATTGAAGCAACGATCTTCATAAAAGCTTTCGAATTAGAAAATCATTCATTTTTGAATGTAACACCAAACAGTTTGGAATTTTTGTTTATCTATATATGAGAAAAAATAAAATTTTGGAACGTGAGGAACTATAACTCAAATAACAAAGCATAGTGTATGTTCATAAAATTCTGTTAATTAATAAGAACATTAGTATTTTTTTTTGATACACTGCCAACAATTTTTTGAGTGTTGATATTTGGATGATAAAAAATGGAAGTCGTTTGGTATGGTATAATAGTTGGAAGATGGAGAACTATAGTTGTAGCAAATCTTCATATAAAACTTTTGAATTAGAAAAATCATTCAATTTTGGATGTAACACCAAAGAGTTTAGGATTTTTTATAGGTATCTATATGAGAAAAAAAGGAAAATTTAGAAGGTGAAGAACTATACTTGAAGTAACAAAATATAATTCACATACATAAAATTTTTTGATTCGCCAGCTCTGAATTAGTATTTTTTTGAAATTCTACCAAAAATTTTTTAATTTTTGTCACCTACATGACACAAAATAAAAATAGCGTGGTACGTAAAAGAGTTGGAAGATGGAGAACTATAACTAAAGCAACGAAAAATGATCTTCATATAAAACCTTTTGAGTTAGAAAACTTATTCATTTTGGATGTAACACCAAAAAGTTTGGGATTTTTGGTATCTATGTAAAAGAAAAAGAAAAATTGGAGGTGAAGAAGTAAGAATACATCATGTACGTTCAAAAATTTCTTTTTAATTAGTAACAACATTCATCAGCACCAAAACTAATGTTTTTTTTTAATATCCAACCAAAATATTTTCGATTTTTTAAGTGACCGGCAAAGAGTTTGCATCAAATAGAAAAAATTTTTGTAATTGAGATATCTGAAAATTTCTTTTGGCAAATGAATTCAGCATATCGAATGACAAAAAAAACTTTGACAAATGTCATGTGACTACTGTCATGGCGGTAAATTTAAAAAACATCCTTTAAATATGTAAAAAGTGAGGTTAGATGACAAGATACTGAAAAATCCCTAAGAGAAAAGTTGTTCAGAATTAGATTGTTCGTCTATGTGCAAATTTTCAAAAGAAAATAAAGACTTTTCAAAAATATCAGTTTTCCGGAAATTTTTTGTATGTTTTTGTATGAACTTACTATCCAGGCAATATTGTAAAAAATTGTTTAAATTGGGTTTAGAATGAATGAATTGATCATTTTAGAACTATTTTAAAATAATTCTAAATTTGTAATTTCAACCTTTTGTTTTCTGTAGGCCATTGCAACCAAGTCCGTCCTAAAAAAACAATGTTTTTGTTCTTTACTGTCTGTCTGTACTGGATTGTGAAGTTTATTTCTTGGTTTTATTGTGTTTTATGCAAATCAAACGCAAAAAATTTTGTTTTCTCAATATTTCCGGAAAAAATGCGGAAAACTGATATTTTTGAAAAGTCATTATTTTGGACGTATAATCTAATTCTGAACAACTTTTCTCTTAGGCATTTTTCAATATCTTGTCATCTAACCTCACTTATTACATATTTAAGGAATATTTTTTAAATTTGCCGCCATGACAGTGGTCACGTGACATTTATCCAAGTGTCATTCGATATGCTGAATTCATTTGCCAAAAGAAATTTTCGAATATATTACAAAAATTTTTCCCATTTGATGCAAACTCTTTGCCGGTCACTGTATAAAGCTCCTTTTAAAAATTTATGTCTCTAACTTGGACTTAGTTTGGCAGTTAACGTATCATCACGTGTATGTAAAATTACAAGTTCTTGAAAAGTAGTCATGTAATTTTTAGCAACATTTCTAACAGATCACATTGTAAATTAAAAAGCATCATAAGTTGACTTTCGACCTGGTTTTTTCGGCAGCGAACTTTTAAAACGACAATCCATTAATCAAATCGGTAAAAATCTGTTTTAACGAAAGTTTCAATTTGCTTTTCCCGTTTACTCTAAAAAGCTTTAACTGCGTGTTCTCACGTCACCAAACCTTATTTTCTGGGAAAAGTTAACTTGAACCGATCATTAGTTGGTAACTTAATTTCGTTCGCTTTGTGCTTAGGCATTTGATTTTTTTCTAATAAAAGTCTAAGTAACGTCAGCTGTCTAATAAATTTCAAAAAATGTTCAATTCGTGAAAATGCGAGAATACTTTATCTTTTGATTATCTTCAAGTTAGATCAAATACGTCGAGTATTCATACAATAAATTCAGGGATTAAGGTTGTCTGTCATTGCTAAGAATGACAGTCGAATTTTCCTTCGTCAATCAAAAAAGGAAACTCGCTTTTTCGCTACGTCCTTTTAACTGAGAAATAATAAAAGACAAAAAATTACTATCAAAGGTGGCAACGCTTGCAACTCGGAAAGCAAAATTAGTTGAATAATTTCGCAACAAAGTTTTAGTTTTGTTGCGGTTTACATGGGTTAAAAGCTGTTGTCTTAAAGTAACCCCCTTAGTCCCATTTGTGCCTTTTTCTAGGGTTTCATTTCTAAAATTAACATGACGTGCAAAGGTCGACTAAAACATACATAAGCTTATAAACGAGCGGTAAACTTCGGACGTGACGTCAACGTACGTTTTCCGATTTTCATTTGAAAACCGCCCTGATTGCCGCCCGTCCCAAACTTAAGCGATTCGAGTACTTCGGAAAAGTTGTTGAAGAGGAGTTGATTTTCGAAGAGCGCATTGTTAACTGCAAATTGTGCTATATTTCATCATAGGCGAGTAAAAGACGTAATATGCGCTACTTGTTGAAGTTTGCTACTTTTTCTCTTCGTTCAAGAGGAAGTTTATATAACCGTGTCAGTTTGTTGAATAACAATAACACGGGGATGAAAAACGCGCTTGTTATTCGATCGAAAGGAAAAAAAATAGAAAATTTTCCTTACGTCATTTCCATTGTGACCAATCTTCAAAACCCTCGTGCCTTTAAGAATTGAGATTCTCCTCCTTGAAATTGAATTAGAAAGAAATCCTACAAGTTCCACTTCGCATAATATAGAAATAATTCCGATGGTGGTATATTATCCCGCATATAAGTATGTTCAATGGAAACACCAATAGAGGCGTTAAATTATAGAATTTAAAAATTAATTGCCTCAGGTTCAATTTTCCACGTCTGGTCACGTATTGTCAAGTCAAGTACCGAGAAAAACTCCAAAAAATAAAAGTTTGCGCAAAAATAAAAGTGAAATAATTTCTAAAGCTAATCCCTTTGGGGTCTTCTCGTGTGTCTCGGGTTTTCGTTCTTAATTGAAAGGACATAAGGGTAAAGTTACTGTTTTGTTCAAGGTGGTACGTGATATCTGTGTGAAGCTAATCAAAGTTGGGGCTGGCAAATATATTAACCTCAAAGTTTCTTGATAAAAATCAAACCGTTATTAAACTTGGCCTGAATCTGATCTGATAGCTTTTGCAACTGCTAAGTTTCTACTACTACTAGTCTATTAGTTCGAAATATATCTATTCGACGTTCGAGTTTTTTTTAAGATAATTTAACGCACTTGGCACCTACAACGTCTGCGTCATTTCTTGTTTATTAATTTTATTGTCATCACAAGCGCAAAACATTATGCTTCGTAAATAAAGCAATCGACGGTATTTTTAGACTTCTTTAATAACCATTTAAAACCAATTTGTCTAATTGATGCAAGAAAACGATCAAGGTTGATTAATAAAATACGCATCTAATACGTTGAAATCGATCTAGTTCAATAGATTGGTAGAGCACAACAAAATTGCTAGTGCAACGATTCACTTACATTGGTATAAAAAGGATTGAATTGTAACAAATGAAAATGTAATCACATACACTCGTAGTTATTCTGGTTTTATTTGAATCAAATGTTTTATTGATATAAAAAAGATATAATTGAAATAAATTAAAATATACGCGCAAACTTCGATGAAAACAAGAGACAAAAAATCAGTGTTGCATGAATCAATTGATTTCATAAACAATATGATTCTGTGATCAATAATAAAATAGAAGTTCACATACAAATTCAGCGTGTAAAGAAAAAAACGTAACAATCAGAGTAAGGATATTGCTTTTACTTGAATCAAATGATTTTTAATAAAAAAAATATGACTGATATTGTAATGAATTATAAAATACAACTTCTTGGGTACCATTCAGAAAAAGTAATTAAAAACTGCGTTGCAAACAATAGAGAAAAAATCTGTTTTAAGAATCAATTGATTCATTAGTAGATGATACTGGTTGTACATATAGCTAAACACAGCGTTCAAAGAACAAAAAATTAGAATAAATGATGTTAACCATCAGAATACGGTATCATCACTTTTACTTGAGTAAAATGATTCTTTAATTAAAAAAAAACAAAATTGCAGTGAATGAAAATTGAACTTCAAATATAGACACATCGTTTAAAATATAAACTAGTAACTTCGATGAAAAAAGAGACAATAAAGATATCATCATTTTCATAGAATCAACCTACATTAATATAAAAATTGATATTGTAATGAATGATAATAGATGCTTCTGTGCATCGTTCAGAGAAAATAAATTAAAAACTTCCATGAAAACAAGAGCCAAACAATAGGTTTGATTTGAAATAATTGATTCTGTAATAGTGACATAAAAATATGATTCTGTAATCAATAAAATATAAATGCATCGTAAAAGAAAAAAATTAGAATAAACGATGATAACAATCAGAATTTCACTTGAATCAAATGGTTTATTTATAAAAAACAAGTGAGAAAAATCAATTTTATATGAATCAATTGATTCAGAAGTAGTGACATAAAAAATATAATTTGATAATCAATAAAAAATAAGGGTTCACATATAAATGCAGTGGATAAAGAGAAAGAATAAACGATGAAAACAAAGATACAAAAAATCGGTTTTATATGAATAAATTGATTCAGTCGTTATTTTCTTTTTGAAAATTTGCACATAAACGTATAATCTAATTCTGAACAACTTTTCTCTTAGGCATTTTTCAAATTCTTGTCATCTAGCCTCATTTTTACATATTAAAGGATATTTTTTAAATTTGCCGCCATGACAGTGGTCACATGACATTTGTCAAAGTGCTTTTCTTCGTCATTCAATATGCTCAATTACAAAAATTTTTCCCATTTGATGCAAACTCTTTGCCGGTCACTGTATAAACGAAGCGTTTAAAGCAAAAAATTAGAATAGACCATGACAAATATCAGAATGTCACTTAAATCAAATGATTTATTAATTAAAAAAAAACAGAAATTTCATTGAATGCGAGTGGAACTTCAAATATACAAGCTTTATTTAAAAAACAAATTAGAAACTTGGATGAAAACAAGAGACCAAAAATCGGTTTTATATGATCCAATTGATTCAGTAGTAGTGACATAAAAATATAATTCTGTGATCAATAAAAATACGGGTTCGCATATAAAGCGTTCAAAGAAAAAAATTAGAATGAACGATGACAACACTCAAAATTTCACTTGAATCAAATGATTCATTAATAAAAAACGACAAAATTGCACTGAATGAAAATGGAACTTCAAATATATACGTCTTGTTTAAAATGAAGAGACAAAAAATCACTTTAATATGAATCAATTCATTTAGTAGTAGTAACATAAAAAGATGATACTGTGATTAATAAAAATATTGGTTTACATATAGACGCAACGATAAGAATCAGAATCACTTTTAAATGAATTATATAAAAAAATATGATATTAAAATGAATGATAATAAAAATGTGCATCGTTTAGAGAAATAAATTAGAAACTTCCATGAAAACAAGGAAGCATTACATGATTAATTTATTCACACAAACATTTAGAATATACAATGATAACAATCAGAATAATTTAATCAAATGATTCATTAAAAAAAAGATGAAATTGCAAGAAATGAAAACTGATTTTTAAATATACAAGCATCATTTAAAAAACACATTAGAAACTTCGATGAAAGCGAGAAACAAAAAGTCGGTGTTGTATGAATCAATTTATTCAGTAGTAGTGACATAAAAAATGGGACTCTGGCATCAATAAAAATAGGAGTTCACCTACCAACGGAGCGTTCAAAGAAAAAAACATCAGAATAAGAATATTGCTTTTACTTGAATCAAATGATTTTTTCAATAAAAAAATATATGACTGATATGGTAATGAATTATAAGTTCTTGTGTGTCATTAAGCGAAAACAAGTTAGTAACAATAGATAAAAAATCGGTTTTTATTAATCAATTGATTTAGTAATAGTGACATAAAAAATAATGCTGTAATCTTAATAGGGATTCACCTATAAACTCAGTGTTCAAAGAAAAGAAATTAGAATAAACGATGAGAACAACTCCGATGAAAACATTCGGATGAATCAATTGATTCAGTAGTAGCGACATAAAAAAGTTGATGCTGTGATCAATGAAAATACGGATTCACATATAAATACAGCTTTCAAAGAAAAAATTAGAATAAACGATGGCAACAATCAGATTAAAGTACTTCAATCAAATGATTCATTAATAAAAGAAGAATTGAAATGAAACTAAAAAATACACTTCGGTGAAAACTAGAACCAAAATAAAGAATCGCCACTTTTATATGAAACAAATGGTTCAGAAATATTAGTTCAGAGAATACAACTTAGAAACATCAATAGAAAATATATCGGAAAAAAGGATAATAACGACAGGCAGAATCATCGCTTCTATTTGACTCAAATAATATATCGATATTTAAAAAACAAAATAAAGAATCGTCACTCTTACACAAATCAAATGATTCGGTAATAAGTACATTCATATGAAAAGGATAAAATCGTCCAGAGCAACATGGACGGCAAAAAAGCAGAAGAAGAAATATCATTAAAAAAGAGAGATAATGACGTATTATCCCTCGCTTTCAATCAAGTGGTTCATTGATTTTATCGTTCAGAGAAAAAATAAGAAGAGGAAGAATCAAATATAATCGCTTTTATTTGAATCAAATAATATATCGATACTTAAAAAATATTACAATGGGTGAAAGAGGAAATAAAGAATCGTCGCTCTTATACGAATCAAATTTATATGAGAAGAAAGATATTGTAATTATAGCTTTAAATCGAATAAAATGATTCATAAATGAAAAATTAAACATCAGATATACATGCAAATTAAAAGACAAAAGAAGATATCATCGCTTTTATAAGAATCAAATGATTTAGTAATAATTACATCAATATGAAAATCAGGTATTGTAATAAATGACAGTAGAAGTTCAGAGAAAACGAATTAGAAACAAGAGACCGAATGATCTATCATCGCTCGATTTCAATCAAGTCCTTCGTTGATCCTAACATCGATAATAACAAATAATACAGCAATATTTTAAAAAATATGTAATTTATGTAATATGCAAATCGTTCAGTAATACCTTTATTGATATAAGAATATAGTGAATGATAAGTACAAATGTAAACCATAAAATATCACATATGATTTTGGCTTCTCCAATAACCAAGAACTTATTTTCCAAAGTCACATGTTTGATTTATTATTCTGATCAGCAAAACGTATTTGTATAATTCTTCTTAAAATTTTCATTTTTATTCTCCAAATCTTCATTTTTAATTCTATTCAAGGTGGTTCTTACTTTTTACCCTCCAACAATCAAGAGCTTAGTTTTGCAACAGTTTATTCTTCTGACCAGCAAAACGTACCCGATGTACTTAAACTGATATTTTAAATACTTCTTCTTCTTCTATTTTGAGGGTGGCATCAAATGACAAAGACATTTTTAAACCCAAAAATTAACTTCAGAGTTTCTGAATTGGTTTTAGTCCTAGAAAAAATTTAATGAAAAGTGAAAATTTTTTCATTTAGTACTTCAAATTATTAACCTTATTCTCCAACACATCTTAATTTTTAATTCTCTTCACATATGATTTTTGTTTCCGCTCTCCAATAATCAAGAACTTAGTTTTGCCTCAGTCCGCTTGTTTGATCTATTCTTCTGACTTCCAAAACGTATTCAATGTACGTAGTTCTTCGTCTTCTGCTTTGAAGGTTGCCTTTTTATGATTCTATTCACATATGATTCTTGTTTCTACCCTCCAACGATCAAGAAGCTAATTTTTCATAATCCACATGTTTGATCTATTCCTCGGACCAACAAAATGTATCCGAAGGACTTAATTCAACTACTATCTTCTTCTTGTGAAATATTTGAAATATTTTTCATTACTTTAAATTATAGTTCTTCATTTCCCAACATTTATTCTACATAAATGGTGGTAGCATCAAAAGAAGTTTAAGTTTTTCGAAATCATGTACTGCTGGAAAAAATGTATGAAAAGTGTAATATTTTTCATTAAGAACTTCAAATTATTATCTTCAATTTCCAACATTTTCTCAACATGTCTTCGTTTTTAATTCTATTCATATACGATTCTTCAACAATCAAGAACTTAGTATTGCCTCAATTCACATGTTTGATATATCCTTCTGACCTGCGAACCGTATTCAATGTACGTAGTTCTTCTTCTTTGAAGATTGGCATCAAAAAACGTACCAACATTTTTTCCACGCAACTTCATTTTTAATTCTATTTCCTGTCTCTGTTCTCCAACGATCAATATCCTAATTTTTTAATCCACATGTTTCATCTATTCTTCTAACCAGCAAAGGGTATTAGATATTCTTAATCCGGCTACTTACTTCTTCTACTTCTTCTTCTTTGAATGATGGTAATAATAAAAAAACAAAAACTTTCATTTCTGGATTGCTGAAATACTACTTCAAAAAACTTCAATATTACTTCAAATCCTTCTCCAACAATTTTTCAACACATCTTCATTTTTAATTCTATGCACGTGTGATTGTTATTTCCGCCATTCAAATATTATTCTCAATCCACTTATTCTGTCGAGCAAAACGTATTCGATTAACTTAATCTAACTACTTAGTTCTTCTTCTTTAAGGGGTGGCATCAAATAACATTAATTTCAATGATGCTGAAAGGCTTCTTCATTTTTCACTACTTTATTCTTGTTTCCTGGTTTTTTTTTGTGAAACTTTTGCCTGCTATAATACGTCACCCACCATATTAATGTCTCTGGTTTCAAAAAACCTTAGATTTTCTGATCGAAATATTGAAAGACATTCGATGATGTCAACTAATACACCGAACACAAAGGTTTCTTCCTTGTTTATACAGTGACCGGCAAAAAGTTTGCAACAAATAGGAAAAATTTTTGTAATTGAGATATCCGAAAATTTCTTTTGGCAAATAAATTCAGCATCTCAAATGACAAATTGACAAATGTTCTGTAACGACTGTCATGGCGACAAATTTAAAAAATATCCCTTAAATATGTAAAACGTGAGGTTAGATGACAAGATATTGAAAAATACCTAAGAGAAAAGTTGTTCAGAATTAGATTATACGTCTACGTACAAAAGAAAATAATGACTTTTTAAAAACATACGTATTCCGAAAATATTGAGAAAACAAAACTTTTTACGTTTGATTTGCATAAAACACAATAAAACCAACAAATAAACTTCACAATCCAGTAATTTTTATTTATTAGTCTACCAGTGGACGGTAAAGAACAAAAAACATTGTTTTTTAGGACGGACTTTGTTGCAATGACCTACAGAAAACAAAAGGTTGAAATTACAAATTTAGAATTATTTTAAAATAGTCCTAAAATGATCAATTCTTCCATTCTAAACCCAATTTAAACATTTTTTTACAATATTGCCTGGATAATAAGCTCATACAAAAAATTTCCGGAAAAAATGCCGGAAAACTGATATTTTTGAAAAGTCGTTATTTTCTTTTGAAAATTTGCACATAGACGTATACTCCAATTCTAAACAACTTTTCTCTTAGGCATTTTTTTAATATCTTGTCATCTAACCTCACTTTTTACATATTTAAGGGATATTTTTTTAAATTTGCCGCCATGACAGTGGTCACATGACATTTGTCAAAGTGTTTTTTTTATCATTCAATATGCTGAATTCATTTGCCAACAAAATTTTCGAGTATCTCAATTACAAACATTTTTCCCATTTGTTGCAAACTCTGCCGGTCACTGTATAATTTTAATTATTTTAAAAAAATTAAAACCAGTTTGTCGTATTAATGCAATAAAACGCTCAAGGTTGACCATTTAAATGGGAACACGTCAACGTTCACGTTTAAATCGTTCGTTCGTTAATTAATTGATTAAAAGTTCAATAGCTCTCTTTATTTACTCTGAAAGTGTCCAGATGGGGTTCAATCATATATGGAGTTTAATTATTGAGTAATAATTACTTCAACGACAGTTATTAATTAATAATATTGATGAAATTGTAATGAATGAAAATATGACTCCAATAATTACACGCGCAGCTTCTATGAAAGCGAGAGTTAAAAGAAGGTGTGACGTTTACAGAGGAAATGCAACAACAATATGATTGCAAAATCAAGGAACGTTGCAGTTGGGAGAGAGAACGCGGAAGTGTAATCGCAAGAGAAAATTTTGGTAACAATAAGAATAAAAAACAGAAATGAAGATATAAATAGAAACTGTTCGTCCCTTCTAATGAAGTTGTATGCAAGAACAATTATATGGAGTTTGGAGGGTTGCCTAAAATTATAATACCGAAAAACATTAATAAATATGAAACAGTTCCGAATTATCCCACGTAAATATTTGTGTAACAATACAAGTTTAGGTAATTAGAAAGTGTGATAAATCGGGAATCTATAAAACAAATTGTAAGGACTGTAATGAAACATATATAGGGCAAACCAATCAAAACTTATTTTAAAGAGCACTTAGCTCCGCTCATCTCAAATACGATTGGTTCAGTGTTGTCAGGCATATGATTCAGCATAGATATATTAAAAATGTGTGCAATTCCGTTCATTGAACTAAAAGAATAAACTTTAAATAGAATGTGTACCTAGTTTCCTATTTCACCTAAGTAATCTTTCAACAACTTGTTAAACAAATAAAATCCGATTATAAACAAAGCTCTTGTCGTCGCATCCCATCGAGACTCTAGAGTCCCAAAGTTTGCGCTAGTCAGAGATTGATGATGGTTACGATTTCATGCAACTTGCTTAATGTAACTTTACTGCATACTCTAAGGTAAAACACAATCCCTGATTAGCGACCCTCATAAATATCGATCAAATTCTCCGAGTTATATCCAGCATGAATAATAACGTGAATGTTTCTCTAGTTAAACTTGCATAAAGCTTTATTAATTTTTTTTCTAAAAAAAAGTCAAATAAGAAAAGTTGCCGTAGGCAATTAGAATGTCAGTTTTTCACTAAATATTTCAATTTTAAGCTTAAACAAATTTTACAAAGGAGAAGAAGTTTTAGAGTTTATGCTACAAATTTTGTACGGTACCTCGCCTACACTAACTTTTGGACGAAAACCTCACGGGAATCCTAAGTAATGTCAAACCGCAAGCTACTTGAGCGGAAGCTTGGTTAAACAGCCTCTTGTTAGCTCACTTAGTCTTATGTTTATAATTTTGTCAAAATTCTAATCAGTCCTGGAAGAATATTTCGTCCCAGTTAAACATTCTCGAGTACACAAAGAGGTTCACATATAGGAAATGTGTCATAATTTATCTTTTGGCCGAATTTATCGTGCGAAATTTATTATTTCGTGATCGTACGTCTTGTACTTGTCTTATTTTTATTATCGAAAGGAAATTGCGCTTGTATTGTATCTTTAAGTTATAGTTTCGCGTAATTTTTCTTGGGTGCTGTTTTTAACGGTCTTGATAATGGAGTTTCTGAATTTTTGTACATTTATTTTTTAATTAATTAATTACAATGTGTATTTCCTGAAAAAATATTTTTACTGAAGTAAAAGAAAATTTTTGTTCTGAACAATGAACTTCATGATCATCTCCAGCTTGAATAAAATTTGCCAAAAGTGCTACAATTAATTAAAAAACAACAACCTTTCTAAGGTCATCTCAAAGTAGTAAAAGATCGTACGCGAAACGTGAAAGCAGAAAAAAAATTAAAAATTTAAGATACATCATCTATTTGTTCGAAAACACTATTCCTCGGCGGTACCAACAAGCTGCGCGTTTTCGTCACGTCTTTGATACATCACCATGCAAATTCGAAATCGCATCTTTTGCTTAGTTACTCCGTAATCGTAAAATCGATCACGAAATAGCATTCGTTAACATGTAAAATAGTGTAATCTTATCTCTCAATACCATCATAAAAAAAATTTAGAAAAAACTCAAGAAGTAAAACAGGCAAAAGCAGAAGAAAAAACCAACTGGGAAGAATATGGAAAAACTAAAGAAAAAAATTTATGTTTTCAATTCGTGATAGATGGCGCTGTAATCAATAGTCATTGGATTTCTTCTGAAATCCTATACTACAACTATCTCCAAAGAAGAGGTTAATTATATAAATGAAGACGCCGAGATATTTTTAATTTTCTTCATTCTTTCAGCATGTATCAATTGAAAAGTTAGGTTGGACTTGAGTTGACAAGCACAGTGTACAAGATTACAAGAGGTTCACAATCACAAAATGCCAACTATGGTTTTGATTTTTGTGTTCAGAGACAAATGTCAAACGGTTAATAACGGTAGAATAACTAAAATGGGTGTCTTGCGACATCTCGTGTTAACATGGACACGTGTAAATAGTAATAAACTAAGTAAATGCCAACAGTTATCTGTAAAGACTTGTGTGCGTTAAAGTGCAATGGCGCCATCTAAGCGATGGTTTTAATGCTTAAAAACACGTGAATCGATAAAGAATAACAATTTTTGATCAGCAAAACAACATGATACTATATTTGAGAATGGTAGAATTTTTATAAATGATCCAGAAACGTTAGTGGCGTATGAAAATCAAGAGTGGTCAAGGACAAAAAAGAGGCAACTGAACAAAGAAAGAAAAAAGACCGTCATTGCTTAAAATTTTTTCCTAACGATTCGCTAACAAGGGTCTTCTCAGAAGTCCGTGTATTTCCGATGTTGGATGCAGACTGATGATTTCTACTTCGCAACTTGTATTTATACTGCATCTCAGGAGGTAGAGCTTGCATCAAATGCGGATATTCGTAAGGTGTCGTTCGAGTGTCCTGATTCCAGATCTGGTTGAGTCTCAGAATTCCTTCCTTTCTGTTAAATATTTTCAATTAATCTGTTGTGACAACCTTCTGTCCTCTGTTAAACTGATGGTCTATTGAATCTTCTTGGTTGGTTTGAAGATCGTTTTAATGTCGAGTCTTTTAGAATTCTTCCTATGCGGTATGAGACTTTGGATATGCGTTGGTAGTAGTAGATCGACTGTAGCATTATGGTGCTCTCGATCTTTTAATCTCCTTCCTGGTGTATCCGTTAAGGTCAAAGACAGTTTTCGGAGTTTGAGTTCGGCCTGATAATTCTCTAGTTCTCAAATGAGCTCGTGTAGTCAGGGTTTTGATGATTCTGATTTTTTAGTTTGGGTGGTAATTCAATAAGGCATGGAGATATTGTTTGTGTATGTAAGTTTTTTGTACAGTGGCCTAGTTAGTTTCTTCGTTTTTTCACCAGCCAGTTGTTGTTTATCCTTTGTGTCCATGGTGAACTGTATTCCAAACGACGAAGGCATCATTTACGTACCGGACTATGTTGATGGCGTCAAAATTCTCCATGAAGAGATTGGCAATCATCTGACTTACTGGACTTCCCATTGCTACCACACCTACTTGTTCGAAAAACTCTCCTTTTTTAAACGAAGTAACTTCCGCTGAGACAAACTTCGAAAATCTTACTGATGCCATTTGGGAAGATTTTGCTTACGACATCGAGACATCCCTTCAGTGGCACCTACACACACGGACAGGTATCTCCATCCATTATCGAACCACCACCCAGGCTAAAAATTCTGAAAGAACGAGCTCGAAAGATTTGTGAACCAGACAATCTTCAGACGGAACTCGGACATCTGAAAACTGCCTTTAAGGCTAACGGGTACACCAGGAAGGAAATTGAAAAGAGGTCCACAAGAACGAAAGTATTGGAATCAGAGAGTTGACCAACTTCGGCCTACGCATATCTTCGATACATATCCAAAGTCACACACCGCGTAGGAAGAATTCTAAAAAACACGACATCAAAACCATCTTCAAACCAACAAAAAAGAAGAATAAAGAAAATTGTATACCTTGTTCTTGCAGCTGAATTATAAAAAAAGTAAGAGATGGACTAATTGAGATTAAGAATCTGAGAAGGCGGAACTTGCATTGTGCCGGTCAAATACGGATCTTCGGAAGGGTGTTCTTGAGGAATGGATTCCAGATTTGGTTGAGTCTCAGGGTTTCTTCCTTTCTGTTGAAGCTTTCTGGACGTTTGTGGATCTCAACGGCTTCTCTAACTAATCTTTCGCGATAACCGTTAACCGTTGATAGCAACTTGGAGCTCTCAAAGAGTATCTTGTGATCCGTTTTAATACGAATATTGCGAGCCATATGGTTGATAATAATCAACGTTAATGAAATTGCCCGCCGATATCGTTTTTGTTTACTTTTCCTAATACATTGTTGGATGTATTAAGGGGTTATACCATCAGGCACTGGGGTCTAGTGCCATTCTCCACCAGCTGTGTAGTATCAGTGCTTTACCACATTCATGATGAAAATATACCTTACAAGCCTGCTGAGTTAAGAAGTCCGATACGTACAGTCAACCATTTTAATATGGTCCATTTCATCCATCTCTCTGGGGCAAGTTATCGCATACTGAGCAAGTAAGGTCAAAATATCCGAACACAACAATGTGTATAAAACTGTGCATTTAAAACTGTAAGTAATAGCGTCAAGATATGTTTGATTACGTTTGGATGTCATTCAGGAGATCCCCATTCAAATCTTGACCAATGTGTTATTTTTCTACAATACTTTAGTATTAAAAACGCACTAAACATTTTTACTTTAAAAACCACTTCTACTTTTCTAAATACTAGGTTTGTTGTCGTTATCGTTCTTTTTAATGGTTTTGTGACCCTGGAATTTGATGATTTGCTATTTCGGAAAACCGAACTCATGCTCAAACTCCTGTCGGACTTTTGTTTCGTCTTTTATTAATCCTCTCAATTATATTAACGAATTTAATGTATATATTTTGTTGTGGAAACTATATATTTAACTTCGATTCACCCGGTATATACTTTCTACATTTATTTATATTTGTGGAATGCTAAGGTATTCTTTCTTTCTTAGCGCAATGCGCGGAAAAACTCGTGGATGTAAAACCTGAAAGCATTTTGTTGTTTGATTTTCACGGTGAAGGTTACGCATATAATACGTCTACCGTTTGTGTCTTAATTATCTTCATTGAAAGGCCCAAAAGTAATTTTAGTAAGCATATTTTTGTTAATGTTTTTTTATGTAGTAGTGTTTGTTTTGATTTAGGGCCTTCCCTTCTCATTCGTCATCTCTTTTTCCGCCTTTCTTTTCTTACTTGTTCGCCAATGTGCAATTGCCGTTTACGGTATTCTCTTTCGCTGCCGTGTAACGCATCATTCCTTATCTCTCATGCAAGTTTTTGAAGATACAAAAATTGAAAAATAATCAAAGCACCGTTCTAATTATCTATCTTTCATGGAATCAAAAGCGCTGGAATTCTACAACAACGCCGATCAGCAATATCGCAAAGAAAGACAACGCCATTCTCGTATCATATCTGCTTAAGTATTAAATTCTGTGTATTTTGCGTTCGAAATTTACTACATTGCTTAATTTTTTTTAAATAACGTGAGCGCACGTAACTTTTTTTTAATTATTATTAAAATTTACTGTACCTTCTATAAAGAAACTGGATCCAATATCAAATCAAATTAGTTATTTTCATATTGATTCACGTATTTACTATTTAAAATTTATTTACGATTATCTTTACTTCATTTTTATTATGTAATAAGTTTTATTATATATTCGTGTGTGTTTCTGAAATATTATCTCTATCGTTTGGCATTTTTTACATTCTGGCCAAAGAAATTAAAATGTAATGTCATTCCTTTAATAACATCAATTCAGGGATGAATGTCGACCAAATTTAAGGTAAGAATTTGTCCGTTTGTTTTGCATCTCATTTCGGTAAGTCTCATTATACAAAAAATTTGGGGAACCCTATGTCAGAAGTGAACGACCAGAACGTAACAGTTCCCTACCAATTTCGATAAAAATCGAGACAATAAAATGGGAGTGGGAATTGTAAATTTGTGGTTTGTAAGTTTAGAACGTTAAATTTTCATTTCAGTAATAGATTTTAGATTTTTAGATTTTCAATAAAAAAAAATTCGTCATCAATAGTTCTTTCTCTTAGACTCGGTTGTATATGCGGTGTTGTTGTTCCATAGATCCCATTGTCCAAAAATATTCGATTTTTCAACGTTAGTAATTCCAACAAAATAATCATAAATTCGCTGGTAGCTATGATCCTCTTGCAATCACCAAATACCATATAATGTTGTCTGTGCAACCACAAAGTAAGCCATGATTTGTATTATTTTATTTTTTGAGAAACAGCATTTGGCGTTTTAAAAATAATTTATTTGTCTAATTTTTGCTCATCTTGTGATAAACTTTTAAAAAAACTAAAAAATAGAATCTCCTTCCAGGGGACTCGAACGCGAGTCCCCTCGGCTCCAGAGCCACAGAGCCATGAACTTGATACTTGATTCCCTACAAGGTTTATTTTTTCATGATTTTAAAGTAAAAAGAAGGGCCCGTTTTTCAAAACTGATAACTGACAACAAATTTAGAACTTTCAGTTATAACTGAACAAATTCGTTCGTGATGCAATTTACTCATTGCATGTTACTTAAAACGTTGATATCGATCCGATGATATTTCTAACATCAAGTTAAACGTTCGTAATTCGTTCGCTTAATCTATTTTTTATCGATCCAAACTGAAGTTTTGTTTCGCAACACTTTCGTTTCTCTAGTTTATCTTAATTCATGTTGACACTCGAAAAGGGGAAGATTTCTAAGCAAAACACGAGCCCGAGGCCGTTTTTCGAAAAACGAACTTAACATAAAACTAGAGAGTAATTCGGCGATGCCCAAAGGCGAGAAATTAAAACTTCCGATTCGCGTGCGAGATTACGCAATTTCGAGAAAACGCAAAATCGAGTTAAGCAATTAAGGATTGAGAAAAGAATGTAAGAAATAAATAAGTGAGAAGTGTGGTGGTGGTGGTGGAAATTTCAATCCGAGAGAGTTTCGAGTTAATAAAAGATACATTTCTGATTTAGGAAGTGGTTATTTTGTATTTTACCTGAAACGTGTTTCTTTTGCATAAAACACTGAATTTCCGATGTATGTAAACGCGTCGGAGGTTTCGTAACTTCATCTGCTAAAACCTCCTGTGGGACTAATATATTAATTTAACAACATTCCTTTAGCTAAGCTGCTAAAAGCTGCCACATCGTTAATTGCATAAACGATGGACAAATTAGGTTTTAACTCGGGTATTGTTTAATACATCAAGAAAAAAAATGCTTCGGATTAATGAAACCTCGTTGGATTTATTAAGCTCTAAACCTTGCAGTGAGAGAAAAGAGAAGTGCTTGTTTCGCACTAGAAAGTTCGATGCTATTAATTAAAACTTCGCCAGTTTGTTAATGTATACCTCAACATTTGTATATCATAAAGTAAAAAGTAAATTTATAAGTCCCCTCTTTGTTTGCTTTAGCTAAATAAGCAGAAATTTACATAATTAGCAAACTAGAGATAACTACAGCAAAAGTTCATTTCAATAATAATAACAACCCGGAAAAAAACAACTAGCATATTATTTGAAAATTTAGATAAAATAACTGTGCGCGCAACCCTTATAATGCCACGTCATGGCCTACTTTACACATTTACCACCGCAGTTATCTTTGATTATCTCACATCAGCGATTCTCAACTTGTTTCTACGATTTTTACCATATCTGATGCATTTGTCACGTGGAATTGCTCCGCCATAAAATTTCAAAATTTTCGGTTTAGGTATTAGGCCGGTGCGACATTTGTCACCGTTACGAGTGTTTGCTCCCAAAGTACACCTACGATTAATATAAATTTAAGTCCTACAAACAAGAGGACCACAAGAATTAATTTGCATGACTTACTTAATTTCCTCCAGAGAACGTGTTACGCATCATACATTATTTGGAACACGTCGTTAGTCGATGATAATTTGAATCTAAACGCTCTATTAATCGAAAACGTGTAGCATTACCAACGATCATCGACATCAATAGAAATCGAGAGAATTAATGAAGTAACTGATGACTGCCAGAAGTCTTTAAAACTTTAAATTATGTAGATTTTTCGACTCTTCAAATCGCTTTTTGCGATATTAAGGTAAATGTTTTAATATAAGTTCGATGCCACTCGGCTTATACCCTTTTCGAAACAGAAACAACCTAGGAAACTACAGCTGAGATTCTCCGTAGTCATTCCCGCCATTGTGATCTTCATGTGATTTGAAACGAAAAAAAAATAATTCGAAGACCTGAAACGCATGTGTTCGAAGAAACTGGAACTATTGTTGTCAATACCGAGAAACCCCAACCACGTCAAAAGATTACTTCAATCTGCATCAGAATATTGTTCCTCAACTATAAATGTCTTCTTGTCAATTTGAAGAAACAAAAAACTGGCCCCCCTGGGTAATGAGAAAAGAACTTTAGACTTCTCGTGGAGTGGTGCGAGAGCGAAGAAGGCAAATCACTCAGATAGAACCCTAATCAGCATTAGGTATACCCTTTTCAACACAAAAACAACCTAGGAAACTATAACTAAAATTCTCCGTAATCATTCCCGCCATTGTGATCTTCATGTGATTTGAAACGAAAAAAAAATAATTCGAAGACCTAAAACGCATGTGTTCGAAGGAACTGGAACTATTGATGTGTATAGTTTCCAATACCGAGAAACCCCAACCACGTAAAGAGATTACCTCAATCTGCATCTGAAATTTGACGAAACAAAAAACTGACCCTCCTGAGTAATGAGAAAAGAACTTTAGACTTCTCGTGGAGTGGTGCGAGAGCGAAAAAGGCAAATCACTCAGATAGAACCCTAATCAGCATTAGGTATACCCTTTTCAACACAAAAACAACCTAGGAAACTATAACTAAAATTCTCCGTAATCATTCCCGCCATTGTGATCTTCATGTGATTTGAAACGAAAAAAAAATAATTCGAAGACCTAAAACGCATGTGTTCGAAGGAACTGGAACTATTGATGTGTATAGTTTCCAATACCGAGAAACCCCAACCACGTAAAGAGATTACCTCAATCTGCATCTGAAATTTGACGAAACAAAAACTGACCCTCCTGAGTAATGAGAAAAGAACTTTAGACTTCTCGTGGAGTGGTGCGAGAGCGAAAAGGCAAATCACTCAGATAGAACCCTAATCAGCATTAGGTATACCCTTTTCGAGACAGAAACAACCTAGGAAACTATAACTAAGATTCTCCGTAATCATTCCCGCCATTGTGATCTTCATGTGATTTGAAACAAAAAAATAATTCGAAGACCTGAAACGCATGTGTTCGAAGGACCTGGAACTATTGATGTCTATAGTTTCCAATACCGAGAAACCCCCAACCACGTAAAGAGATTACCTCAACCTGCATCAGAAATTTGACGAAATAAAAAACTGACCCCCCTGGGTAATGAGAAAAGAACTTTATACTTCTCGTGGAGTGGTGCGAGAGCGAAGAAGACAAATCACTCAGATAGAACCCTAATCAGCATTAGGTATACCCTTTTCGAGACAGAAACAACCTATGAAACTATAACTAAAATTCTCCGTAATCATTCCCGCCATTGTGATCTTCATGTGATTTAAAACGAAAAAAAAATAATTCGGAGACCTAAAACGCATGTGTTCGAAGGAACTGGAACTATTGATGTCTATAGTTTCCAATACCGAGAAACCCTAACCACGTAAAGAGATTACCTTAATCTGCATCAGAAATTTGACGAAATAAAAAATTGACCCCCCTTTGTAATGAGAAAAGAACTTTATACTTCTCGTGGAGTGGTGCGAGAGCGAAGAGGGCAAATCACTCAGATAGAACCCTAATCAGCATTAGGTATACCCTTTTCAACACAAAACAACCTAGGAAACTATAACTAAAATTCTCCGTAATCATTCCCGCCATTGTGATCTTCATGTGATTTGAAACGAAAAAAATAATTCGAAGACCTAAAACGCATGTGTTCGAAGGAACTGGAACTATTGATGTGTATAGTTTCCAATACCGAGAAACCCCAACCACGTAAAGAGATTACCTCAATCTGCATCTGAAATTTGACGAAACAAAAACTGACCCTCCTGAGTAATGAGAAAAGAACTTTAGACTTCTCGTGGAGTGGTGCGAGAGCGAAAAGGCAAATCACTCAGATAGAACCTAATCAGCATTAGGTATACCCTTTTCAACACAAAAACAACCTAGGAAACTATAACTAAAATTCTCCGTAATCATTCCCGCCATTGTGATCTTCATGTGATTTGAAACGAAAAAAAATAATTCGAAGACCTAAAACGCATGTGTTCGAAGGAACTGGAACTATTGATGTGTATAGTTTCCAATACCGAGAAACCCCAACCACGTAAAGAGATTACCTCAATCTGCATCTGAAATTTGACGTAACAAAAACTGACCCTCCTGAGTAATGAGAAAAGAACTTTAGACTTCTCGTGGAGTGGTGCGAGAGCGAAAAAGGCAAATCACTCAGATAGAACCCTAATCAGCATTAGGTATACCCTTTTCGAGACAGAAACAACCTAGGAAACTATAACTAAGATTCTCCGTAATCATTCCCGCCATTGTGATCTTCATGTGATTTGAAACAAAAAAAAATAATTCGAAGACCTGAAACGCATGTGTTCGAAGGACCTGGAACTATTGATGTCTATAGTTTCCAATACCGAGAAACCCCAACCACGTAAAGAGATTACCTCAACCTGCATCAGAAATTTGACGAAATAAAAAACTGACCCCCCTGGGTAATGAGAAAAGAACTTTATACTTCTCGTGGAGTGGTGCGAGAGCGAAGAAGACAAATCACTCAGATAGAACCCTAATCAGCATTAGGTATACCCTTTTCAACACAAAAACAACCTAGGAAACTATAACTAAAATTCTCCGTAATCATTCCCGCCATTGTGATCTTCATGTGATTTAAAACGAAAAAAAAATAATTCGGAGACCTAAAACGCATGTGTTCGAAGGAACTGGAACTATTGATGTCTATAGTTTCCAATACCGAGAAACCCTAACCACGTAAAGAGATTACCTTAATCTGCATCAGAAATTTGACGAAATAAAAAAATTGACCCCCTTTGTAATGAGAAAAGAACTTTATACTTCTCGTGGAGTGGTGCGAGAGCGAAGAGGGCAAATCACTCAGATAGAACCCTAATCAGCATTAGGTATACCCTTTTCGAGACAGAAACAATCTAGGAAACTATAACTAAGATTCTCCGTAATCATTCCCGCCATTGTGATCTTCATGTGATTTGAAACGAAAAAATAATTCGAAAACCTAAAACGCATGTGTTCCAAGGAACTGGAACTATTGATTTCTATAGTTTCCAATACCGAGAAACCCTAACCACCTAAAGAGATTACCCCAATCTGCATCAGAATATTGTTCCTCAAGTATAAATGTCTTCGTGTCAATTTGAAGAAACAAAAACTGGCCCCCCTGGGTAATGAGAAAAGAACTTTAGACTTCTCGTGGAGTGGTGCGAGAGCGAAGAAGACAAATCACTCAGATAGAACCCTAATCAGCATTAGGTATACCCTTTGCGAGACAGAAACAACCTAGGAAACTATAACTAAGATTCTCTGTAATCATTCCCGCCATTGTCATCTTCATGTGATTTGAAACGAAAAAAAAATAATTCGGAGACCTAAAACGCATGTGTTCGAAGGAACTGGAACTATTGATGTCTATAGTTTCCAATACCGAGAAACCCCAACCACGTAAAGAGATTACCTCAATCTGCATCAAAAATTTGACGAAATAAAAAACTGACCCCTCTGGGTAATGAGAATAGAACTTTATACTTCTCGTGGGTGGTGCTAGAGCGAAGAAGGCAAATCCTCAGATAGAACCCTAATCAGCATTAGGTATACCTTTTCAAAACAACCTATGAAACTATAACTAAATTCTCCGTAGTATTCCGCCTGAAAAAAAAAATAATAAACTGACCCCCTGGGTAATGAGAAAAGAACTTTATACTTCTCGTGGAGTGGTGCTAGAGCGAAGAAGGCAAATCACTCAGATAGAACCCTAATCAGCATTAGGTATACCCTTTTCGAGACAGAAACAACCTATGAAACTATAACTAAGATTCTCCGTAGTCATTCCAGCCATTATGATTTTCATGTGATTTGAAATGAAAAAAAATTATTCGAAGACCTGAAACGCATGTGTTCGAAGGAACTGGAACTATTGATGTCTATAGTTTCCAATACTGAGAAACCCCAACCAAACAAAAAAAATTAGCTCAATCTGCATTAGAATGTTGTTCCTCAACTATAAATGTCTTCGTGTCAATTTTACGAAACAAACTGACCCCCCTGGGTAATGAGAAAAGAACTTTATACTTCTCGTGGTGTAGTGCGAGAGCGAAGAAGGTAAACCACTCAGATAGAACCCTAATCAGCAGATAATAATGGGCAACCAAGAAGATTGAGAAAACACAGATCACAATCCAGAAAAAGTTGTGCTAGTACAAAGATAAAACAAGAACCAAAGCGGATACTGGAGTAGAAGTATTCGGGCACTGTTATCAACTCAAATATGGTAAAAATAGGCAAATCCTCTAAAAGCACCAGTATAGTCACCTTTGACAGGGTTCTCGTACCGGCAGAGCACATGGTACAGGATATGTTCCGGATCGAGAGAAATCGAGGAATGTCAATCGGTGAGTGGGAGTAACCAAAGTACAGATACTGTCACTCGATAAATGAAAAATGTCCAAAACCACATTTTTCAGAAGATTGAGTAATTTCGGAGACCGACTAAAATAAACTACTCCGTTGAATGCCAACTTAACTCTGAGACTGCTCTGTTGGTGATGGTGATGATATTTGATTGTATCGGGTATTACGTGAAGATGATGTCTTTCTTTATCAATTTTTCAATTCACCTATTTCTAATTGAAATAAATTTCACTCCTCTTTTTCAGTTCGTTCTTTAATTTTCTGATTATTACAGTTTTATTCGCCCCAATAACAATACCCATCTTCTTCTTTCCTGATCGCTGTAGAAAATATTTTCTATTATTCTGTTCTCTTTTCTTATCCATATCTACTTCCTAAGTTTTTATACTCCTTCCACTCGCTTCATTAATTTCTTTTGCAGCAGAAATAATTAAACTCATGAACGGAAATAAGTAATATAAATGCAAAGAGATTGTACTACTATGAATAGTCAATAAACTCATTGGAAATAATTATGATGATAAGAAAAGTAAACTTTTTTTCAGATGCAGAAATGTACACTCTGGGAACCCAAACAAGAGCCACAATAAATTATATACAACATTTACATCCGAAGGTTTGATAAAAATACTTGATTTCACAATACATAAAAAACCGATCAAAGGATTGGAACTCCAAACTGCAGCATCTGTAACAAAAAAAGCAAAACGCCAAAAAACTCCACAAAAAAATTATACTCGAACACGTGTTTCGATAGCTAGTTTTTTGTGCAGTTTTAATTGGCGTTTTTCTTTTTTTGTTATAAAGAACCGAGAACAAAATCCAAGATTGACCAAAATAATAAGACTGTCAAAGAACCGAGAACAAAATCCAAGATTGACCAAAATAATAAGACTGTCACGAACGATAAATGCGTGCTCAATCCTATTTAGAACAGCCACTGCATCATGTGAAGTTGCTCCATCTTGCTGAAGGTAATGCAGCATGGTTCATACTTGATTCAAATCCACTAGAACAGGAATGACACGTTCCTATGAAAACTGTCAGAAAAAAAATTTAACTTGAAGAGAATCCGTATGTATGTACTCAACGAATTCATTCTCTTTGAGTGTTTAATGAATAGTACTAACATGAATGTCCTAATGTCGACCTACCTACCTCTAAAGAGGGCCATTTAATTTGTCCCCGATACTACATACATTCGCTCAAAATTTACAATATTACTGTAGAGGGCTAGAAGTTTTTTCCCACTGTGTCTCTAGAAAACATCACCCTAGAAAATTCGATTCTTTGTTTTTGTTATCGTGTGCATCGTAAACAAAGCAAACAGACAATAAAATTGTAAACCATTATTGCCCCAAAGTATCACTTTCTAATCTCGGATTAACTTGTTTTTGCATTGTAGATAATAAAATTAATATTAAGTATCGGATGCTGTTGTAATCCATGTTTCAATGTAAAAACAAAAATATCAAACCGACAAATATCATAAACAAAAAGTTCAAAAATTAATAAACTGCAGCATTTTCACGACCAGCACCTACATAAACGTGTTTCGCTTTATTGAGGCACATCAGTGCAGTCTATTCATATGTGGTGATCTGGTAATTTTGAAATCAATTAGTCAAAGAAAATTAAAAAAAATTCCTGACCAGGAATTATATGAAAATAAAAGTCAATATCAGGTTTAATTTAAAACTTTTAAACCTAGCATTAGTTGTGATTGCTCACTTTATTATCTCGAATTCTAGAGTAATCAACTAAATTGATTCACCAAAATACCGTCAAATAAAAATGTATTGATTAAATTCTTGTTACAGATGGTCAAACGCTGCTACAGCTCGGTCAACTGAAAGGTAAGAGAAATTTTATTTCATACTCGGCCATATCATGTTCAACAACGCCCTGGAAATCAAATCGCTGATGATGACAGCTTTGCTATTAAAACACGTGTCCGAGTAAAGTTTTTTGGTGCAGTTTTTGGTGTTTTTCTGTTTGTTTGTTTGCTTTCGAAATATTTTGTAGTGTAAACAGGTTTGTCAGTTTACGATTGTCATGGATGACGGTTGTGTCAACATAAACGACAACTTGTACACGTAAAAGATATCACCTTATGCATTTTACCCTCATTGGGCATCGTCAGAGATAGCTTCTCATAATTGTACAAATGTGCTGCTATCAGTTACTTATTCGTTGGTGAACCACAATCATAAGCAAACGATGGTTATAATAATTTCAATTTAATAATAAAAGAATGTTGCACTGGCGGGTGTAAAAACAGGATCGTCAGTCTAATTGTCGATGGTCGTCTTAACCCGGCAACCAATACTATACTACACTTCACTCTCCAATCCCTCAACCTTTTATGATAATATTCTCTATAACAGGAAAATATGCAACCTATTTTAAGTCAAGGATGAAGAATACGTTATCTAGTGGAGGTCGCAACACAATAGAAATCATATAACTAAAAGAAACAAAATTATACAGGGTATCTCAAAAATAGTAAACAGCGGAAAAGAAATAAATAGAGGAAATTTCCGATTTAAATTGTAGACGTAGATGAAAAACCTAAGCTTCCAGACAGAATTATTGAGAATTTTTTTCGCTCATCTTTCCACCGTCCCTACAAGCAATCGTCAACCTCTATCCACTATACCGGACGCTAAATTTTCGTCTAAAAATTCCATATCTAATCTAATGTATCGGTGCAACAAGCCACAAATCCCTCATAATTTGTTCTGATATACTTGCATTATTTTTCTGCTATAATTTTCATCCAAAGCAATTTCCAAATCAATAAAATTGATGATATTTGTAAGTTTTTATTTTAGGATCTTCCTGGGGTGGAAGGAAATGAAGCTGTTTTATATGGGGAGCTTTATCAAGGTTAAACTATCTTTTAATTAGTTTAGTCTTGATAAAGCCCCCGTTTGTTTACTCGGCAATATACACCTATAAAGGTAGTTTTATTTCATCTCAACCCCAGCAAGATCACTAAAAAAGAAAAACTTGCAAATATACAAATTTAACTGAAGGAACCAACCCCATTTTTTAAAACTAATGATCAAACTCTCTTCTTTTTGCCGGCACCAATACTTAATTTTCAATGGAAATCAATCATCTTCACCCGAGCAGTTCATCACATAGTTCTTCTTTCAGCGGCTTCCGGTTTGGATCTTATATGGTATTTGGAGTCAATTTATGGAGGCGAAATTTAAAAAAAACAATCATTGTCTCGTCTTTTCGAATGTTGCTTCTTCAGTTTCCAAAGGTTCGTTATCTACCCAATCACCCGTTATAAGTACATGTTACACTTTTTAGGGTGGGTCTTCAACGTTTTCTAGCAGAAATCAAATCTTATCTTTACAATTATTTTTTTGGGTCCTTGTCCAGCTTTTTCAACGCCAGCTGGAAAATATTGTGTTCTAAATCCGCATTGGTCTCGTCTTAACTGTATTTTTCTTCTTCTCAATGTTCTGAGGGCTATAGTGGTATTACACACAATCTTCTATTTCTTAGTTTTTGCCAGTGTAGGATGGGTAGTCTTTCTTTTGTGGAATTATTTAGGATACATAACAGTTATCGTGGATGGCGACGTTCAACACTAGAGGATACCTCTTCTGGCAGTCTCCATCCATCAGAATTGTTGGTTTCCTTCCAAGTAAACGTCCCAGTCAAAACCAAGAAATTGATTATTACCTCTACACATCAACGAAAGATAAATATCCCAGGTTCCATTCTGGTGGTATATCGTCGCTCTTTCATGATTTTCTGTTACTATTTTTTCACTGTCATAGTGCATACAGTAAAATTTCAATGAAGAGCAATGAACTGAAGACTTGTATAGATGATGGAAGAGAACGTATGCGATAGGTTTAGAAAATATATGGTTTGTACAATTGATCTTATGAAAACGATAGGAATAAAACATCGGGAGAAGAAAATAGTTTGATCATCAATTTATAAAAAAAAAGATCGAGAAATAGAAGATAAGGTCTTCCTTACTAATTTCCTTCCTTCACAGTACCAACTGTAGTATTTCCTGTCAATCAAGACTGTCTTTGTTTATCTCTTCTTCCTTTTCAACATTTAATTGATGTATAAATTGATGTTCTATCAAGTAGGTTTCTTTGTAATCATTTTTTTAAAATTCTATAATTAACGGACAAGCGGAAGACAAATTGAAAGATATTCAATATTTGGTCATTGAAAAATTCATTATCAACATAAAACTTACGGGTTGAGACGACCGTCTACAACTACAACTGTGACTGACAATCTTGCTTCAACATCTATCAGTGTAACATTCTTTTATTGTAAAACTGAAATGATTATAAAAGTGGCAACACCTAACGCTATTTGCTTGAAATTGCGGTTCGCAGGGGAATAAAACTGATAGTATCTTCGTACAATTATGAACTTATATTCAAGGACCTATCTCTGACGATGACAAATTAGGGTAAAATACATAGGGTGGTATCGGTTACGTTAACATTTTGACATGATCCAATTCCGTTTCAACAATAAATCCAGTCGTTGAAGCCTATAATATATAACCGCTTAGCACACTTTTTGGGCTCTTTCTTTTTTGTCATATTTTGAGACATTTTGTCGGCCATTTTCCACTATGATGGAAGGTGATCACCAACTCCAGTAGTCTTCCTATATTTCTTGGCCTTTTCAACATTTAATGCAGATGTATTTTTGGAAACATTTTTTAAATATTTTATGATTACCTAAGTGTTTTGTGAAAGTATCGTTTCTATTAAGCGATCGTTGCCGCAACTTCAATTAAAAGAGCTTTAATTCTTAACTTTAATTGCAAGAAAAAATGGGGTTTGAACGAATGGTGTAATTAATTCTGTTGCTTTGTCAGATAGAAAACGATCACGGCGAGAACCGCAGATTGGTCGTTGTAAATGTATTTTAAAAATAGGAAGTCAAAAGTCGACGACAAGAGGAAGACAAATTGGAAATTCGCTGATGGATAACCGAACCGAAAACGAACATTTAAGACAAAAACTGAATTGAATCTTTTTTTTTGTACGTGTCCGGCGCGACATTTTAACCGGGTTGAGTGCCTGAAAAGTTACTAATCAAAATTATGATACATACGTTCAGGGCGCAGTTCCCACGTTAGTTCAATATTGTTCCCCAATGACTAATATGCGGTATGGTGAACGATGGTTTAGGGCTTGGAGACCTATTTGTGTCGCCCATACGTTGATACATTGCAAAAGCACATTCTGACAGACGCTTTTTTTGCCCTCGCATTTTAGCCGCAATCGATTAAAAAATTTTTATTTCAATTCGGTTTTATGATTTTAATTAGTGTGTAAAGAGTTCGCGTGGAACAAATTGCGGTGCAGCGCGAAAAACTTTTCCTCAAACTAAAATTTTATGGATTTTTGAGCGCTATCGGAAAAATAGAGACTGTTGTTATCGTTTCCTCCATAACGTCTTTCTTTCGGTTTTTCAAAGCGTTATATACGTAAAACGTTTGCATTTTTTCGTCTCAATAATAATTGTTAGCTTCAACACAGAAGGGTAAAAAAAAACCTTAATTGATAGTTACACGCTCCACTTGTTTCAGAAACAAAACCTTTTTTCAATTAACTTTTCCACCAATTTGGTCTCTCTTTTTTTTTAAGTGTAAATAAAATGTCAAATTTACGTTTCGTAAAATAAAAATTGATAGACGACCTTTTAGTGCGCGCGTTTTGATAAATCGCCGTGTAAAACGTAAATCGATGCTTTTTACACATGTCATTAAAATTCGGATAAATTTATTTGCTCCATGCGGACGTAAAGAAAATTTTTTCCTCGTCAACTGTCTGTGCGAATGTAAGAGCGCATAAATTTTTACCAATCCGTCCATAAATATTCCTATTTATATCTGCATTGCAAAAATTATTCAAGACGAAGGGAAGCTTTTCCAACGACTTAATAAAATTTTACCTATTTTGATAGGTTGTTGTTGATTAATCCGTGATTGATGATGGTTCCACCGTTACACGCACCGAATTTAAATCGTTTGTGTGTTTTTTTTCCTATCGATTAAACCCCCAAATATTAATTACCATTGTCTGTTTGGCACTGCTTAAGATAGTCATTCACACATTGACGTTGAAATATCGATCGAATTTCGCAAACGACATCCCTCATTAACCACATCCATCAAGTTTTCCACGAAACCGGTGCGGAAACTTAAATTTGTTTACCCGATTGTTCTTTGGTATATTATTGGTCGTTGTTTATATCTATTATCAAAGTTAGTTGTGCAATAAATAATGGGGACAAATGCGAATGAATAAAACCCCGCCTTCTTAGATCTTACCAAATTATAAAATTCGCACTCTTATTATTTTATTTGCCTATACGTTTTATTACAGCGGAACAAAGAGCTGTAGTTACCAATAGATGGTACAAGCAGATAGTGTATTTGCTGGCGCAGTTGTGAATGCATGTAAAAGAGCCACCCGATACGTACTTACTCCTTTTAGGAAGAAGCAATTTTTCAGTAGTTCCCCATGCAATAGGGAGCACTGGTAACAATAGAGACTGGAAACCTTCAACTATTTTGATATGCGTTTACCAAGCCATATCATATTTCATGAGGTACAACTCAGTCCTCCACAAGCATATGAGGAGGATTTTGATTTTGAGTATACTTTCTCGAACCAGTCACTTACTGCAACTAGATTTTGCTAGGAATTCTCAATAGGAGAGAATGAGTCAGGAAGAGCTGACAAGGAGACCTGTTACCTCTGATGTGATGAGGTAATCGATTGACAAAGTAATTTCACTTAGAAGTGTCTTTCTTTACGTATGATTTTATGATTAAATACTATCGTATGGATCAGTTGGATACTGAATTATGAACAACAAAGAGCTAGTGTTCAATCTTCATGTTAATTCACAATACATGGCCAACTAAGCCAACTTAAACATTAAAATTATCAATAGATGGTGCAAGTAGGTAGAGTTGACTCTACATATATAAAAAAGCCACCCTACACGTATACTTCTTCAAGAAAGAAGCAATTTTTTTTAGTAAATATTTATTTGCAGAACTAACAAAAATGGAAAATTGCGTATGCTATACGAACTATGACGTTCCTCAACTTTGATAAAAGAGTGACACTTTTGTGGGCTAATAATTTGTTGGTAACGGAAAGGTCGAGAAGCGTTCACCAAGTCAGACTTTATCAAGATGCGTTCCAAGTATGGGGTAAAACCAGTCAGTCTAGATTTTGATAAATCATCGGAACCGGAACCAATCAATTTCTTTGAGAAAACATCTGATGTGATGCTTCTCCCAATCAGAAGTGTCTTTCTTCAATTACGCATAAGAGTGGAGCTTAAGCGCAAAGAAAAGATCTTCATGCCAGATCTTATCAAAGACTTGATTAATGTCGAGAAAGAATGTTCGAAGTGTAGTAAAAATTTTTGATTTTGAAGAATAATACTTGGACCTGCTTGATATGCGGTAATTGATGGCTTTAGTGATTAAGTCGTACTCATAGCATATTTTGCAGTTTGCAGTTTGGACCCAAAAATTCGCATTTAAAACTACGTATTCCCCTTTGTTTTTGAACTCATCAACAATGAGAGAACTAGAATATGAACTCACAACTCCAAAAAAAACCGAAAACTGGGCAATAACTAATCACCATCAATTTCCACGTATGTAATAATTAAAGCAAAATAAAAAAATCCAATTCCGTTACGAACTGATAGAAAATTAGTGACAATTTAGTAACTAAACCATCTAGATGATAAACCTTGTATTATGGAAAAATGCTTGTGGATACAGTTAGTTTTAAAATTGATAGGCATGGTTGTTGAATTAGTTTCCGATTTGAAAATCTTCTTTACGAAAAAGTACGCCGTGTACAAATTAGTTCTAAATTCGGACTATCCCTATTTCGTATTTAATCTACAAATAATTACTTTTTATATTTTTATTTAAATAGTCAAAAATACGTTTGGTTCAAATTAGTCCAAATCTGGATTTGGGAATTGATTTCACGATTTTCTGTAAAAACTCTTAAAGCACGTGAAATGATTATAAACAAAATATGGGGAAAATGGTTTTGGGTACGATTTAGTTCAAATTTGTAATTTTTTATTCGAAAATTTGGACGATATTTTGACAAAACTGCGAAACCCGTGGCGTTATCAGACAACATATCAATTACAAACAAAATATGAACACTATAGAAAAATGCTTGTGGGTTCAAATTAGTTCGAAATTCTATTGATACCTAATTTTGCTTCTGATATAGAAACTATCAAAATTTATGATCGAACAACAGAAATCCATTAATTTCTACAAAAAAATAGTGGAGAGTGCCCTGAATGCAGTAAAAAGGACGATTGCCAATGTTTTGTTCAATTTCGTCGGATGCTCCATCAGGACGAACTCGGAAACCTGAAAATTATCTAGTATAGAGGATTTGCAAGGAAACAAGATCAACCCTTAGTTGGGGTCATTTGATACAGAACCTGCCGAGTGACTAACTTAAGTGACACGGGTGAAGATCAGGGAAAAAGTTATTATGGTACAAGTTACTATGTATAATAGTTTTTTTCACAAAGCATATTGCACCCAGGTACATATAAGAAAATAATAAATGGTAAAAATCAAAGTTGATACCTGGTGATTACTCCATGCGTTAAGAACGGTATACATAGTATCTTAAAATCCTCGTTCAGATAAGTTCGACATGATAAAACATAAATATTGGGAGTATCGGATATTTCAGACAATCTACCAAACCTTCATAAAACAACAAAAAACTAATGTCCTGTCAGGATCGTAAGGGTCCAAAAACTTTTTTTTACACATATGACGTAGATTGACAGGAAATATACTTCTCTATCAAAATCAATAGATGGTTTATTCATGATGTCACAGATGTCGCTAAGTCATTTTTTACTAAATTACATAGGTACACTCATGAAATTTAAAACTTGGACACCACAATTTCTGTAAACAAAAGTTTGCACATTGTGAAGCGGGCTTAAGGGTATCATTTACAATTCTAACAGCAGGTAGACTCAGCAGGGGTTATCTTATAGAAAGACTGTAGAATGAATCATTACACTAAGCACGTTTTAGAAAATAGGTAATTTACGTTGCTTACTTAATTTTTTCTTTAAAGAATATATTTGAAGGTATCGCTAATTAAACACCATAGCTCGATTAATTATCGAATCAAAATTTTGTTTAGGAAATGTTTACAAAATAAAATTAGAAATAATTTTGATTTAAAAAACGTCTACAAGCAATAACTTTTAAATTAAATCTAACCTACTAATTATTGTAAGTTATTAAAAAAAAAATCATTAAACTCTCTATTCATAATATTTAGTCCTTACAAAATGTATATTTTATGACGTTTCATTTTTTCTGTAGTTAATATAAAAAGTGAAAATAAAAACTAAGGCAATTCTTATTGTCAACGTATATATTTAGTTTTTGACAAGAATTTATTACATAATTATAATTAAGATACCAAGTTATAGTTTAAAATTAAATGAAAACTTTTTTTTAAATAAAGGTATTACTATATAAATAAATATAAGAAATCAATAATGGGTGTGACCTCCATTATTATTGATACATTCTTGGAGGCGTCTGCTCATTGACGCTATCAAGGTATCAATATAATTAATATTAATCGTTTCCCATGCGGTATCAATGGCTGCAATTAGTGCATTACGGTTTACTGGTATAAAATTTGGCCCTTGTTGTCTTCGGATAACAGCAAGTATTCGAGCCCAAACATTTTCGATAATGTTAAAATCTGGGCTTTTGCTGGCCAGGGTAACAGCTCAAGTTATTTTCTCGTATCCAATTGCGCACAACCCGCGTATGAATAGGGGCGTTGTCCTTTAACAACAAAAATACATTATGAAAATGTTAATTCAACAGATCCCGAACTATTTTTTGGAGAAAGTATAGTGAAATAAGAATACTTACTTGTTGGAAAATATAATCTTCGTCTGGATAAAACACTTCGACTGAAGGTTTCATAATAGTTTCCAAAATATCTAAATACGCAGCAGAATCAAGACGTCCATCGATAGCCCAACAAACTCCTGGACCCCGCGCTAACCCAACCCCACACATTCACAGAAAAATAACCACTTCGTTTTTAGGACATATGTGATTATTTTCGTAACGAGTTCCTTCCATTCTAAAAACTTTTAGTGGTCCATCGTTGCGGCTATTGAACGTTTTTTCGTCGCTAAAAATCACTCGATTCCAAAATTCCAAAGGTTCGTTCACATATCGCCTTGCAAATTCCAGACGACGTCTCATATTTTCGTCACTGAGAACTTCTTTCGCAGCAGCATTATACTTCTTTATTCCCATCTCCTTTAATCTTTTTGTGCAGTTATACGGCATCCGGGAAAATGTGTATCTGCTATAGCCCTGGAGTATGTAGCAAATGGTTGTTCTGTTACGTAATGAAACAACTCGAGATCTTGAGCACGTGTAGATACTTTAGGTCTACCACTTCCGATGGCTCTTTCCAAAGTGTGTTCAAGATTCCATTTTACTCGGTAATGCCCTACGGTGCTTTTGGTATATCTAACATACGTGAAATTTCACGCACGCTACGGCCCGCCGCTAATTCCGAAACAATCCGCGCTTTCAAATCAGCACCGAGATGAGGTGGCATTTTCACAACACTTGAAATTTTAAATTAAAATGGAATTTACATTTCTTACTTTATTTATTAGTTCAACTACCCCTTCTCAAAGAGTAGGTAATTGTTTATTTATTACATACTTCTAATGACCAATGTAACAACCTATTAAGATTACAATAGAGCAACGTAAATTACCTATTTTCTAAAACGTGCTTAGTGTAATGATTCATTCTACAGCCTTTCTATAAGATAACCCTGCTGAGACTACCTGCTGTTAGAATTGTAAATGATACCCTTAAGCCCGCTTCACAATGTGCAAACTTTGTTTACAGATTGTGGTGTCCAAGATTTTAAATTTCATGAGTGTACATCTAATGCTTCTTTCTTTGAGTAATTAAAAGAAACATTAAAAAAATACTATAATTACACTTTGTTATAAAAAAAAATCGTGGGGTGCTTGACGCTTACAAATAATTGGCATAAAAAAATCAGAACAATTAATATCAAGTGCCCACGTTTTTTTTGTTAGATCCATCACTTTTGTGCACCACGTCGTTGGCGACGTAAAACATCATACCATAGGTATAATTTGAATCCCAGACATTTTAACAATAGGTTATTGTTAAAACAAACAAACATCTTAGCAATAAGTAGATAAATTTTTTATATTAAAGAAAACATCATATAAAATCTAATACTTTGATGAAGTGATGTTGTTTCAATGATATCATCGGCATACAACATTTTTTTTGAAGTACCTACCTAAATATGCTATAAATAAATATTCGTTTTAAACCAGGGTCAATTTTTAAACAACGTCGACGTAATCTACTCAAGGCAGTCAATTGTGTGAAAAAAAAACATATTCGAGACATTAGATTATAGATTAGATGGTAGACAATTACGTCGTACAAGATCACAAACGTAAAGTACTTGTGGTACTTACTTGGATGCGAAGTACCTTAAAGATAAAATTGAGTAAACTACCAGAAATAATCCAAACCTTACGTAAATGTACAAGTAGAATCCATTTTTTCCACCGCCTCCTTGGATTATAAGAAATAATAAAAATGCTTTTTTTTGGTAATCCATCAAAACTAATTCGTGTTGTACAAAATATTGACGGACATCGAAATATACAACTAGTCGATACGTCGAAAACAACAGCGAAACGACTGAATATTAATGACACAGAACGGAATGTAAGTAGAACGTAGGAAAAACGTAAAACAACAATAAATTCACCTGTCGGTGACATCACATCATTTTTCCCACAACGAAAATGTTCTGTTAATGAACGTAAACGAGTAAGAGTAATGACTGTACGAGATAACGCATAGTTAACTAATTCAATGCAAATCGCAGTAGGCTATAAAAATATCGATTTATTCATGTCATTAACCAGATTTTTTCAAGTGTCCCAAAAATAATTTTCCTTGTATACTTACACGAGAAGTGTCGTTTGCAACTTATCAGTTTTCGCGACGATAAGCCGGCATCCGCCTAATAATAATCTAATCAGACATATTTATCTGCCACGTTCAAAATCTTCGATTAATGTCACGGTCCTAAATGAGAACCTTGAGTACCGCCACACCGAACGTAAATCGTCGGCATAAATGAAGGCGTTCTTGCTCCCATGTCTAAACATAAAATACGTCTATCAATAGCGTGCTGAAAATCTATTTTGAGCAATACATTCTTAAATCGGTATTAAAAGGCGATGTCGTCGCTCATCCTAAAAATAATAAAGTTAAACAAATGATCAATTCGACCCCGCGATTTATTATGTACGGAAATTTCAGCCACATTGTTAATTTTCCATTTTACCTTGCGTTTTAGGTCACAGTTGCGTTTTACTTTTACGATTTAATAATTTAAGGGCCTTTATCATTGCTGAAAACCTTTTGGAACATTAAGCTTTTAGGCCCAAAACGCGAAAGCGTACGGATCTTTCATTATTAACACCTAAATTGACTTCGCTCGATTTAAATTTTTTTCTAGTCGATGACTCTATACTTTCTTCTATTGTCATAGATATGCGAGATTCGCGCCGTTAACAGATGTTGTAAATTCACTAAGTCCCCACTTATTTATTTTAAGAATCATACGATTGAAAACAACCAATCGGGGGACGGCATTCGAGGGCTCGCCCGGTTCCCCCTTGCCCCCAATGCTACGTCACTGAAAGGCTATTACCTGTCGCATAACGGATGCATTCCAGCGATAATATGTGGTAATTATTTAGTCTAGAATACTTATTTTTTTTGTGGGTATTGTTAAAATAATTAGTAATGACACTAGCAGACCTAATTATTCCGTGCGTAACGCAAAATATAATACATATAAATGCACGACACTAATTGAAGTTTACAAACGAAAAATTTTAACCAGTCGGTTAATCAATTTAAATCTGTCAATTACGAAACGAAATAGAACATATAAACTCCATTTTAATAAAATTTCAATTTAGGGTTAACATTTACGTTTAATCTTAAAAAATGGGGTTAGTTGTGACAGATGTTTTTAAAAATTTTCGTAAAATTTTTGTTTCGCCGCTTGCTTAGATTTTTTTTTTTTTTTTGATAAACGACATGACAAGCATTGTGGAAAACATGCATTTTCACACTACGTGTGCATAAAATACGAATGAAAAATTCTATGGATGTTATATGCATATATAAGAGTAAAATGAAATAACAACAAGGAATTTACATAATAAAAGGTTGCCACATTTACGAATTTTTCTTTACGTGTTTTTACACGAAATTACGTGTGAGAAGAAGTTAAAACTATAATTATCTACACACTATACAAAATTAGGTTAGAAAAGCGTCATCTATTAATGAAGCTTAAGTTGTTTGTTTACGAGTCGAACGTAGCAATTACCATCTGATTAAGAAGAAAAAAATACTACTTTCTAATCGAAGTAGCCTTGTATTATGATTAATTACAATTAAAGTTGCCGATGGTTTTTGAGCGATTTGGCAACGGTGGAGAAATAAAGTCAATAGTGTAAAGTTATCTGCGGTAATGTAATTTTTATATAAGTTTTTCGCGTTATTCTTTTTTTTTTGTTATCGACGAAATGTATGGCGTTTCAATTGAAAATATGAGTTTGCGACGACTCAATACAAACGATTTTGAACATCTTTGGAAAATTGAATTTGTGCGGTTTTTAAGTGATTGTACAACAACTCATTGCATAAACTTCGGGAGACAAAAAATAATCATGGCCTTCTTTTCAGTTCCTCAATAAAAACGTGTGTAGGTATAAAAGAAATCCTTCTTCCGACGCTTCTAGAAAATTGTGAAAGGAGTACGTGGACAAACACATCCGACTAAATCAAGATATGTTGGAAAAATGTTACATTAACGTAGTTAAACTTTTCCAATTTGATCCGGTTAAAGAGTTTTTTTCTTCATTTTCCCCGGTTAAAAATCGTTAATCTAAATTTCCCTCGAACTAATCCAACAGCCCTTAATCATATCTCAACTTCTCTTTGATAAATTTTATTAGGATTAGGATGTTCCATCTTTCGTTCTCTCTTCAATTCGTTTTTATAGCGACAATTTAACTTTTTATCTAAAGAAAATTTGTTTTTCTCACTAAGAGAGAGAGAGAGAGAGAGACAGGAGGAATTAAAATACACGCAATTTTGGTGGTGGTTTCGTTCTCGGTTCAATCAATTTCAACTGCCAATATCGATCATCCATCTTTTGTTTTAACTTCGAAATAATAGCGAAAGTGCTGTATGATTTTTCAGTTATTTCTCCTATAAGTGTCATTAGTCATCTGTAATGAACTCAACGTGTAATTATTCTCATAAATTTTCAAATATCGTACACTAATTGCAGTAACGATCATAAATTATTTACATGGCGGACGATTGTTACGTTGTTTTTCATGTACATATCAAAGATGGCCAGGCGTAGATAACATTTTCCCCAACCAATCCTGAACAAATATCGAAATTGTTTTGGTAATCTTGACATACGCGCGTTACAAACGAAACTTATCATTAATAAAGCGTTCATATTTACATGTTTGAAATACGTTTTCAATTTGCAACACAACTTCATTAAGATTTCCATGGCCTACCATCGAAACCTTTTCTAAAGAGAGCTTTTGTTACATTGAAGTAGATTTTAATTATAGGGGGAGCTTTTCAAAAGTGATTGCTCTTTGCCCCGACAACGAAATCAAATTTTTAATTGCACTTTTTTTTCCAACTTAAATATGCTAATGTTTCTCAGTTTTCAAATCAACACACTTTTTTTTCCATACACCCTTCGCCGGACTCGATTCAAATTACATTTAAGCACCAATTAACTCGACTCTAATTATTTGCTTTTAACGAATTTAATTAGGTTCGCGGCGTCAGATTTTTACAATTACAAATCCTCCACAAATTGAACCAATAAAATTTGTAATAAAAAAAGATTCGGGCGAGGACAAATATTTGTCGACGTTCGCAAATGACGTTGCCAATCACGCCATATTATAAAAAAAGCATATGACAGTCGAATTCGCAGCCTACTCTGCGAGGCAATTGCGAAATCTACAGTTTTTCGTCTTTAATTTGGATAATTCTAGTCTCAATACCAGAAATTAAATAAAGAATAATTAGGACGAAGTGCCTTAATTATCTTGTGCTAATAAAAATAGGATAGTATTTATTTACAAGGACAAAGAGAGGCGTAGTAGGTAATGTAAACACAGACTACTTGTGTTTAAGGTATCAAAAAATATTAAGTAATGTAACGATAAGAAAGATTGTGCCTTGATTTTAACAGACGCAATAAAAACTCTCCCGCGCGAGGATAAAATAATTTTTACACTTAGCATCATTTAGGCATACAATTAACAAAACCTGATAGATTACAAAAAAGTTTATTCCATACATACTACAATTTGTATAGTTATCAATGCCATTGATTTGCATTTCAAAACGAGCATTGAAGTTCAAAGCTATAAACGTCAGTTAATTTGCACTTCAATTTCACATATCCTTGGTGACGTTTCAAATCACACCATATCATCAAAGAATCAATTGATTACCACAAAGAGGCTGTTGTGCTCGTAATAGATCAATAAATATGTGGAACTACAGCTACTTAATTTCACATTAAAAAACGGAAAGTTAATTAAGCTCAAAGCGGTAAATTATTTTTTTTTATAACCTATTCCGATGACGTAGCAAATCACGCCATATCATTTATCAATGGTTTTTTACCATCTCATGATGGTACTTTGTTGATCAAATAACTACATCATCAGTACAAAATTGTGACGTTACCATAATAATATAGAGGAAAAAATCAGTGGGTACTACATATTGAATCAAATTTATGCGACAAGCTTAAGTGGGACAAGACAAATGCATACGTAATCTAAGAATTTTGGGTGCCACCCATCGATATACGTACATTGCAGCAAAAACCAATTATGATTAACATTCTCGGCACTATCAATTTTTAACATTTTCAAAAACTTGACAAACCTGATTACAACGAAAAGCATTCGCACAACTCTCCATTCAAAACAATACAAAAAGTTGGCGCAAGTCGATAAATCAATTAAAATTTTTTCAGCAAAAATTAATGCCAAGGTTGTTATTTTTACCACAACGTGTGCGTGTAGCTAAAAAAATATTTGGCGCCCAATCAGCGTTTAAAAAAAAACTGTAGCGTAAAAAGGCGAGGTGTTGTTGTTTTTTTTTTTTAATCATACACAATTGAAGCGCGGCAAAAACTAATGTTAAATCAATAATTTTCCTTGAACTTAATTTTGTATGCACCTTTTGATTTATTGGTAAAATAGGTCAATCGAAGGGCACAGCCTACTATAATTTTGACTCAGGTGGCCACGATTTTTTGAAAAACAAATGCTAATCGAAACTTACCTGTAATTGTGAGGGCGGTGAATACAGTAAAACTGCGTTTTATTTGTTTAACGACGTTATTCATACTAAGGATAACGATTATAATAAAAGAAAAACCGGAAAAAGTTGCGGCGTTTTTTTACGCGAAGCACGTGTAGCGTCAACTGCACGAGAAATCGACTATACTTCAACACGTAACAGCAAACACTGAGTGATCGTAGTAGTCTGTGAATTTTAGTAAGAGGTGGCTTCAAGTTTACACTACGTGTATACCACGTTGTTCTAC
Organism: Abscondita cerata; assembly: GCA_030710515.1. Classification (NCBI taxonomy): domain Eukaryota; kingdom Metazoa; phylum Arthropoda; class Insecta; order Coleoptera; family Lampyridae; genus Abscondita; species Abscondita cerata. The sequence goes on from JALBCR010002357.1 coordinate 254,769, forward strand.
GCGAGCGCACCTAAGCCATAACAATTTCCTTCACACAAATTTTCCATTTCCTTTTTTCTCCAACAACAACTAGTAAATAAAAAAAGACGGACGACCTCGTGTGTTGAGGTTGAGTGGCGCGATTTTTTCCTAAAGATCACGCCACTATTATTGTATAATAAGAATTAAGTTAAAACTAATGTATGACTTAACGATGACTAGGTATATAACCACCGGAGATTATTAAGCTAAATTTCGAGTGTTAAATAGGAGAAATTTCCGATACGCTAATGTCATACTTTCAATGCAAATCTTTTATCTGGGATTTATTGAAAGCTATCAATAAAGGCGGATTTGTACTTGAAAATTTCCGAAAAGCCTTTTATCACCACAGCCTGCCACAAGCTCATTCATAAATTTGTTTAAAAATAACATTTGTATAGTTGGCCATGTTTAATAAAAGTTTTCGTTGTCTTTACGTCTTGAAATTTTAATTACAAAATTACGATCTAGGTCAACTGCAGTCACTATTAATATTAATCGCCAACGTAAACATTTGCGTCATGAATTCGTAAAACATTTTTTTCAAAACCTGTCAATCGTTCATATTCTTTAAAGTTAGTATGTGCTCAAATGAGCGACTCTCACCGTTTGGCATTTTTCAGTCCAGCGTTTTCTTCGAAAAAGTTCCGGCACAAATGTCCTTTTTCACTATTTTTCCTAAGAGTTTTGGTTGAAATCTAGATTGAATAGAGTACTTCGTCAGTACGTTAAATTGAAAAAAGCAATTTGTGCTTAAATCCTAACCCTCAATCAAAAAAAAACAACCGCAATTTTTCTAGAGAGCCTTAGTTTAAATAGAGGTTTTCGACTCATAATAATAATTTGTTTTAATCTAGAAAACGTCGTTTTCAATCATGAAATTGTAACTTTAACTTCTTCTGTAGAAAGCTGAAAGTAAGTAATTTAAGTCAAAAAAATTGACGCCTTTTTGTCTAAAAAGGGAACAATTTTTCTAAAAATAGTATAGCTTCAATGAATTGAGCATGCGTACAGAATGGGTAGATCTACGGAGACTGCTCTGTACCAGTTGACGAGCAAGTTGAGTACTTCATTAGAGCAGAAGGAAGTGACAGTCTGTGCCTTCCTAGACATTGTAGGAGCTTTCGACAATGCCTCGCATAACTCCATACTCGATGCAATGGAGGCAAAGCAAATTGACCTCCCTATTGTCAAATGGTTAGCACTTCTGAGGGCTAGAAGAGCTGAAGCAAGATTGGGAAACTTCATCGTTGTGATGAGTACCACCAGAGGATGTCCCCAATGCGAAGTGCGAAGTCTACTTGTGGACGACCTTTTTGTCTTCTATCTAGCAAAGGGATACCATGTTAAGGGTACGCTGAAGACATTGTTATGTTTGCACAAGGCAAATATGAGAACATCGTTTGTGACATTGTACAGGCAGGACTAGAACTGGTCCGCTGACGTGGGAATTAACCCCAGCAAAACTACGCTGGTGACCTTTATCCGCAGAACGAAACTTGACGGTCTTAAACCAATCCAGGTTGGTGGGACGGTCGTCGGGTTTAGCAACTCGGTCAAATATCTAGGTATTACACTAGATAAGAGACTGAACTAGAAAGAACACCTGGTGAACGTTCTCAACAAAGCCAACAAAGCAATAGACTCGCAGGCAAAAAATGGGGCTGTAAGCTTAAAATACTGCGATAGATGTATTGCATGATGGTTCGCCCCATCATTACGTACGGTGCGGTCGTTTGGTGGCGAAAACTCTTTGAGCTTACCGCCAGGAAGAAACTTGAGAGAGTGCAGAGACTCGCGTGTATATGCATCACGGGAGCACTGCGCACCTGCCCTACAGCAGGCATTAAGCATCTTTTGAAGCTGACCCCTCTTCACCTGGTCATTGAGAGGGAGGCCAGACTGGCTCAATCACTCGGACAGGACTTTACTTAATAGAATATACCCCTTCCAGACGGTACTAAGCAACAAGAAGAATTGGCGGCCGGGTAAACTACTTTTCCAGTGCCAGATGGCCAGATCTGCTGGCTTACAGACGGATCAAAGACAGCTGAAGGTACTGGTGCGGGAGTATTTGGGCCACCCACCAAACACTACAAACCCATGGGCAAGCATAGTACTATCTTTCAGGCGGAAGTTCACGCAATAGAGCGTTGCGTGCAGTTTAACCTGAATCGGGGATATGTAGACAGACATATCAATATTATGTACGATAGCTAGGCGGCCATCTCAGCGCTGAGCAGTTGTGTCATCAGCTCAAGGATGGTAAGAAATTCTAAAAAGAAATTGAATAAACTGGGGCATGCAATAAGGTCACTCTAGCTTGGGTCCCTCAACATTCTGGGATTCCTGGTAACGAGCAGGCGGATGCCCTTGCCAGGAAAGGAGCGCCCACGCCTTTTGTAGGACCACAGCCCTTCTGTGGAATTGGCAAGCACACAATACGCAAAGTACTCCGGACTAAGGAACGGAAAGAAAATTCAGGATACTAGGTCAATTTACCAGGGCTGAGGCAGTCCAAAACTCTACTAGGTGACTTTACCGGTAAAGAGCACGAAGATTACTTAGAAGTTAGCGGGAACCACTTAAACATTCTTACGGGCTTCCTGACGGGACACTTCCGACTTGGCGGACATCTTGCCAATATTGGGGTGACAACTAACTCGACATGCAGATTTTGCTGCGCGTCGAAGGAGACTTTGATCCACCTATTTACGGAACGCGAAGCCACGCTTTCCAGAAGGTGGAACTGTTTTGGAAAATGTTTTCTCAAACTGGAGGAAATTACTCCTCAGAGAACTTAACCTACTGAAGGAGCTGTAAGTTCAAAAACACCCCATATTACATCTATCTATCTAACTGGTCGATGCCATCTGGCTGTTGGGACAACTAGCCGCCAAGAACTCTAACCGCTCTGAACATATTTTACCATGTGTATGTGATACTATCAATAATATATGAAGATGTGCATCCCGTTTTCTATGCTGTTTGTTAAATAAATCAACAGCAACTTATGATAGTTTATTTGAAACGGTCAAGACACCAGCGTCCACATTAAATCCGATTTGGGAATGGCTGCGTTTAGAAGTTAGAAAGGTAACGCAAACCAAAATTCAAGGATGTTTCTTTCAGCACCTAGCAAAATACATAAGAAAACATTTGAGCGATGCCAATTTAATTGTTTATTAGAAAAACGACGCATAGAGTTTACATGCCAAGATGATTATTGGTTAAGATGTGCGAAACGCATTAAATTAATTATCTGATATATTTTTCTGAAGATCTAATAAATGTGTTATATTCGTTCGAGAACTATTAGGTTGGTCGTTTCAACCGCAGAGAAAACGGACGACATCAACCCATGTACGATAAAGTGCTGAACATACAAGATTGAACCAATAATCACCCATCGATATTTAGGTGTAAATAAAACAGGTCATGTTCCACCCCAAAAACTTTAAAGAATTTTGGCGAATAAAGCAGTTAGCACCAAATCAATAAAAAAACCCATTTTAGTTTTTTTCTAAATCTTTTAATACGTCCCATGTACTTGAATATTTGAAGATACAATCAAACTTCTGTTCTTAAATTACAACATTTGTCTTAATTAACCAAACCTATACATCTCACCGTTACCGTTACCGTTAGAAACATTTAAAAAAATCACCCTGTATATGCAATTTAAAACTTTAAAGTTCTTTTTAAACGGTCATCTTAGACTTTTTAAAGCAGCCCTGTTAAATTCTTGTTGTGTCAACGATCAATCGGTGGCAGCCAGTTGTCTCGCGGTGAGTTGGCGATGGCTACTTCTAGCAGAACCTAAATATAAAGTAAGCAATTTAAGTCTGATATTTAGTCAAAGAAAGCAACGACTTTTTGTCTAAAAATGGAACAATTTTTTAAAAAGTTTGTTACGGTCCAAAATACTCGAGTTGCGCGTTGCGACGAGAATCAAATTTACCGCGCATGCAATGAACTTTCCTATTGGTAGATCGGTATTTTCGGGATTTTTAATCGAAACGACGGGCCGACATCTTGAAACTTTTTCTTCCTTTTGGGCGATTGGCGGTGTTTCACGAAGCTAAAAATTACAAGTGAAATTTCAACGTGGCTTCAATAATTGCACGATAATGTGTGCAAAAATATAAATCCGACCGATTTACGCCGTAAGTGGTTATCTTTGCTATCCTTAGCGTTTAAGCAAATTGTTATTCGGGGTAGTCTCCATCCACCGACGCTCGTTGTTGTTGGCACTAACTCCCTCAAAGTTGGGGCGCTGTCATTATTGTAGGGTGAGCTAAAACAAAAGGCCTTTTGGTTTGGCGGGAGCTACATTCCGTATTAGAACGAGTGTAATATTAGTTTTTAAGTCACCGTGTGTACGTCGAGTTTCCTTAATCACCAATCTTCAATTGGTACGCTACTTTTATTTTGGGGTTAATAAACGAAAAACTTAACTGAATTGCGACATACTTGATCGCGAACTCTAATTATTTTGTTGTTGCTAATGCACGCAAGTTTCATGCGACAGAATCTCTCATTTCTTCCAGATTCTTCTAATATTTTAAATAGTATTTGCTATATTTACATGTCTTTTGTCTCTCTGATTTGTGTTTGTTGTAGCGTAGTAGACCTTAAGTAAAACCTAGTGAACTCCTGTTGGTCGGTTTTATTTCTCTCTGTTACCCAGTATGTGGCGTCTCGTTACGTAGCAGTTAATTTTTTTAATTCTCTTAAGGACCTCCCCATCTCACCGACGAAGCCAGACACTGCTGTGCTAACGCTTATAAATACGGGATCTTCCACAAATTACGTACGCTATTTCTAGCCAAAGATTGTTCTTTCTTCTTTTCTAGGTTGCATCGCTAGAGCCGTCACTTTGTTTTATTTATTATTATTTGTGAACTTCAAACTAGATCCTTAGAATAGTTTAGTTCAAATCAAAGTATAAGATTGCAAGAAAAACCTTAATATAAAAGTGAGTATGATTCTAAGTCAAAAAAGCAATGACTTTTTGTTTAAAAAATGGGGCAATTTGACCAGGAAATACAAGGAAATTTTCTTCTCTAAGAGGAATTAGGTTTTTTTTAGAAAGGTTTAGTTTAAGTTTAGTTGATTTTTCGACAGATTTTTAAACAAAATTAGAACTTCGAAAATGATTTTTTTTTAAAGAAGGGCACCTCAATAAGATCTTCCAGCATATCTTTGAAATACAATATTAAAATTAATATTACAAATCCATAATATTATGCTTATATCTAGAAACGAACGCAATTTTTTTGCAAAGTTAAGGTATAGTTTCAATAAAGTACAATTTACGTTTAAAGCTTGCTTTTCAGCCACGAGAAATAACAAGAACTTTTTGTTTAGAAAAACTTTGATTTTTTCTAGAAATTTGTAGTTCAAACCTAGTTTGAATTATTTCAACATAACGTTAAACTGAAACAAGTATTTTAAACCTAAAGTCTGATATTCAGTTACTTTTTTTAAGCTTAAAGCTTGGTTTTCAAACCTAAAAAATAAGGTATAGAAAAAATTGTGATTTTTTCTGGAAAGTTGTGGTTCAAACCTAGTTGTAAGTCTTACAGCAAAACCTTAAAATAAAGTAAGAATTGAAATCTGATGGTCGCTCAAAAACAGTGATGCCTTTCTGTGCAAAAAAGGGAAAGATTTTTGTAAAAAAGTTTTGGTTTAAGTCAAGTTTTATGCAGTTTTCGGTAGATTTTTAAAATGGTCTAGTTTAAGCAACTTTCTGAAAAGTTGTAATTCAAATCTAGATTTACTCGAGTGTTTTAACAGAACTTTTAAATAAAATTCGAAAATTTTGCTAAGTTTGTTGCTTAGTCAAGAAAAACAACAATTTTTTGTCCAAAGTAAATTTGCTAGTTGTCTAAAGATTTCGAGTTTATTGTATTTAAGCTTAAAACGCTATTCTTAGTCCAGAAAAACAAGAATCTTTCCTCTACAAAAATTTCTGAAAGGTTTTGAATTTTGTCGTTAATATAGAAAGAAGAATTCTAAGAATGTAGTCTACCAGCAAAATTTTAACATAGAATAAAAAATGGACACCTAAAGTTTGACTCTCCGTTGAAAAACAATTTATATAGAAATAACTTGAGTTTAAGGCTAATTCAAATAAATAGTCCACCAAAATTAAATAAAAATTAAAATGTGATCAAAAGAAACCAGAATATTTTTTTCACTAAAAACTATTTTTTTCTAGAAAGTTTACTTTAAATAGAGTTTTCCTTTTAATAATAAGAACAAGAAATTAAAACTCAAACGTGTTTTTTGGCCAGGAAAAACAACAAATAAAATTTTTCTTCTTTAGAAGGAACCATATTTTAGAAGGGTTTGGTTTAAGTTTAGTAGAAAGAAGATGTTTCGACAGATTCTTAAACAAAATTAGAACGCTAAGAATAAATTTAAATCTCAATGAAATCTTCCAGCACATCTTTGAGATACATAAATTTTATTTAAAAAATACTTGATACTATGATTTGTATCTAGAAAGGATCGCAATTCTTCTGAAAAGTTGGGGTTTCAGTATAGTTTCAATTTAATGTAGTTTTAGTTACAAGAAATATCGAGAACTTTTTATTTAAAAAACTGTAATTTTTTTCTGGAAAGTTGTAGATCATATCTGTAGTTTAAAGTCTTCCACCAGAATTTTACCTAAACTAAAATAAGTATTTTAAACGTAAAGTCTGATACTCCTTCAGAAAATTTATGGATTAAGCATAGTTATGTATGCTTTTTAATCACGAGAAATAACGACAATTTTTTGCTTATAAGCAGTGTGATTTTTTCTGGAAAGTTGTAGTTTAGTTTGAAGTCTTTCAGTCTTACCTAAAAAAAATTGCAACTTGTCTGAAAGTTTTTTCAATGCAGTTTCCCGATAGATCCTTAAAATATAATAATTTCAGTAGAATTGTCATCGACCGGAACATTGTGTTTGCCTTCAAAGTAATCACCATATCCCAATCTTTAAAAAAAGGATCTGGAAGTTTTAGACTACCCTGACAAATAAACCGAAAGAATTCTAAGAATATAGTCAAGTGTCTTCCAATAGATTTCAATATAGCTACCTTAAAATAGATTCAAAAATGTATGCTTCATGTCGGACTCTATTAGAAAAACAGTGACTTTCTTATTTAAAGTAATGGTAACGAAAAGTTTTGGTTAAAATAGAGTCCTCCCGTAGATTAAAGCTTAAAAGTGGTTCCTCAACCAAAGTAAACTACGATATTTTTTTGTCTAAAAAGAACCGTAAGTTTTTTAGCTAATAATAAGAATAAAAAATTGAGACTTAAAAAGTGTCAAGAGAAATAAAAAAAATTTTTTCTCTAGAAGGCATCACGCTTTTCAGAAAGGTTTGGTTTAAGTTCCAATACGATTTTCTGGTTTTTCTACAATGGCCTCTGGTTTAAGTCTATATTCAATAGAGTCTATCAACAGATCTTCAAAATAAAGTACGAGGGCAACTCAGATGAAAGTGAACCAACTTCTCCTGCCCAAGAATGTTTCGGTCCCTCATGTGCGACGTACGCGCGTAGCACAGAGACGCCCTCGTTTACGAAAGTAACGCGTAAGTGTGGGGTGAAAGTTTTTTAAGGCGCTCATACACTGGGTGGAAGACGGTAGCGTGACATAATAGACGCTCCAAAAGAGGAACAGCGAACTTTGCCGACAGGTATGTAAAGCAGTTACATAGTCGATTCTTCAATAATTATAGCCAACATAACAGTTGGCAAGTATAAAAATTTCAAATCGCCTGCTGTAAAGTACGCAAGAGGTTGTACAATAGTAAACACACACTCGAGTTCTCTCACTCCCGAAGAGTCCCAAAAGGACGAAACAGCTGTTGGGTGATTCTCAGTGTTTGATTGCTGTTGTACAACCTCTTGCGTACTTTTTACTGCAGGCGATTTGAAATTTTATACTCTGCCAACTGTTATGTTGGCTATAATTATGTGAAGAATCGACTATGTAAACTGTTTTACATACCTGTCGGCAAAGTTGCTTACATTTACGTACATGAACGCTTTCACGAGTCGACACTAGATGTCGAAAACTTATCGTTTCAATATTGTGATCCCTCCAGTAGAGCAAGAAGTCGACAGCACGCGTTTGTACAATAGTGAACTTACACTCGAGTTCTCCCACTCCTGAAGAGTCCCAAAAGGACGAAACAGCTGTCGGGTGATTTTCAGTGTTTGTTTGCTATTGTACAACCTCTTGCGTACTTTACTGCAGGCGATTAAAAATTTTTATACTTGCCAACTGTTATGTTGGCTATAATTATTCAAGAATTGACTATGTAACTGCTTTACATACCTGTCGGCAAAGTTGTTTACATTTACGTACGTGAACGCTTTCACGAGTCGACACTAGATGTCGAAAAACTTATCGTTTAAATATTGTGATCCCTCCAGTAGGGCATATAGTCGACAGCACGCGTTTGTACAATAGTGAACTTACACTCGAGTTCTCTCACTCCTGAAGAGTCCCAAAAGGACGAAACAGCTGTCGGGTGATTCTCAGTGTTTGTTTGCTATTGTACAACCTCTTGCGTATTTTACTGCAGGCGATTCAAAACTTTTATACTTGCCAACTGTTATGTTGGCTATAATTATTCAAGAATCGACTATGTAACTGCTTTACATACCTGTCGGCAAAGTTGCTTATATATATATATATAAATGATAAGTTTTCGACATCTAGTGTCGACTCGTGAAAGCGTTCACGTACGAAAATGTTAGCAACTTTGCCGACAGGTATGTAAAGCAGTTACATAGTCGATCTTCAATAATTATAGCCAACCTAATAGTTGGCAAGTATAAAATTTCGAATCGCCTGCAGTAAAGTACGCAAGAGGTTGTACAATAACAAACAAACACTGAGAATCAATATATATATATTACATTATAGGTCATCGTCATGGAAACTAAGATAAATAATATAGCTATAGTCGAGACTCGAATTTAAAGTCTCGCTAGTTTGACTTGCCAAAGTGACGAAGGTTTAAATTACTTCCCTAATTCTCCTAAATAGGCGAAAATGGGCAGGGAAAGTATTGTATATTGTTTGTTTTACTTTTGGTCTCATACCAAAATTTTGACTTTTTGGATAAAAGATTTTCGCACGTAGTTTGCGCCTTCTTCGTAATTTTAGGAGACTTTCCCGAAATATCTTCTTCACAATCAGTTTTGGATAGAGCCTTTATTATTGATGTTGAAGTATTGAACACAGTAACACGCTACAATTAATTAATTCTAACGTCAAATCAATTGTTTCACCAAACTTATCCGATTATTAAAAAATAAAAAGTTAAGGCCCGCTGACCCAGTTGCTAAGGTGGGTGAGTTTGAATAGGTGTGTGGTTCAAATCTCAGTGCCGGCATTCTTTTTTTTTATTTTTTTTTGTGTTTTTCTTAGTAAACTTATTGAAAGAAGGGCAAAAATATTCTTATAAATCTATTTTGTAATTTATACAAATTTCATTAACCATTAGGTAATTCAAATACTGATGTCGTAGAAAAAGTATAGTACAGGGTTAGTAAGTTTAATGTTCCCTGTTGGGTTTCGGCAACTTTCCGACATTTTACAGAAAAAGTAACTAAAGGATGTCGAGCTTGAATTTTGAGAAAATTTGAATGCCACAAACCACATCCCGCTATATCTTAAAAATTAAAAAGATACAGGGCGTCTTTCACATTTGGTCCAAAACGAAAACTACTCATAACTTTGTTATTTATAAAAATTTTTGAAATCTGCTTGCGCATTATACAGGCACTTTGTAAATACAAAACCAGTGGCATAGTCAAAAATTTTTATTGCTTATTTATCAAATTTAATTTTTTTTATATTTGAGCCATATGTAATTTATTTGTCATAAGATTTCTTATTTTTCGTAGATTAAAAAAATGTAGCATATGTCATAGTATTGTTTAAAAAAAGTTAGTAAAAACAATTTTTGTATATAAAAAATTTTTAGGGCAGTATCAGTTGTCAATCGTTTGTAAATTTTTCAAAATATTGAGATTAAATATATAATTATTCGCAATCATTACTAAAAAATTTTCAGAATTATAACCTAATTAAATTTTTGTGATACACCTTGTATACCGTGTGTCCTAGGGAGAACGCAACATAGGATTTTTATTAAGGCAAAATATAAACGGATCTACTTGTGCTATGATATTTTTCACCGTCGCGATACCACGTGCGTTGTAAGTGTCAGTTGAAGTAAGAAAGAGAGAGCGGTTTGTGTGTGTGACGATTGTCATGTCTACCACAACTGTAATATTCCTTTTGACATTTCTCAACCTAAAAATTTATTATTTTGTTTTTTGCGAAAATTCTAATTGTTTAGTCGCTTTGATGTGATCGCTTTCTCAAGTAAGTACAACTAATTCTTTTACATAATTACGCATAATTATTTTCGTAAATTAATTTTAGGTTATAAACAAAAAGTACATTATAAAGAATATTAAGCTGATTTAAGATGCAGTTATATCAATATGATTAAAAGTGCCTATGAAAGTATAATTATGTAAACGGATTCAGGTTTCATTTTTATACAGCATGTTAAGAACTTCACGATATAAGACCGATACTTGTGTAAAACACGATGAAGGAAGAACCAGGAGACGACAGTTTCATAGGCAAGGAATATTATTATTTTAGTACCTACCTAAAAAGTGATTTAACTTGGAATATTATTTGCAGGAGTCGTACAAGCTAAATGTAGGTAAACAAAAATGTTGTGATTATTTGAGAATGCCAAATAGTTAACAGCTTTGAATGTTTGAACCTCGGTTTGAACTCACAAAAAGAATAAGGTTTGTATTTTCTTTGTTTCATATTCTAAATTTCAGATCATAAATTTAAATCTCTGCAAATGCACACATGAGATCTATGCACACAATCGCCAAACCTTTGTAAAATGAATTTAAATTATGTTTATTAATAAAATTGATTTTCTTTGAAAGTCGTGTAAAATTCTTCTTTGTGATTTTTTGGTGGTCCTGAAAAGGACCGTTTTGGTTTTTGGCTAGGTATGCAGAAGTGAAAGCTACATTTTATTAGAATATATTGAATGCTCGAACTGCTGTCCATTTACTGCTAAACAATGCCCTAATCGATTATAAAAATTGCGTTGCACATTAGAGATTACGTTTGCCGGAACATTAAAGCAAACTTCTACAATTCTGTCCTTTAATGACTCGACAGTGATGTGTGGTCGATCTGAATACACTTTAGAGGCAATGTATGAGCATAAGAAAAAGTCATTAGGAGACAAATCTGGTGATCTCGGTGGCCAAGCAATTTTACTACCTCTTCCAATCCAAGTTCTGGGCAACGCATCATTTAAGAGACTTTTTACCAGATGAGTTGGACACCCATCGTGCTGATACCAAACAATAGTATCCTCTTCAGCAACTTCGTGCAATGCTGGTAGCACATGCTCAATTAATAGGTCACGGTACTTAACAGCAGTAAGTGTACCCTCAATAAAAAAGGACCTATTACGGTATTGGAAAATATCCCAGCCCAAACATTTACTGATTGGGGATATTGGGTGTGAGCTGGTATAAACAGATGAGGGTTTTCTGTGCTCCAAAAACGGTAATTTTGAATGTTTGGTGTTCCATTTAATGTAAAAGTGCATTCATCAGTAAAACACAGATTTTTAATAAAGTTATCGTCATTATTAGATTTTTTCATTAAAATTTCACAAAATGTTTGTCTTTTTTCAGCATCCGTTCTGAAAAGCTCTTGATGTTGAGAATAATGGTAGGACTTATACTTGTGTTTATTTAGTATTCTATGTACACGACTTTTACTTAGACCGCAGTCAACACTTAGTTGTCGAACACTTATGATCGGATTATGCTGAACTGCTGCTAGTACATCAATCTCGTCGTTGTTGTTGTTAGGCCTGTCAAGCTGCACCAGCTTTGGCCGCTTGTGAACACTGCCAGTATTTTCAAAGGTTTGAAATACTCGCATGACTGTACTAGCACTTGGAATCGGTCGATCTTGAAAAAGTGCAGCAAATAATGCTGAACAGTTTCTATAGCTTTCACCACTGCATACCCATTTAACCATTTGAACTTTTTCAGCAGTTGTATACACACTCATTATTGCAGAAAGTTATAAAAGTAGCGCTAATAATTCAAATTTAAGTTTGTTGCTGCAACTTCAGAGCAATCAAAATGACACACCGACGTCGCATTGGTTGAAAATTTCAAAGCACTAGTAGATCCATTCTATATTTTGCCTTAATAAAAGTCCTATGTTGCGTTCTCCGTGGGACACACGGTATATAGATTGTAGCAAATATATAGGGTGTCAAGTAATGATTAAGTTAATTAATTATAATATGAAAATAAAAAATGGTTTGAAATTGTTTCAATCTAGTTAACTTTTTTCAATAATTAACTACAACAAAACGTATTGTAAATTTATTGCGAAACCTGAAAATCAAAGACAACGTCAGTCTATCTCGTCTGGTCCCACTCTTCCAATTTAAACATTTCAACAATGCGATTGACATATAAGTAATAATAAACGATTTTAATGCAGGTAAATATATTCAAAAATAAAATTTTTTGACAGATTTCTCTCACACGTTGTTGATATTCGCGCGACACGAAGCAGCTATTTGTTAGAATTTAAAAAGCTTTTTCATGTTCAGTACGATCGCGCATCATATTTAAATTGTTTACGTCTCTCCATTTTTTTTTTACGTAATCAAACATAATACACATCACCAATCGATACACACTCAAACAATTATAACCCATTAATTGCCCCAAAGTGTTAATTAGAATCCCTTCTTGTACGAAAACCACAGTCCTAAATTATTTGATTGAAATTACAAAATTTTTCGTGCTAGCGTGAATTAAAACCAAACATGGTGTGCTTGATCTTGTTTTATTTAAAAGGTACGATAAAAATTTTTGGCGTAATTAAATTTGAAAACACAAATAAACTTTTAATTTCTTTATCATTACACAAACAAGTTTTTGTTTTGTATGTCTGTGCGTATTCTTCTTTGTTAACCACTTTGTTTTAAATGTCGTAATAACATTATCGATCCGATGCTAGACGTAATTTTTCTTCATAATTTAATTTTATGAGTTTTTTTATATCGCGATGAAGTTCAATTGGCGCGACATATACTTGGGTGTTGAAGTTTGTTGTTAAAGCCCTTCAACTTTAACCGAAAACGTTTTAATTTTATTTGTATAATGAGAATATTAATAATATCGGGCACGTGCACCTTATTGTATTCGTCCTTATTTTTGTGGTCCGCTTGTTTTAGTGCTCCTTTTATTGCTTGGGTGGTAACATTGCGTTTTTAGTCGTGTTTTGATGTCAATTGATTTTTATTGTAAGTAATAAATTTAATATGAATCATAAACAAAACAGACATTTGTTGACGCGTTTAGCGCCGAAAAAAAATCGAACTGTATCTGATCATTTACTCATACTTACGCGAGGTCTATAATATGCTACTTATACTGTATCACGCTGTATCAAGTGTTTAAAACAAAAAATTATATATATATTAAAAATTTTGAGTTTTAACAATTGGTCATACTAAAATTGTCTATAATGTGGTAGTTATACTGTATCACAATATTTGAGTCGTATCAACATAATTTAATATGAATCGTAAACAAAACAAACATGCACTGACGCACTTACACGAGGGTTTTGGTGGTTAAACGAAATGTTTCGTATTAAAAACTTGAGCATAATTCGTAAAAATCAATTTTAGTTATAAAAATTAATTCCAGCTTATAGTATTTTGTGTATTTTCTCTTGCGTTTCTTCCTCCTTTTTGATATTTTGCCTCATTTTTTTACAGTTTGTTGTCGTAGATGAATTTATTTTAGAAACATTTATAATCGTTTCGGTGTACTTACCCGTACCCTTATGTCGGTGAGGGTGCACAATTTTTGAAGATGCAGCAGTTACAAAAAAGAGTTTCCGAGACGAGGGCGTTACCCTATCAGTCATAGTAATTAATCTCAAGCAGTAATGACCTAGGATACGAAAGAACAAACTGTTAACAAAAGAAACATACAATTTTATGGTTAACAAATAGAACCTGTAAATAATGCAGATTGTATCACAAATAAATAGACTAGTCTTTGGCAGAGATATCGTTTCCCCAAGAAAAATATAATACAGCCAGGGTCGAATCCGTAATCCACGCCTCGAAAACAATTTTATTTATAGTACGAATGCAAACTTATTATTGAATATATCCCGATTACTTCTCTAATTATGTCTAAATAACCGATTTAACATTTAACTCTAATAATGGAATACCAACACTAACAAACGTATTATTAATTTGTCGAGCGATCCTCGAATACAAAAATGGCGTTAAGGCTGTTCTATCACTCAGGACAATTTCAGATTTCTAGTAGGCGGTTCATTATTTTTATTTCTTGTTACATAAATAGCTATTTGTTGTTTTTTCTGTTTCTAAGACTGTTTAAAATGCACGTCATGTTAAAAAAAAATTGACATCAACAATTCAACAATATATTATTTATCTATTAATATTAATCGGCTTCCAAGTCTGACCTGTTGCCCTCAGAAAAATTCGCCCGCGAGTACATTCATTTCACAATTCTCCAAGCGTTTTCAGTATTTATCGTTTACTTAATGTTAATTTTTCTCATTGATTTTTAAGTAAAAATTAAAAAAAAGTAGAGTTGTTAGAAAATTATTATCTATGTCGCGCAGGAGTCGAAATTAGGGCTTATAAGGAAATCAAATTTTCTATTATTTTACGTTTTAATTAAATTAAATACAACGAAGACGAAAATTAAAGAAATAGCTCCTGCACGACATAAATAATAATGTTAGCTATATGTTTGTGCAAAATCAGGAATACATTTCCAAAAATAAGCGAGATAAATTTACATAAACTTTATAGCTCCCTGAGAGAACAGCCTTAAATAATAATAATTAATCTCGGTTGTTAACGATTGGTTTTGAACGTACATGTAATTATAATTATGGAAGTACATACTTGTTTAGTGGAAACAAAATATTTTGTATTAAAAACTTGATTATAGTTAAATGAGTGTATCAAGTGAAGTAAGAAAAAATTTGAGGATTTACTCTCTAACTTTGACTTTAAGTTGCCTTTTTTAACGTTTTTCATGTTTTTCATGATTTTTTAAAAGTTTTACAGTTTTTGTCGTAGACAAATATATTTTAGAAAAATTTATAATCGTTTCGGTGCACTTGCCCGTAGCTTTTGTCAATAATGGGTGGTGGATAAGATAAGATGCAGCAGTTATAAAAAAGTCTTTTCGAGACGAGGGCGTCACTCTATCAGTCGTAGTAATTAATCACAAGCAGTAGGGACTTAGGATACAAAAGAACAAACTATTAAAGAATGAAACATAAAATTCACAGAGCTTCCTTTGCGCTAGAAGTATACACACACACAAAATATAGGTATAATCTATACACATAAAATCGTGACCCGGTTTGTCTGTCTGTCTATCAATACGTCAAGGGTGAACAAGATGATCTGACTTTTGACCTCTGACCTAAAGCGGTGACCTCATATTAAATCCAGGAAAACGTAGGCATGTTATATATCAAAGTGTTTGGAATGTCAAGGGGAATGTTTTAAAATAGGTCAAAAGTTGACATGACCTTTGACCTCTGGCCTGGAGCGGTGACCTCACATTAAATCTAGGGAAACATAGGCATGTTATATATCAAAGTGTTCAGGATGTCATGGGGAACAAGTTGACTTGACTTTTGACCTCTGACCTGGAGCGGTGAACTCATATTAAATCTAGGGAAACATAGGCATGTTTTATATCAAAGTGTTCAGGATGTCAAGGGAAATGTTTTAGGATAGGTCCCAAGTTGATATGACCTTTGATTTCTGACTTGGAGTAGTGACCTAACGTCTTTAATTTCAGGTTTGTCTAAATTAGGCCCATTTTCAAATGGGTTTGGTTACTAGTTGTAGATAAAAACAATATGGTTAACAAATAGGACATGTAAATAATGCAAGTTGTATCACACATAAATAGACTAGTCTCTGGTAGAGATATCGCTTCCCCAAAATAAATATACTACAGCCAGGACTGAATTTGTAATCCACGCTTCTAGAAAAGTTTTATTTATAATACGAACGCAAACTTAATATTAAACATATTTCGATTATTTCCCTAATTATGTCTAAATAAGCGATTTAACTTTTAACTCTAAAATTGAAATACTGGCGCTAACGAACGTGTAATTAATTTGTCGGGGGATCCCTCGAATACAAAAATAGCGCTAAAAAATAATTAAATGTTGGTTGTTAACGACCAACATTGAACATTCATGTAATTAAAATTATGGAAGTACATATTTGTTTAGTGAAAATGAAATATTTCGTATTAAAAACTTGATTATAATTCGTGAAAATTAATTATAATTGAATAAATGAAAAACTGAGCATTTATTTTGACTTTGACTTTAAGTTGCCTTTTTTAACGTCTTTTTAGTTTTTTGCTTTAACCAACTTTTCTTTCTTTCATGTATTTCATGATTTGCTTCAAATTTCTGTTATTTTTTTGTTTCATACCTTCACATTCCAATGTGTGTTGTACTGTTTCTAATTGCTTGGAGAAAGCTTTACATTGTTTTCTTTCTTCATTCCTTTAGTTGTTGCTTCATTCCTACATTTGAATCTCGGCAATGTTATCAAGTTAAAAACGAAATTGTGAAGAAACAACAACAATTTGCAAACTTGACAGTTACCAAATGGTCTAATACTTCAAATTTATTGATACTATGTGCTATGGAAACAACAGGCAAAAAAACCAAAACTACTGGCTAGATTTTATTTAAATTTTAATCATCACTTTGTTTAATGAAAATAGACGTTTTCTGAAAATTTCATTAAAATCGTTCGACAACTTCTAGATATTGCAATTTTTCTGGAAGTTAGTATATAACATAAATAGAGTAGTGTCTGGCAAAAATATCGTTTCCCCAAGAAAAATATAATACAGTCAGGATCGAATCCGTAATTCACGCTTCGAAAACAATTTTTTTTATAGTACGAACTCAAACTTAATATTAAATATATCCCAATTACTTCCCTAATTATGTCTAAATAACCGATTTAACACTTAACTCTAATAATGGAATACTAGCGCTAACAAACATATTATTAATTTGTCGGGGGATCCCTCAAATACAAAAATGGCGTTAAATAATAATTAATCTTGGTTGTTAACGATCGGTTTTGAACATACATGTAATTATAATTATGGAAGTACATGCTTGTTTGGTAGAAACATAATATTTCGTATTAAAAACTTGATTAAAATTCGTAAAAAACAATTATAATTAAATGTGCGTATCAACTAAAGTAATAAAAAAAATTAAGCATTTACTCTCTAACTTTAAGTTGCCTTTTTTAACGTCTTTTTAGTTTTCTGCTTCAACCAACTTTCCCTTTTCATGTTTTTCATAATTTTCTTTAAATTTCTGTTATTTTGTTGTTTATACCATCACATTCCAATCTGTATTGTACTGTTTCTAAGTTTTACATTGTCTTTCTCCTTCATTCCTTTAGTTGTTCAATCCTACATTTGAATCTCTCGACATTTCTTTCATCCTCGTATTAAGAATGTTGATGGTCCACTACTATTTTATAATCTTTGCAGTATGCCGCTTATAGTACTTTGTGTTTCTTCGTCCGTTTCAGATGTTTTGCTTCATTTAGTTACAGTTTGTTGTCGTAGAACAATTTAATTTAGAAGAATTTATAGTCGTTTCGCTGCATTTACCCGTAGCTTATGTCAGTGAGGGGTCATGGACAATTTTTAAAGATGCAGCAATTATATAAAAGTGCTTCCGAGACGAGGGCGTTACCCTATCAGTCGTAGTAATTAACCTCATGCAATAAGGACTTAGGATACAAAAGATCAAACTGTTAACGAAAGAAACAAAAAATTTTACAAAACTTTCCTTGAATTTCAGGTATTTATACACAGAATATAGGTCTAATCGTAGATAATAACAATGTGGTTAACAGATAGGGCATGTAAATAACGCCGATCGTATCACACATATATAGACTACTCTCTGACAGAAATCTCATTTCCCCAAAAAAAACATAATACAGCCAGTGCCGAATACGTAATCCATGCCTCGAGAACACTATTATTTATAGTACAAACGCCAATTTAATGTTGAATATATCCCTAATTATCTCTAAATATACTGGTGCTAACAAACGCATAATTAATTTGTCGGGGATCCCTCGAGCACAAAAATTATCGCAAATGGTACTAAATAATAATTAATCCTGGTTGTTAACAATCGGTTATAAACATACATGTAGTGATAATTATGGAAGTTCTTAATAACAATTGCGTGTGAAAAAATATCTTAAATATAGATCAACTTAGTTTTCGAGTCGAGTTGCGTGTTGTTGTTGGGGTTTGTTACTTCCTTCAAGTAGATTCCAAATTATTGGACGTCAACGATTAAAAAGAAAGAAGAAACGAAGAACAAAAACTGGCTGGTATGCCAAAGTGATAGACTGACGTCAAGGTCGAAGGTCGTCTGCTCATCAATAATAACAGGTCTGATTTAGGTAGAATGCGACAACTTCAGCTTTATAGATTATAACATCCCAAAGTTGTCACCAACATACCGAATCTACCGAGGCCAGTTGGGTACGCGACGAGATGATAAGAATCCAAACTCAAATAATAAACAGAGTCGGAGTAAGGAAACTTTGTGCAAAAATTGTTTAAAACAACCTCTAATAATTAAACATAAGAAGAAGATAAGAAAACATAAGGAACACAATATATGAAATGTAGGAGATACAGAAACAAATTAAAAATAAATTAACGGAAATTGATAGTAAATTAGAAGAAATTACGGAAATAAAGAAAAATAAAAAAACAACTTCAAAAAGTAAATGGTTGAAAAAGTATAACAGAATGAAAAAACTGATAATTAACGGAATCATTGATGAAGATAAAGAAGAATAGATAGTAACTATAGGAAAAGAAAAAAATTGTATTATTGTAATAAAAGTAAAAGTGAAAAGTAAAGTGGAAGGAATAGGGATGTACAGGAAAGAGAGAGCACTACTGAAATACAATAAAAAGTATGAAATAATGAGAAATTAATAGTGTAAGATTAAAGATACTAGTCAGAAACTGGGTGTCAAAGAAAACAGGAATTACATATATGAAAAAGAAACAGATGAAAGAAAAAATAAAAATGAAAAAAATTGAGAAGATTGCAACAAAATGGAAAAAGAAGTCAAGAAAACGGTTAAAGATGCAACAAGGAAAAGTTAGAAAGAATTGAAACAAATTACAAGAGTACTGGAACAACAAATAACAGCAACCAAAAGAAAGAAAGTGAAGAAAACCACGTAGGAAGTCTCTAAAACGCTTGTTCTAGCATTTTGGTTCTTGTTTTAAGTCGAACAGGTAATTTATATGTCTTGTCAGTGCCATCTTTATAACCGATGAACTGATTATAAAAACAATTTCTAATAGCTCCACTTCGTGCTAAAGTACCACTTTTGAATAGTACTTACTAAAAATTGCTTTAATAAATTATTCCTTCTAGCGCCCCAAACTAGTAAGGTGTTGATACATCTGATAATTTTCACATTTGCAACTGGACTGAAATGTTTGAGTATAATCAACATCCTCACGCTGGTTAATAACTTTGTACTTATCTATGCTTGCATCTGATGTTTCCAAGTTTGATTCTCCTTCAACGAACCAATTTCTCTTCAAACGTCTCTGGAATTTTCATATTGTTACGGCACTGTAGTTTCCAGAATAAATTAGAATAATCGCCATGTTTCAAGAACTCCAATCGAGAACATTTAATTATCTTCTAGAATATTATCTTTCATATATAAAAACGTCATCATAAATTTAGGGATCAGTTCGAAGCTATTATTTGTCATGTTAAGTTGAAATAAATAAAACGTGTGTAATAGTTGATGTTTATTTATACAAATTAAAGTAATTTTATGTGTAAAATAAATTTAATGCCATTGAAGAGTGTAACTTGTAAATTAATTGTTTATTATTTCTTAACCGAGCACTTAATCTTTACAAATTTCTTGACCTTCATCCGACTACGTATCGGTCACGCTTTCATAATCATCTTCGTTTTCTTCTGCAACGAATTTTTCATCACTTTCTTTGAGATTCTGGTTGAACAATCTTTTGTTCAAGATAGCAACCTGGTTTTTCTTAAACTGTACACTCCTTGTGATCTTCTTTAAATCAAATTATAATCAATTTGTTACCGTCATATACTACCAAGGCCTCTTAATAGCTTTGGAATGTGCCGAACAAATGATTCTAAAGTATTTAGTCTAGATCCACAACTTGTAAGGATTAACATCATCTACAAATGATTTTCCTAAAAGTCTTCATTGACTCATAAACTAACAGTCATTGTCATTTAGCATCTCTTTGAGCAAATATCCTAATGTCTTTATGTGTATAGAAAGTCTTTCAAAACTTCTCCTACTTCTGACTTCTGTGCCAGAAAATAGACGTAGAGTTTCTTTTGTCAAAAGGTCAGCCTACTTCTGTTGATATTAGGTCTCTATGTCTCGTCTCAGATAACCTTCACAAGTCTCTGCATTGCTTTAACCTCAATATTAAGTTATCTCCTGAGTTAGGTTTAACTTGGCGTTTGTTTTGATTACCCAATCTGTAATCAAGCTTGCCCTCAACTGCCAGGTTTACATCAAAACTCTGCTCAGGAACTGCCGCTCTATACAGAGTGTCATTTACTTCATGAGTTTCACAAAGTCTTACATGATTGTCGATTTTTAACATGCCAGACATCATTGGAAGTCATTTCTTCACTTTTGTTTCCAATCAATGACAAGATCCGTATTGAATTTAGTTACTGCTATCCTTCAACCTGTGGAGATTGTGAAATATTCCAAAACTTATAAAATTACTTGAACAATTTGTGGTATGTTTCATGTCACCATTATCAATTCACCAATTCTTTTATATACTTCCGTGTAACAGAGCTCATCGGAAATATTTGTCGCTACTATTCTCTCTTTATCTTTTTTTATTGGATTCTTAGACAGCTTTCCATCACTGCTCTATTTCTGGCATTGTTGATGTGCACACGTCTTATCATCTTCTTTTGCCAACAACATCCAACTTGATGGATGTTCCACAATCAGCAGGTAAAATATAGAGAATCTTCCATACTAAATCAAATTAGGTAAAGCAGCCTCTTTTATGATTTATATCGTTGTTTAGTTCCCTCTCAAACTTCTTCTTAACGGAATCTCCCTGGATGTCCATCCACGAAAAAGTCGATATTTCGATGAAGCTTTGAAATTCTGTTTCAAAGTTTTCCACGTGTCACTAGTTGTCTCTGGGTCTATAATCTTTTGATATACGGTGGCTGCCACTGCACTTACTATCATTGAATTTACTTAACGTTTCTGTTTCTGGGTCAAATGAAAACGAGTCAGACGGCAAGAACCGTATTGGAAGGTTTCCGTTGCTGTTACTACATTTATCAAAGTTTACATTTTTACTACATTTATCAGAGATCCAGTTGCGAACTTCCTCGTCTGCTGAACAGTCAGCTCCATCGAATGTCTTTTTAAGGGCCGAAAATGTGAGTCGTTAAAAGGAAGACCCGAGCTGTAGAGAAGATATGTGAGAGTTTTCTACTGGAATTTATGCGGCTCATCCTTAATCAGATTGGCAATATAGAGAAAGATGACGCTAATATTTCAGGTTCTTGATTGCCCGCCTCAATTTTTCTAATATTGCTGCGTAGTGCACCGTATTTATCGTCAATTCCCAGAGCTCGTGGAATTGTTTTGGATTTCTTGGGTGGGGGAGAGTTCTGGCGAGCACGACAAGCTGTTTACTCTATATACAGTCGACCCCTCACACTCTCCGCAGCTGAGAAACGAACAAGTGTTCACTTTCATTTTTTCTTTTCTATTCTGTTTGTTGAACTAATACACGTATCACAAGACGCTTCAAATGCAAAGAAGATTATGTTTATAGGTAAATATTTCCTCCTATAAAAACTACTACATCGTTTGCAGGCCTGTACAAACGACTTAACGGTTTTTGGTGGTGGCTCTCAAAGAAGAACGAATCATTTAAATAAGATTATGTTTATGACAGATTACACAGTGCTGCCCTCTATCCACACATACAACGCTAGAGTATGATGTATGGGACGGTTGCTTTGAGCTCAACTTCCGGTGACTCGTTTTCAATCGGCTAGTAACTGATCTGCTTTTTTTAGTTGTCCATTTATAACGTCGAAACCCTCTTGGTAATAGTATAATAAATCGCGAATCTCTCTTTTTCACATAGGCCACTCTGTCTTATACTACTACTACGTCTATCCGTTGTTTCTGGGTTACGCTAAAAGTAGTTGTGTGCCAGTATCATGTGAGTGTAAATGCATCTAAGTAATTGAAAGAATCAGTCTCACTTGGAGAAGTGTCAACAATTACAGCGCCATCTGCCACGAAACGAATAAACTGTTTTGACGTACTATTAAAATTTGCAAAAGGGAAATTTTGTTGCAATTACAAATTTCATGGTTTCCCTCATTTTCCTTATAAATTATATAAGGGGGGATTATGGTGGTGGTGAGATCTCAAGATTTTCATAATCTTTTAAAAGTAAGTGGAAAGCCTTGAAAACTGTTAATCTTACTTCTTTAAAGGATCGTCCCGTAGTTTCAAATTAGTTTATTACATAGCTTCACCTAACGTTAATGATGATAAATAAAAACGAATCAAATATGGCCTCGTTTAACAGATGCAACAACTCCCTTGTCTCAAATTAAGCGACTTTTTGCCATAAATAATTTTATTTTTATCAGTCGCCTGAAGGTAAAAAAACCAGCAAATAATTAAGTTAATTTTCAAATTACGACAGCATAGGTCATTGATATGTGCAGTAACACATAGAAACCTCACATTACGGAAATTTTCCATTTAAAGCTCAACAACTTTCACTTTCTCTACACTCGCATTTTGTCTAATAAGACGAGGAAAAATTTTCGTAAATAATGATTAATTCAATTCAAACGGAAACGAATTCAATTCGAAGGTCCTGACGTAGTTTTCGTAAGCCATTTCTCACAGTTAACCTCGACTTTCGTTTGACAGATGAACGATCGTTGAACCTTTCTTGTAAATCGTATCAGTTTATAATATCGACCAAGTTGTCGCCAATTCGTGTCGATTTTCAGATTGAATTACTTGAAATAGGTTTAAATGCTAACCTCGATGCTTAATCACTGTTGTTACATCGAAAACGTAAATTTGTAACTCGAAACCTTCGAAAAAAAAATCGTTAATTAATTTGTATCAAACAAATATCAAAATGGCCGATAATTAAATGAACGCTTTTAGAGTAAAAAAAATTAAGAGCTAAATCTGTCACGTCGTAAATGTAAAACGAGTCACGCATGTAGAAATTCAATTCGCAACGCACTTCAAAAACATTCATATTAATTAATTAAAAAAAGAAAAACAATTAAAATTAATAAAAAAAACTAAACATAATGAATTATTCACGAAATTAATTAAAAGAAATTGAATAAATTAGAACAGTTTATGTACATGCGAAATGTGCGTATGAAATTTTTTGACAACCGCTTAATAACTCAATTACCAAGAAAAAAGAAAAATTGCTCCCTTGTTTGTGTGAAGTGAATTAATAAATCAAAAATAAATGTTTGTACAGAAAGTGATAACAAATCTAAATTTTTGGGGTGTGTTTATTTTCTATAAATTTCAAGTCGATTATTCTTGTCGTAAACTGGGGAAGGAGGGGGTTAGTGTTTTTGATTACTCGAACTTTTCCGTTTTTACTTGAAAGAACAATCGTATCATTCATATCTAGATTAATGAGGTAAATGACCGCTTGTATTAATGGTTGAATTGAAAATAATTTGCGAATGATTTGCTCTGTCAGCGATGTAAATACGGAACTAACACACTATTGATATCGTAGTAATCAATGGAATCAGTAGCTTACATAGATGTTGATTATTTAAGTCCGAAATTATATGGTTACGCCACTGGTGGAAATAGATGAATTATGTAGACTAACTCATCTCCAGCTTTATACTTTTACGTGTGTTTTTTCTTTATATTATCCACATCAACTACGGATTCACTTTTTTCTAGGATAATCAATCTCATCACACAGTAATCAAATCAAAACTAATAGGGTTAAGTAATCACCTGATACAAATTTGGAAACTACTACTCATTGTTCAGTTTTCAAAATCAACACCAATCGAGGTGAAGTGCACATAAAAACCTACAACATCCTTCAAGAAGTAGGCTTTTATTGGGTCTTCTTAAGAAGTTGAGTATAGAATGGATCAAAGAAACACCATGTACCTTATTAAGTCAACGTTTCGACGTGGACTAGAAATGTACTGCTCGTTGGTCTCAGTAAGGGCGATTTGTTTGAGAAGCTGAGCAGAATTTAAAGCTCGTTTCCACTGGCATAGCATAACCGTATGTGACGCTTGCTTCCCAATTCGGTTTACTCTCCGTTTTATTCGTCGGGCAGCTACAGTGGAAGTAAAAATTCCAGTGTTCTGATCGTCTAACGGGAAGCAATTCGGAGAAATAAAGAGAATACACTAAAACTCAAAACTTCTTTATTTAACACGAAACAAGTTGCTACTAGTTTCACAAAAACAGAACAGCATTTATAAAAATAGAGCACAAACCATGCAACCCAAAGCAGTCAGCTGATTTGACGGTTATAGGGGTGAAGGTTTCGGTAATGTAAGCAGAGCGGCGGTTAATTTCGGGATGAGGGTGACGGTATATAAGCAGAACAGCGATTTTTTAAGGGATGCGGTAGGTAGTGGGAGTGACTAAGTCTACATACGAAAATGCGTCGTATCGATCCGATCAACAGTTTGAGTGGTGTATTCAAGGCGCGAAAATGTGTCACCCCAAACACAACACACGGATAGGAAAAATGAAAAGAAATAGCCAAGTTGACACACGAAAATGCTCTATGCCAACTTGAACAACTGTTTGAGTGGTGTAGTCAAGGCGCGAAAATGCGTCACTACAAACACAGCCCACGAATAGGAAATGGAAAGTCAAGGGATAATAAAGCGGTATTTCTGCATCGTGTGGGTTGGGAGGGATTACCCAAAACGGTATCTTAGCGGTTAAATTAGAGAAGCGAACTAACTCAGTATTAGCGGCATGACCAGGTGGAACAGATATCAGGACCCAACTGACTGTTTAACGAAAGAGCTCACGTTTATATAAGGCATAACTTAAGTGGGGCAACTAGCTTACGAGAGGGGACTGAGTGCGCACAAAAGTTTAAGAGGGGGGGTTTTGGATTTTGTACAACGGGTCACCCGCTGTCTTTTGCTTTGGGTTTACAATTAATAATAAACAAAATTAATAAACAGTTAAAACATAACGAAATCGGCCTTATCCTAACAATTAATTACTCAAATTAATTTAGTGACGATACGATACTTAGAAATAAAAACGCATCGTTACACGTACCCATAAACTTTCCTTGGAGATTTGGCACTAAAGATTCGGTCATTCCGATTCTTCATGTTCTGATTCAATATTCTAATCAAAACTGGTAAAATGGTTAAGTGACAACGGAGATGAATACGTTAACAATCAAGTAAACAATGATGAGAGAATGTGACAAGAGGAAATTAGATTTAAAAAAACTACTGATGGAATACTGCTACAGCATACCGAGTATAGACCCCAACTGAAAAAAAAATTGATACCCGCTGCAACATTAAATTTATGAACGATTTTGGAAAAGGTAGATGATACGAAGAATTTGGTCCTGAAGAAGTTAGTGATTTTATCTTATGATTCAGGGCAACCTGTTATCAGGTATTTGGACTGAATTTGCAAATACTGCGAACTATTTAGGAAATAGATGCCCATCAAAAGTAGCCTAGATGGAAAACTCACTCCACTTAAAGTGAGTCGCCTCAGAGAAGTCTGATGCAAAACTCACTGCATTGACATAATTCCCAACAAGAAGAAGTTAGAACCAATATCAAAAAAAGGAGGACTGGTGGGACATTCCAAAGTCTCTACAGCATACCAAGTATACCTATACCCCAACTGAATGAAAGGTTGATACCTGCGGTAATATTAAGTTTATAAACGATTTTTGAAAAGGTAGATGATATGAAGAATTTTTTCTTGAAAAAGCTAGTAATTTTATCTTATGATTCAGGGTAACCTGTCATCAGGTTTTTGGGCTAAAGCTGTGAATACTGCTACTATTTGCGAAACAGATGCAGGTCAAGTAGTCTTGATGGAAAACCCGCATATCAATTGTAATACGGGACTCTACTTAAAGTGAGTCACCTCAGAGAAATCTAATGCAAAATTCACTGCCTTGACACAAATCCTAAATTAGAACCCATAAAAGTAGTACTGGTGGGACTACTCTCAACTCTCTACAGCATACCAAACGTTTATTCCAACTGAAAGAAAGGTTGATACCTACCGCAACATTTTTTTATTAAGGATTTTGGAAAAAGGTAAATTTGGTCCTGAGGAAACTAGGGATCTTATCTTATGGTTCAGGGCAACCTGTCGTCGGGTTTTTGTACTGAAGCTGTAAATACAATTATTTGGGAAACAGATGCCCATCAAGTAGTCTAGATGGATAAGCCCCCCATCAACTGTGACACGGGCTCCACTTAAAATGTATCACCTCAGAGAAATCTTATGCAAAACTCACGGCCTTGATACAAATTTCAACAAGAACTAGTTAGAACCCATATTTAAAAAAGTAGTACTGCTGGGATACTCCCAGCTCTCTACAGCATACCGAACGTATATCCCAACTAAAAGAAAGGTTGATACCTACCGCAACATCAATTTTTTAAAGATTTTGGAAAAAGTAGTTGATACGAAGAATTTGGTTCTGAATAAGTTATCTTAAGACTCAGGCCAACCTGTCATCTGGTTTTTGGGTTAAAGCTCTAAATACTGAGAACTATTTGCAAAACAGATGCCCAGCTTAGATGCAAAACTCCACGAGGCTCCACTTAAATTGAATTACCTCAGTGAAATATGATGCAAAACTCACTGCCTTGACATAATTCCCAACAAGAGGAAGTTAGAACCAATATCATAAAAATGAGTACTGATGGGATACTCTACAGTCTCTACAGCATACTAAGAATATAGCCCAACTAAAAGAAAAGTTGATACCTGTTGCAACATTAAGTTTATAACGATTTTGGAAAAAATGATACAATCATTTGGTACTGAAAAAGCTAGTAATTTTATCTTATGATTCAGGGCAACCTGTCATCACGTTTTTTGGCTGTAGCTGTGAATACTGATATGCTCATCAAGTAGTTTAGTGAGTAACCTTAGTGAAATCTGATGCAAAACTCACTACCTTGACACAAATCCCAACAAGTGAAAGTTAACACCCATATAAAAAAAAAGAGTACTGGTGGGATACTCCGAAGTCTCTACAGCATACCGAAAATAGATCCCAACTGAAGTAAAAGTTGAGACCTGTCGCAACGTTATGTTTATTAAGTTTAGAACGATTTTGGAAAAAGTAGATCGTACGAAGAATTTGATTCTGAAGAAACTAGTGACTTTGTAACATATGTACATAGAAAGAATCGGTATTTACCAAAGGTCAGCTACATGCCCAGTCGACAAATCGTGTTGACACGAAACCATGGTCTTTCAAGAATTATCAGAAGAAGGTAGACCAAAGATGCTGTACCGCTCGGCATCTTTACCTGTCACTCTGACACCTCTGATGAAGATGACATATGTGAAGATGAGGTTCAAGTTTGGGGCATTGTGAAAAGACCAAGAAGAGTAAAAATGATTGCTAGTTAAATCAAAAATGAATTTGTAGAAAGAAGTGTGGTAGGTCAACGGTTCCTTCAGAAGTCTGCTGTCTACTTCAATGTGACGTTTGCTCCAGTTGCTAGGTTGAGTTCTATTAGGACAGTGGCGACTGCATCTGTTAGTCGCAAAATGCGACTGAGACAATACGATGTTAGTTGTGCATATCTAAACGGAATCTCGAAGAAAGAGACTTACATGTAGATACTAAAATACCCCTTCAAAGCTTTAAAAAGATAAACCTAAAGGCACAAAGACCAATCCATAAATGCCGATGCTAGAAGGGGGACACTTAATACTTCTTAGAAACTGTGAAAAGACTTCTCCATAGGATTTTTAGAGATCAAACCATAAATGCCAAGGCTAGAAGATGTTGAAGAAATCACTGGCCGATGCTGGAATATGAAACTCAGCGATGCACTCAAAAAGATTGAAGCAGTTCCAACAAATGTTTTTACTGTTGGGTCTCCTATAGGAGTGTACGGAGCAGAAAGTCAGACAAACACTATGTGTGTTAACAGTCAGTCAAAACTTTGGCGGAATAATACACATGCTGTTTGCCTGCATTTTTGCTCCGTACACTCCTGAAAGAACAATATAGTTTGAATAATAGAAACATAAGATAAAATTAATGGAGTTCCTTCCCCATTCCAACAAATACTGATCCGTGCTTGTACATCATAATGTAAGATGTTAATTAAATTAAAATAACTAAGCGCAGTTTATTGATCACACGTAGATATTCTAATATATAAATGCTTTGATAAAGAGTGGCCCTATTGGTCGAAACGTTGGTTGAATAAGGAACATGGTATCTTTTTGGTCCATTCTATAGTCAACTATATTAATAAAAGGAAATCACTTATAATACGATCCTTTAAGAAAAGACTTTCTAAATATTCTGTGTGTGCCAACTGAAGAAAGATTAGGACAACATTCTGAAAAGAGTCATGACACGTCTTCATAAGACTCATCAGCAAAAAAATTTACTTCTTCTTTTTCAACATTATCAATTAAATCTCTCTCTTTCTCTAAATACATTAAAACTCTGCCACAAAAAGAAAAACCCCCAAATCAAACGCAAACCAGCACAGGAAATCCAAAACCGTCATCAATGGTGCTTCACATAAATGCCTAGAAATTCTAAGCCAGTATTTAGAATGAATGCCCAATGGCTGTTTTTTTTCTCGTTATATAACTTTCAACCCAATAATGTCAGTTTTTGGCTTAGAAACTTGTATTTTTTAATTGATAACTTAAAATACACCTCTTAGCCAAACAATTTTTTTTTAAGAAAACACCTTCTATCACTATTTCTTAAAGTAAGAATATGATGTTGAAATTACAAAAGATGATTATGTGCGCAATTGGGTTAGTACCATGCGGTAGTAGAAATATATTAAATCAAAAAATTATAGCCAAAGGCAATGTTGAATTTCATGTTCCAACATCACCTAGAAGAATCCTCAAGAAGCAGGATCTATTGCGCCACAGCACCCTTAAGAAACTTAAAGTTTGTGCGAGTCAAATAGTATAAAGTTTTGACAAGTTTAATCAGTTTCAGGTGGTTTGTCAGGAAATAGCAGTACCAGCAGTGGAAATGTATTTGCCGTTCAAAACAGTCTGAAGATTTTTCTCCCTTCATCAGTATGTAGTTAAACTGATGAGACTCCGGTATTGAGTAGGCGTCGAATTTTGAACTGCAATGCAGTTCATTGAAGAATATCCTTATTGAAAGAAAAAACTTTGCCTATTTTGTGTAGTGGGTGGTGGCAAAAACCGTTGAAAAAAAAAACCGGTAAACCGGTTTTACAAAAGACGATTTACCAATAAACCGGTTCAACAAACAGGGGATTTTAAACCGGTTCAACAAACCGCGGTTTATAAACCGGTTTACCAAACCGCGGTTTTTAAACCTGTTTACCAAACCGCGGTTTTTACACCGGTTTACGAAACCGCGGTTTTTAAACCGGTTTACCAAACCGCGGTTTCTAAACCGGTTTACCAAACCGTGGTTTTAAACCGGTTTATTAAACCGTGGTTTCTACGCCTACAACCTTTGTTTAAGAGTTTAAACACTTTTTTGACACGATCCTTAAACACTGCGCAGCAGTGTCGCATTACTGATTAGTTTCGTATGTCGGAACATATATTTTGATAGGGGACGAGATTTGTTCAACATTTTAAACTACTATAATATGAAGCCTAACTTGCGTGTTATTTTTAAATTTATTATATCGAATGCCTATGATCAAATGTATTTCCATTAAAGTAAATTTTTCTAAAAGTAGTCTAAGAAAGAAGTAATTTTAATTTACATATAAAATTTGAATGTATTTATCACGTGCTAAAATGCAAATATACGCCACAATGTAGTAATTCACATAGATAGACCGGTTTTCGTTTTTTGTTAAATTTTTTAACCAGTTTTTAGTTTTGCATGAATAGATTTAAATCCCTAAATTATTTACAATACCTTTCTAGTTTCTACGGAAATGAGTCACTTGTTATTTGTTACTGCAATTAGTTTAAGCTTTGAGGTTTATAATGTTTTATTATTTTATAGTTTATACTTTATAATTTGCAGCAATTCTGGGTGGCAATTCCGTCGAAAGACAGCGACTTTTACGCAACAAACAAAATTTAGAATAAAGTGGAGTTGAGTGGTATCTACTATCTATACATTTTTCGACTACACTTCTAGGAAACTACAAAAAAAATAAAACAGTTTAAAAATAAAGGGCATACTCATGCACACTCAATAAATCAAAACTGAGGCAGCACGGCATTTTCCAAATAATATACTTTTGTGTAGCAGGCATTAGGTTGTCGTTCGCAGATTAATAAAGAGCATGCAGCTTGTATTACCAATTACCATGTCTCAGTATTTTATTTATTAAGTCTACTAGTACCTCAGTAGTATTAGAAGTAAAACCTACTAAATTTTTGCAGTTTTTATGAAAAGGAATAGAATATTATTAATACTAAACAAACTACAGAAACAGTGACACACTTACACAAGTCACATAAAAAAATAACTTAGTAAGTACCTACTTACTACTTAGCATGAATTTTTCTAATCAAGCGAAAAATAGAGAACAACCATATTTCACAATTTCAACACGGTTCAATAAACTGGTCTTTTAAACCGCTTTAACAAACCACGTAATTTAATTGGTTCAACAAACCGATTTATACAACGGTTTCAAAACGGAATTTTTAAATCGGTTCAACAAATCGATTTTAAACCGGTTCAACAAACCGATTTTTAAACCGATTTTTAAACCGGTTCAACAAACCGATTTTAAACCGGTTCAACAAACCGATTTTTAAACCGATTAATCGGTAAACCGGTTTACGGTTTATGTATGAACTGCGGTTAACCGTAAACCGATGTACCGGTTAATCGGTAAACCGGATTTCATTGCCACCACTAATTTTGTGCAAGATAGCTCATTGTGCAACCCACTAAAAATTGGTGGTGTTGGAAGTTTGCTTTGCAATGATTAAAGTTTGCTCTTCATTTATTTTTAGTTTAATTTCGTCAAAAAATGAACACAAAATTTTTGCAATTTTTCACAAAAAAATATTTGGTATAAAATAGACAAAAAATTTTGTTTTTGATTTGGATGAAAATTGCTGAATACACTAACATTAGTGTGTATAATAAGGAAATCAAGTTTGTTGTCCCCAAACTTTATAGTTTGAAATCAAGGCATATATTTAAAGTCCTCGGGAAAAAAATTTCTAATGAAAAAAAAAGGTAGTTAGTTTGTTAATTTAGATGCAAAAGAAGGGCAACAAAGATCGTAGTGTACAATGTTAAAACTGCATCCGGCACGAATGAAATTTTTTTTAAATTTGTGGCATTAAACCCGCCTACAATTATTCACAGTAATCGACATTTTCAGAATCCAATAGAAAAAGAGTTGCTCTACCAACTGCTGGCCACGATGGTTCAGTAATGAACAAAAGTGTTGACCTCTCATTAATTCAATTAATCTCCAAAATCAGCTAACCACAAAACTGAAAATTATCACCCTAAATAACTTATGACCTTTGGAGCAATCATTGTCAATACTCCGACAAAAATTGACAGTTAAAGGACTATACTTAGATCTGATTAAGATGGAAAGACCCCTTAGAAAACCAGCATCAAAATCTTTTTACAACAGGTTTCTCAAGGATCTGAACTTGAATCACTCTTCAAAACATTTTTTTATGACAACTTACTTAGTTTATTGGTTTCAAGAAATACAGTTTTATCAGCCAATGGCGACGATCTTGCGCTTTACGTAGAAGAAAAAACTGCCGCAGACAAAGACGGTGATGAGTTAAACATTGCAGTAAAATAGATTTCTCATAAGATGCTATACTTAGGAAAATATCCAAAGTACCTTTTAAATAAGAAAGATAAAAGTAGTATAGTGGTGCCAATTTTGACGCTCTGAATAGCCGAGGGATTATGAGAGCGGGACCAAAAATACTGCCGATCCTGGAGCAACGCTCTGAGGGGTTGACGGGTGGGGGTAATTATCGGTGAATGTGTGCAATCTGTTTTCGGGTTTCTTATTGCAGAATACAGGAGTCAGAAAAACATCCAGAGTAGCATTGAATAAGAAAGGTACTAGTAGTTTAGCGATCCCGATCCTAGCGCAATGGTCTGTTTGGTCAAGGAATTATGATGGGCGGGATCAAAATTAGTGACGCAAAATATGGTGGCGAGGTGGCTCGAGGCAAAGTTATCAAAATTAATAAATATTAAAGTTTATTACTGAACTCCAATGAAGAATGTCACTCCAAATCTTGGCTGCATATAGCCTACATATCCCTCTCTCGTGATTGTTAAGATTTTTTTCATAGACTTTTTGGTAGAAGAAAAAACAACTAAATTCAAATGCAGGGTGAAATTAATGTTTGGATTAAATTAATTTATTTTTTATTGCCCATTACTTATCTTTTGAATTATCCCACAATTTTTGTGGAATTATGGGAATTATGATTAGAATCTATTTTTATTAAATTGGCAAATAAAATTTTACTGCTATTACATAAAAAATGTTAACTACAAACAAAAAATAAAAAAATATTAAAATAATTTATGTAGGCTTTGAGGTCTTTAGCACCATTCGTGGCTACTATAGTGCATTCACTTTCAAGACGAACCGGAGATCAACAAATGCATGCAAACAGGGTGGCCAGAGCCGTACTTAGATCTCGCTGGAAATAAATATCGTGAAAGCCCAAATACCAAATAAAAATTTTATTCAACATAAGCATAAAGTAATAAAAAGATTAAAAAAAATTTAGTCAGAAAATTTGGAACTACTTTCATTTAAATTTACATTTATTATTACCTGATTACGGTGCTGCAGAAGCGACCGCCCAATTACTGTAGCTAACCAATCCGGTGCAAGGAATGTACAAAACAGGTGTCGATCACATATAGTGTTTATTTATCTCAGGTTCGCCTTGGGATTGAATAGAAGTATAGTTGCTTGTTAATTCATAGTAAATCAGAGAAAATAACAAAGAATGCAAAATTTTCTTTATATTTCTATTGATCAAACATAATTTTAAAACTCCTGCCCCTCCATCACCCATGCAAATCTAATCTTGGCTTTTTTGTTATAGTTATACAAGGTGTTTGTTTTACACATATTCTGGAATAATTTGCTCTAAAAAAATTGTAAGTTGGAACGCCCTGTTTAAATAAAACCAATATGTTATTCTACAAATTTACCAATTACTTTTCTCCTCACTCTTCTGCAATGAAAATGTTTTCCCACAATTGAAATGGTAGACGCAGAGACACCTTAAAATCCGTTAACGGTTCCAGTTGACTTGTCTTATTATTGATTTGCGGCGTTGGTGACGAGGTTCCTTTATCGCAGTTTTTCATCGATAGCAATGATATAAACTGCAAATTATCAGTCTACATCCAACGTCTGAAATGGAGGGACCACTTTTAAACAAGCTTGCCACTCAGGTTAGTGAAACGTTGGGAAGAAACTCCAACTCCAAGTCCGTTTTGCCCCATCTCGTCATGTTTTTTTTCTAACTTCAAAAACATGGTAGATTTTGAGTGGCAAACTCAACTTTTTAAACTTTTTTAAATATTGACGAATTTGCTTGAAATTTGTTACTTGAGGGCTTTGGGGGTCGCTGATTACGAATTTGACTTTAGATTTTGAAAATTCAAAGTGTCTTTTTTTTTACTTTTCGGTTTATAAGTTATAAGGATTTTAATCGAGAAATTTCACCTTAGATTCGTAATCATCGATCCAGAAAACCCCCTAGTAACAAGTTTCAAGCGAATCCGATCAATTTTTATTTTTTTGTCCGCCATATTAGATCCGCCATTTTGAATTTTGAAAATCTAAAGTCAGGTTCATAATCAGCGACCCCAAAAGTTCTTGAGTAACAAGTTTCAAGCAAATACGATAATTTTTCATTTTTTTGTTCACCATATTAGATCCACCATTTTGAATTTTCAAAATATAAGGTCAGATTCGTAATCAAAGACGCCAAAAACTCCGAGTAACTAGTTTCAAGCGAATCTAATCAAATTTTAATTTTTCGTCTGCCATATTGGAATCGCCATTTTGAATTTTCAATCAGCGACTCCAAAAATCACCGAGTAACAAGTTTAAGCAAATTCGTCAATATTTAAAAAGGTTTAAAGGTTGAGTTTGCCGCTCAAAATCCACCATGTTTTTTGAGGTAAAAAAAAATCATGACGTGATGGGACAAAACGGACTTTGAATTCGTGCTCAGCGACCCCAAAAACATATATCAGTAATACAGGGTGTCTTTTGGGAAAAGAGGGATGCTTGTTTATCAGTATGTAATATTGTTGTGTACCATAATGGCAATAATTGTCACATTTGCTTCTACATGAAAAAGTTATTAGTTTATTTGACGTAAGGCAGTGTTGCCAAAATTATGAGAAAGAAAAATTTTATAACGATGTTTGAAAAAAGTAAAATCTGTTTATGTTTAGGAAAAATCTTGTAAACTGTAACTGCAATATAATTTGCACCTTCGTTCCTACATGAAGATTTTATTTGCAATGATACAGAATTACTTTCCAATGTTTAAAAAAATTAAAGGTATCTTGGGGAAAAAGGAATCTGTGAAGCATATTCTGTTTATATTTGGGGAAAATCTTGTAAACTGTAATGGCAATAATATGCACGTTCGCTCCTGTATGAAGACATTAGTAATGATTTTATTTGCAGTGATACAAGGTGTCACAAAAAATTTAAAAAATATTTCAATTTTAACAAAATTTGAAGGTTTTTTGGGAAAAAAGAAATATTTGTTTATCTGTGATGAATATTCTTGTTTTGTTTATAATTGAGTAAAATCTAGTAAATTGTAACGGCAGTAATAGTCATTTTATTTGCAGTGATACAGGGTGTCCGTAAATTTAAAAACTTTTCAATTTAAAAAAAATTGAAGGCCGCTTGGGAAAAAAGGATTTTTTTTATCTGTGGGAAATATTTCTGTGTACTATAATGACAATCTTCCTCTTCTTCTTCAACCCGTTTGCGTCCAATTTTAAACATAGGCCTCTCTCATGTCTCTCCATTTCTCTCGGTTTTGGGCCTCGTTTATCCACATTAGTCCATTGTGCTTTTTTATGTCGTCTGTCCATCTCGTCTCCACTTAATGATTTTTTTGCTTCATCCTCCATCATTTAGTCTGGCTACGTGCCCTGCGATGTCTCACTTTAATTGGCATATCTTTTCGCGTATGTCTTTTAGGTTCGTTTTGTTGCGAATCCACGTGTTTCTTTGCAGTCTCTCAGGGTAATGCCCAACATTTCCCTTTTCGTTAGTGTCCAGGTTTCAGCTCTATACAGCATTACAGGCATTACACAGTGGTCAAATAATTTGGCCTTTAACCTAAATGGGATTTTCTTGTTTCTGATGATGTTAGATAGTTTTCCAAAAGCTGCCCACCCTAGTTTCTTTCTTCTATCTGTTTTGATCTTTGTTTTTCTTTTGTCAATTTGGATTTGACGACTTAGATAGACATATTTGGCTACGTTTTCAACCAATGTTCCTCCTTGCCATTTTTTTCTTTATCGGAATTTCATTTGTGTCTTCGTGCAGTCTAACTCGCGCTTTGGCATTTTTGTATATGTTTTGAGTTGATTTGTGTATCTTTGGTCAATCCTGGCTTTTTCCATTTCGTCGAAAATGGCCCAGTGTTCTAGAGAATCGAAAGCTTTCTCGTAGTCTACAAAAGCGAGGTGTAGGGGGAAGTTATATTCGAGTGCTCTTTTGATAAGAATTTTTAGAGTGAGAATATGGTCGTTTGTGCTGTAGCCTTTTTGAAAAGCAGCTTGTTCGGTTGGTTGGTAAAAGTTCAGTTTTGCTTGCAGTCTGTTATATATGACTCTAGTAAGTCCCGTTCTGCCGGACGGATGGTAGAATGGAACATTTTTCCCATTTTTCCTCCCTGGTTGAATAGCGGTAAACCCTGTATATTACAACTTCAAAATGTTGATTTTACGAAAGTTTTATTTAAACGCCATCTTAAATTCCGTTTGGTTTATGTAGGAATTAGGCTAGTTTACCCCACCATGTGTAACAATTCCAAGTTCTTTTTACCGCATTTACCATTGAAATGTTTATACGCGTAATATTAACTTTATTAATCATTTTTAAATTATACCGTTGTTGAAGTGGACTAGCACTAATTACTACTAGTAGTAATAAATTATGTGACGAATATTATCGTTGTTATCGTTTTCGCATTCACAACCGCGAGATTAATAAACACGTACATTAAAAATAACACTGATAAATACATATAATATTACACGACTTTATAATTTATATCAACTCGCATTAAATGACAATTCGCAACTGAACATGACTTTGCTTTTATAATTTAGAGAAATATTCTAGAAAATAATCGAATGAAAGTTCGAGAGCGCCGCGAATTATTCCAATCTATTCTAGTAACTCCAGTGGCGTAACAGTTATATTCAAACGCTTATTTTTTTCTTAAATTAATACTAAGACATTTAGAGGCTATACGACATAGTCTAGACTAGTTTTTATCAAATTATAAGAAATTTTTAATTTTGTGGCCAGTTTCTACATTTGCTTTTTTTCGTTAAACTCAACTGTCATTGTAACTATGACAAGTTTTTTGTGTCTACAGACAAAAAAGCATGTCGCCAGTCGTACATTCAAGAACTATTAATAATACCATTGCCAAGATAAATTTCTGCTCAACAAATTCAATAATCAAATTATGTAAGTTCGTGAACAATAAACTATCTAGTATTAGTTATTTCGTTCAGTAGGCGTTGACCTAATGCATATTCAATTGTTTCCTCAGCCTACTTAAAAAAATGTAAAAATTACGCTACACGAATTTTCTAAATTAACTCGTGGAAATTACACCCGAAAATATGGAAAAGAAAAAATTGATTCACGTATTGCATGGCCTAGTTTACGTATTTGAATACGAATACATAAATAGTTGATAATATCTAAAGAAAACCCCAATTAATGGTAACAATGAGAAAACGTACAATTCCTTAATTATCTCTCGTCGTGTACGATTAGTTCGGAATGAATAAAAAAAAAATATTTCCGATCATCAATAAATTTTCCGAACATTAAAAAGTCATAAAGTAATAGTAATCTGAGAGAAATACATATTTATCTAAAGATTGTATCAAAAGAAACCCTACCGAAAAAAAAATTGATGAAATTTGTGCGATTCGAGTCACGCTTGAGGTTAGAAATTACCGATATAGAGAAAATTCTGCGACGATTCCTGATCGTAAAATTACAATTTTCTCTTAAATTATTCTTCTTAAAATAACAGCAAAGGGCTCTTTACTGTTGTTGATAGCGTATTTACGTGCAACCAATAATTTTTGACTTAATAATACCTATACACTTTCAAATTTATATCGTTGCGTGTTGGGGCGATGGGAAAAAATTGATTAAGGATTTTGAACGAGTTATTTTGAACGTCAATTAGTTTATAAGAGAAAACAGTCTAAATGTTAATTTTCATATAAATATAATCGAAATAATATTTGCGTTGTTTTCAGTTTCAAGTAGTTTTCTACCTGTCCAATCTAACTAAACCATAAATTAAACTTCAAATAAAGCTCGAGGGAAATCTAGAATTTCTCTTATTATAAAATCAACAAGAAGAAAAATCCTTATCCCCCTCAAAAAAAAAAAATAAGAACAAGAAAAATAAATCTTTTCGAAATTGTCTCATTTTACAACCGTAATGTATTGATCCTAAACAAAGCTAATTTAACGACATTTGATACCGAAAACTCCGAAAAAAGAGAAAAAAAATCTCAATCATAAAACCGATAGTCAAACAACATGCAAAATAATTGTCATAAAATTATAGGCCCGTAAGTTTTGCTCGCGTGATATATTTTTGATTTACAACTGACCTAACTAATAATAAAACAAAAAGAAAAACATTTTCTTCAGGTGTTTCAAGTTCACCCCCCGAAAACTCCCAAACAAAAAGAACTTACGCATTTAAAACGTTTTATCAAGTTTTAATTTTCATTCGGCCGTTAAATTTTATACTTAAATAAAGATTAAGGCCCATAAAATAATGAAAGTTTATTTTTAGACGATGTCTTCGTCCTTGTCCTTTTCTCCTTTTATTATTGACTTTAATCGATAACTCCCCCAAAATTACAACTATTTCTAATTACAGATGTTGATGACGTATGTTAAATATAGAACACGAACGTAGTACATGCACTCGTTCAAACGTCAATTATTTGAGGTTAAAAGCAAAAAGCTTTCATTTTCGGAAAGATCACGTAATCGTTAAGTTTTTCTATTGCTTTACGCCACGTTCTTTCGCTCGTGTTTATTTGATTATAAAATTAGCTAGAAAAGTCGGGTCCACCTTCCACTTTACGTTCATTTCTGAATGTACTTACAATTAGAGTCGCTACTTATTTTGTGTAGTGTAATAGTTAAAATAAATTGTGAAAACTGTACCTAAATCTACATTGGACAAACAAAACCATGTCATACGCATCTATACATGAGTTTTCTTTTGAAATGACAGACTGATATACACATCAATGTTGGTATGTATATACGTTATACTCAATCAAAAACAAAATGTTTTGTAAGAATTGACGCTTTCACGGCCGAGTGATTATTAAATCAAAAACGTCTTCCGAGTGTCAAAATGGTAACCGTAGTTGTCAACGTTTTGTCTACTATTGTAAGAATCTTCATCAGGGCGAGAAATTTGAAACAAACAAATAAAAGTTTAAGATAGACCTCTAAGAATCAGGTAATCAACTTGTCAACCAAACCAGATTCTAGACTGAAAGAAGTCTGCGTAATTAGGGTAATCTACGTAGCCCTTCGGTTAGAAAGTTATCGACTCCCTAAAATACTATCAATATCACATTTGATATGTTGTTATAAACCACTACTCCTAGTCTAACTAAAATATTTTTAAAATGGTGGCACTTTGCGATATACCGCAAATTGACGCCATATTTGTTTTTTAATTGAATGACCCCATTTTAATATCATAACTTAATTCTGCATTAAATTCTATTATATCGTCAAGACATGTGTCATAAATAAATTGACTGGTGTGTTTTTCTACATCAGTAGAAAAACGAATACTTAATTTTTCAAATGGCAGCTAAAATTTCAGATGACAGAAACGGAATGTTAAATTTTTGGACAAGATGAATTTTGTATCGATGTAATTCCAACTTGTCCAAAAATTAAACATTTGAAAAGAACTTGTTTTTGATTGAATATAACCATTTATCTTAATCAGTGTTTAGGTACAATTTTACAATCCTTTTGAATAACTTTGTTCTCCTAAAAAAGATCGATTGGCATTTTGCATGATAAATAAAATTCCCAAATGTAGACAATAATAGACCGTATATCCAAACTCCTACCGGAGGTTCTTTAATTGCTCATTTAGCATGCAAATAATCAACTCGCCCCAGTTCAGGATCACAAAATTGCTAAAGAAAACGATATCAGCAACAGTTCTAGTAATGTAGAAAAATAGAAGTGCTTCTTAAACTAAAAATGTTTAGTAAATATTATATAAAAAAAGTATACATTGATGAAGATTCGAACCTGTGTCCCCTGTGTAACAGCCAAACGTTGTACCTCAAAACTAAGTTGACTTAGATTAAAGAAACGGATATCAAATAATGTTTGTACTTGAGGGCAAGCTTTATTTTCACATTTTTCAATAATTTATTTATACTTCCCTTAGTTGGCAGTCAAAATTCTTCAAGATGGGGAAATAACTCTTTGTTATATCTAACGTGCTGGTAATAGCTGTTAGGATGAGACCAATATCTGTTGAGAGAGAAAGAGAGAAAAATTTTGTATGGTATTTGGACGAACATAAAGTTAAGGTGTAGGCAAAAACGCCTAAGAAATTAAAAAGGCATGGGAAAATAGGAATTAATAAGAGAGTGGATAATGAAAGTGAATGAAAAGGAGCTTATTTACCGAGAGAGAATGAATAAAAGAAAAAGGTAAAAAGTGAAAGAACCTTCTCTACTTCAAGTAATGCCTCTTCAAGAGGAGAGTAAAGGTCTGTATGGACCACACTCGCTCACTACCTTGGTAGTAGGTACGTGGCAAGGTGTTTATAAAAGATTTTACACTTCGGAAGTGGATCTACTACATTTAGAGACAGTGTTTCCTAACTTCTGAAGAAATTAAACCTTGATGTGATCGTGCGTTTTGGCATACTTGATAATATAATGTATACGTCTTTTTGATACTACGAGTTGTAAATGATTTTAAGTAGTACTTTGCTGACGTGCAATATGATAGCGACGTTAATGATGAATAACAAAGAATCCATGTGTTACTTTTTTAAAAGAACTGGATAATTATTTTGTCCCATCTCCTGGTGATATACATGGCAGGTAACCGGACTAAAGCTAATAGTTGAGTTAATTTTATCTTCCAAAATTAAAGTTGAAGACTTATATATACGGATTTCTTAAAGTGGAGGGAAGAAATTAAATCACTACCCTGGATTCAATGTGCTGACGTTTCTCCATTCTATGCGGGCTTTTTTAAGACTTCTTGAAATTTAGGGCGTGACAGTCACATCTAATATAATATCTAAAAACAAACAAACTATACACTAAATTAATCATTAAGATTAACGGCCGTTACAAATTAAAAGTTTTATAAATTAAATAAATAATATATATTAATAAGACACACTATAACACAAACGGACGAACAATATAAATTTTAAGAAGCCTTGAAAAAAAGCCCGCACTTATCTAAATTGTATAACTAAAAACAAAACAGATCAGACGTAACAAAACCTGATCTTGCGCATCTTGTATTCTAAGGAACAGGGAGAAAAGGAGGGAGGAAATAAAATACTTTTATGGAATGAGGCAGGTATAAAGAACAAAGGGAAAGCGATTGTGGAGGTATATAAAACAATTTAAAAGGGTTGGGATGACTGAAACGTGGATGGAAGAGAAAGAATGGGTACAATGAAAAATAGGATCCCGGAAAAAGTTCGAATCGCAAAAAGTATTGAAGGAGAGAGAAGAATAAAAAAAATAATATAAGGATAGAGATAAAATAGAAGAGAATTAGGAGCGGCAAGAGGAAATAGAGGGAGAGATCAAAATAATAGTAGAGAAAATTTAAAGAGGCTACGGAAACGAAAGAATATAAGAAACAAATAAACGAATCAGGAGAAGATATGAATGGTGGAATGGAGAGTGTCAGATGGCTAAGAAAAAAATGAGAAGAGGGTAAAGACAATGAAAGAAAGGTAAAATGGAGAGAGAGAGAGAGGAATTTAAGAAGTTAAGTGTGAACCTCAAGACAGTTTATGAAGTGGACTACAAGATGAAATTAGAAAAAAATATAGAAGAAATCAGAAACGAAAGACAAACATAGGGGTTTATAGGAAGAATACGAAATAGAAAAAGAGGGTGAGACATAAGAATTGAAGCGAAAAATAGGAGGAACATTGCAAGGAACTATTGGGCGAAATAAAAGATAGAAAAAGAGAAGTGAAGGGAATGAACGGAGATCAAAAAAGGAAAAATAAGAAGGAGGTAAAATGTGGACAATCTTTATAACCACCGTAAAGGCGATTTTTGACAGAATGTAAAAGGGAAAGCCTGTGGGGTATTTGAGAAGGAAAGGGATAAGTAAAGGTTTGGTACGATCTATCGAAGAATGTTATATTGAAACCAAATGCAAGACGAGAGTGAAAGGTGAAATAGGGAACGGATTCAAAACACCAAGAGGGTTGAGACAAGGATGACAAATGAGTCCGTGCTGCATATATAGGGGACATGGAAGAGGAGTTCAAGAAGCAACAAGCGGGAGAGATCGTGGTAGAGAAGAGAACAGTTAGGGTGCTAGCATATGCGGATGACATAGTGACAGTGGCAAAGAGCGAGGAAGAAATGAAAGAGACTATAAAAGTGATGAAAAAGTACTTAGAGAAGAAATTAGGCGAATGTGGGGAAAACGAAGATCGTGGAATTTTAGGGGAAAAAAGGAAGAAAAAGAAAAATAAAATGGTGGTGGGGAGAAAACAAAATAGAAAAGGTGGACAAACAAATACAGATACCTGGGATACGTTATAAGTTCCTATAAAAGGATAGAGAACATATAAAGGAACTGGAGCAGAAAGGGAATAAGGTAGTGAGGCAAGTGTGAGGCGTAGGAGAAAGAATATTTGGAAAATAACTTGAGAAAATAAGATGTCTGTTTGATAAGATGGTAAAAGTGTTTTCACATATGGAGCGGGATTATGGGGATGGTAAGAATAGATAGAGCTGGAACAAATTTAAGAAAAATATTGGAAGTGGACACTAAGATTAGAAAGAGAAACCTGGATACATAGTAGAGGAGGATGTTAAGATGGAAAAAATAAGAACATATACACAAAGAAGGGCAATGAGATATGAGGAGAAAATTGACAGCAACAGAGAGAAAGACATATTAAACGAGTTCTGTTATATTACGAAAAAGCGGGGTACGCAAGAGAAGAGATAACAAGAACAAAAAAGGAAGGAGATCGGAAGAAGTAGAGATAGTAAGGAGAGATGTGGATTCGCAGGCGCAAGAAAGAGCGGGAAGAATAAAAGAAAGAAAGTACAATGGGAAATCTTGGAAGATAAGGACAGAGGGAAAACCAAAATATATAACTGGAGGGAGTGGATTAAAAAAAAAGAATTATAACAAAGTAGGGAATGAGGAAAGGAAAACAAATATTGGTTGAAAGACTAGGATAGAAAATAAAGGATGTGTGGAGATTGGTGGGAGAACTTAGAACACATAAGTAAGGAATGTGGAGAACTGTGGGAAGAGGAGAGAGAGTGATGTGAGCTGCTGGAGCAAACAGAGGAGGGGATCAAATAGATGAAAGCGGTAATAAAAAGAAGAGAATCAATGGAGAAAAGAAAAAGAAATATAATCAAGATATAGAAGGTGGATTAAGGGAGAAGAAGAAGGAAGGATGAGAAGGTAGTTATACAAAGAAGGAGAGAAGGAAAGGGATGAAAATCAAATTAATTTCATTTAATATTATTTAATTGGTTAATAAATAAATATATTGATTGATTAATTCAAAAGAACTATAACGACAATACCTTAAGCAATTTAGAAAAGTAAAGGGGTTTTTAAAGTACAAACGTTTAATACATTTTAAATACTGAAATATTGTAGAAAATAATACATTGGTCAAGAATCGAACCCGCTTCTCTTGAGTGACAACCAAACATTATACCACAGACACAAGTCGACTTATAGCAAAGAAACAGATACCTAAGTAATATTTGTCTTCAGCTGAAATAATTACTTCTTAATTTTTTAAATTGATAACTGGGTACAAATTTAATATTCTTAAAGATATTACAAACAATGAAACGTGATCATCGTATCTGGGAAATTTTTCATCAAAACAAAAAATTGTTTAACAGTAGTTTTTCTATAATTAAATTAGAAACTTAAAAGAAAATATGTATACGTAATATTTCTGAAAATATTCGACATAATAATAATTTATTTATTTCCAACAGTAAATTGCATTTTTGGATATTTAGATGGTGACCAAAGTCGCATCGCTACATTTATAAATGCGTCATTTGACTTCTCTGTGTTCATCTTATTAATGATTATAGTTCATTGAATTTAAGTGCAAGGTAACAAAATATTTGATAATCTAGAATTTTTTACATTACCTATTATAAGTTGTAACGTCACATTTTTTTTTTTAAATTATATCTACACAATAAAATGTGTTATATTTTTCTTAATTAGTCGGTAGGTGCACCTTTGATTACAATGGATTTCTAAAAAACATACCTACCATAAATTGCTGATCGATGTCACAATTGAGGTCAGTAATTTTGTATGAAATAGTTTTTAGTTTCAAATAGGTAATATTGAACAAACTAGTAGAAGTATCCCGGACCTGACAACGAACTCAAGAGCTCGAAAGTTCAATCGAAAACGATCGTATCTACATAACATATAAGCGCACTCTCACACAAAGGAATGTGTTCTTTATATCTTATTTGAATAGTTACTAATAAGGTATAAATAAAACAAAGCAAAAATGTACAGCCAAATAATCTACTCGTTTTGCAATCAATCATCGGAAAATGTTCAACCAGATGCCGGAAAGAGCAAATAAAATCGTACTTATTTAAAAATCTGAAAGAATTTAAATAACTAAATAAAATTGAATTTATCTCTATTGAAGCGAGAAAATATGCGATGTGTATTAAATTCAAATCGTTGCATGAAGTAAGCATGAAAAAAATAACGCCGGCATAAGAAA
Source organism: Abscondita cerata (assembly GCA_030710515.1). Classification (NCBI taxonomy): domain Eukaryota; kingdom Metazoa; phylum Arthropoda; class Insecta; order Coleoptera; family Lampyridae; genus Abscondita; species Abscondita cerata. Next base: position 299,620 of record JALBCR010002357.1, read on the forward strand.
ACGTACAACTGACAACAGTTTTCGAATGCGAGGACGCTTTTAGTCTTATAAATAAAAAGAGATCAAAGAATTTCGAAATTTATTTGATGTACTTTAAAATATCAAGTTCCCGGTTTTTTTCATCGTGCCTTTAACTACTATGGTGTTAAGTCCCCAAAGATTTTATTTTATATATAAGAAATACAAAAATGAATCGAAATTCTAATGCATCGCTTTTTTCAAATAATTTTATTGCTGTATTTTAATATTGTTTTGTATAGCTTATGTAACTGACTTTAAATGTTAATGTAGAAAAAAATGGATAAAAATCTGTAGCTCAAATTGGGTAAATCGGTGTGAAACGTTTCACCACTGGTACGACTGCACTAGCACGGTAGGATAGAGGCGAGAGGGTCCAAAGCAATAAAACATATGACTGAAAGTTCAGCTATTGAAGGCATTAAATTTTAGCAAGAGATCGATACATCGAAGGGGAATGAAAGAAATTCCACCAATTAAATGTAGTAGTTTTAAAGTTTTGGTATTTTTAGTTTTTTAGTTATGTAAGAGACGAAAACTATTGATTTATGTTGAGATTACTAAGTCCAGTAAACTAATGTTTTTGAGGTATTAAAACATGCGCATGATGTTTTCAAAGCTATTGTAGTTTGTTGATTTAAATAACTTCAAAAAATGGTAATGATTTTTGCACCGAATCGTACGTCAAGCTGTTAATTTTTGAGATATTCAACCGTATATATTTTTTTAAAGTTTAATACTTAATTTTTAAGAACACTAACCAAAATTTTTGAAATACAAAAAAGGTTAACAAAACTTTTAAAGCTTTGCAGTTTGTATTTTTTAGTTATGTGAGAGAAGAAAATCATTAATTTGTGTAGAAATTAGTAAGTGACACTGCACTAATTTTTTTGAGATATCGCAACAAGTATGCAAAACGTTTAAAGTTTTTGTGGTTTATAAAATGAAAACTAAGACAAAACCAACATTTTTGAGATACAAAAAAGTTTTGCAGATTGTAGTTATCTAGTTATTTAAGAGAAAAAAACTATTAATTTACGAAAAGAGGTATCGAAACAATGGCAATGATTTTTGCAGAAAATCATATGTCAAACTGTTAATTTTTAAGATATTTAATAATGTTTGTATTTAATTGTACATATTCTTTGAAAGTTTAGATTTTAATTGTTAAGAAAGCTAATCAAAATTTATAAGAAACTTTAAAAGTTTACGAAACTGTAAATTGTAGATTTTAATAGCTTAAAAAATGGCAATGATTTCACAGAGAATGGTATGTCAAAACGTTAATTTTTGTAATATTTAATAATTTTAGCATTCAGTCGTATATATTTCTGGAAATTTTAGTTCTTAATTTGTAAGAACCCTTAACCAACATTTTTGAGATACCTACATAATAAGTTTGCAAAAGTTTTGTAGTTAAAGCTATAAATTATTTGAGGTACACAAAAAGTTTACGAAACTTCTAAACTTTTGCAGATTTAGTTTTCTAGTTATTTAAGAAAGTAACTATTAATTTACGTAGAGATTAGTAAGTCACACTAAACTATAACTTTTGGAGATATCAAATCCAGTATGCAAAGTTTTTAATGCTTTCGTGGTTTTTAAAATGGAAATTAAGACCTTAAACCAATATATTTGAGATATTAAAAAATGTGTTTAAAATTTTTAGAGCTATTTTGTTTCGTAGATTATTAGATTATTTTTAATTATTTTCGCAGAGAAGTTTTTCAAAACTTTATATATATTTTAAAAGTTTAGTTTTTAACTTTTAAGAACACTGAACCAAAAATTTTTGACGTTCAAAAACGTTTGCGAAGTTTCTAAACTTTTGCAGTTTGTAGTTTTCTAGTTATTTAATAGAAGAAGATATTTAATTTAGATAGAGATTAGTAGATCATTCTGAATTATAGTTTTTGAAATATCGAAACAAGTATGCAAATTTTTTAAAGATTTTGTGGTTTATTTTTTTGTGGTTTGTAGATTTTAATAGCTTAAAAAAAGGGTAAGGACTTTCGCATTTGCGTACCTTAAGTTTTTCAGTTTGTAGTTTTTTAGTTTTTTAAAAAAAGAAAACTATTAATTTAAGTAGAGATTAGTAAGTCACACTAAACTAAATTTTCGTGATATCGTAACAAGTAAGCAAAACTTTCAAAGTTATTGTGGTTTATAAAATGGAAATTAAGATACTAAACCTATATTTTGAGATATTAAAAAAATACGTTTGAAATTTTGATTCGTAACTTTTAATACTTGAAAAATGACAATTTAATTAATTTTAATTTTTAAAAACAATAAACTAAAATCATTAAGATAAAAATAAATTTTGCGAAACTTTTAAAATTTTGTACTTTGTAAAATGAAAACTAAGACACTAAACCAATTTTTTTGAAATATTAAAAAAATGCGTTTGTAATTTTTAAAACGATTGTGGTGTGTAACTTTTAATACTTAAAAAATGGCAATCATTTTTTATGAGAATCAAATGTCAAAACGTTAATTATTAAATTAACCCGTCAAATTTGAATTATAGTCGAATTATAAATCATCCGAAAGCCTTAAGTGTGGGCATTCTTTTTGCAATAATTTTCGATTGCCTTTCCTCTTGGCTCTCAAGTTACGGCCACCCCAACCTGACCGACTCCACAACCATTTTGGATTTTCTTGCCTTTTGAAGGATTTCACTTTCTCCTGCTTCGAAGTTGTTTCCTTGACTGCAACAATAGGAAACAGTATGTTTAGTGCGCAACAACCTTCCAATGAAGCTAAGATACCATGTCTCCATTGCACCTTGCCGTTTACTCGTAGGGGACTTAAGACCAACATGTCAAGAAAACACAAATTAGGGAACAATGACCGCGATTCAGAAGACAAAGAGGGCGAAGTTATACAAAAAGCTAATTGAATACCTAACGGATTTCAAAACATCAGTTCCAGTATTGAAAAGAATCCCAAAGTCAGCAAGGAAACTTGCAACTCATACCTTGTCTTCCCTTATTGAGAAATGTGTTTTCATCAATGACTTTTGTGCCTGGAGGGAGCTACTATTATTCCCTTATTATTCACTTCGCGTGCCAATTAAGAAGCAAAAGGAAGATCTAGGAACAATTGTCAAGTTCAACTTATCAAATCTCTCACACCCACAAATTTCAAATTGTAAAAAGAAGCATTCACGTAACCTTTCTAAAGTTGTCCAAGCCAAAGTAGATGACGGTGATGTCAAAGGAGCAATCACATTACTTTCAACCAGTGATTCTATCGCCTCGTACAACAGAGACACATTAGCTTCACTACAGTCAAACATCCCAAATCATCAAGAGATATCGAAATACCACCTTTTGATGCTTGAATTGTTCCGATTGCTTTCGAGATGGATGTGGTTCAACACGCAATTTTCAGTTTTCCGTGCATTTGAAAGACCTCACAAAACTCAACTGTAAAAGGTAGCAAATTGCTCTGATGGGCCACAAAACCTAATCCTGCCTGGTAGAGTAAACCCTCTTATCCAGCCTATTCTTTTCGAAGCTTTAACGAAAAAAGATGGGGAAATACAACCTATTGCTGTCGGAATGGTTTATCGCCGCATTGCAGCAAAATTAACTTGTAACTTAGTCAGGGAAGAAGTCGGAAACCACCTTCGACCAATTCAGTTAGGATTTGGCGCCAAAGGAGGGTGTGAGGCTATTGTCCATGCCGCGAGAACATACATTCAAAATAATAGTAATACCAGAAAAATTATTTTAAAATCGACTTTAAAAACGCGTTTAACTCATTTGAAAGGGATAATATGGTCTTGGAGGCTTTATCAACTTGTCGTAAGCTGTTTCCCCTCTTCCATCAATGCTGCAGCTCGGAGTCCATTTTATTCTATGGGATAGACAAAATATCATCAGCAGTAGGAGCCCAGCAAGGGGATCCAAGTGGACCACATTTTTTTTGCCTGGATATTCACATCCTAATTAACGAATTAACCTTAGAGTTCAACGCGTGGTATCTCGACGACGGTACTCTTGGAGGATCACCTGAATCTGTCATAGCAAATCTAACCAACGTCATCAGTGCCGGCAGACGTTTAGGACTAGAAGTTAACCCTGGAAAATGTGAGCTCTTATTTCTATCCAACCCAAATCCCGAAGTCATTTAGTCGTTCAATTCAGTATGTCCAGGAATCAAAATTATCACTGACCAACTTACCCTCCTGGGAGCACTTTTGTTAGAATCTGCCACCAAAGACATCTTAGAACAAAAACTTACTAAATTACAACGCTTATCTTCAAGAATCAAAGATTTGAACTCTCACACGGCCTATTTTCTACTAAAATGTGCTATTGGAATCCCGAAATTGAATTATCTCCTTTGAACAACTTCACTCATTAATTTTCAACATCTTATTGACAAATTTGATCAAAAGTTTTACCAAACCATACAGACAATAACAAATCTACAAATCTCTGAACAACATTTGCAGATTGCTGCTTTGCCTGTGAAACATGGTGGTCTAGGAATTCGAAAAATACAGGACATACACCTCCCTGCCTTCCTCTCATCTACCATTTTAGTTTTGGATTTAGTTCAATCACTTATTCTAAGGTCCAACAACAAGTCTCCGATTGCTGGGATCAATGAGGCACCAAAGACATGGGACGAGTTAAGAAATCTGACGCCTGTTGATGCAACCTCTCAAAAATCATGGGACTTACAAAACATCACTTGTCTTCTTTCCACGGTTGAACCTACTTCTGATATCGACAGAGCTCGATGGGAAGCGGTGAAATTGCCGGAGTCTGGTGCGTAGTTAGATGCAATCCCTAATTCCAAAGTAGGTACTCTCTTGTATAATACAACCTTTCAAATTGCCACTTCTTTACGTCTGGGATGTAATAATTGCCGCCCTCACCTTTGTAAATGTGGAGAACAAGTGTCCGTGACAGGATCTAATGGTCTTCCTTGCCCTCTCAGTGCCGGTCGCATTCCGAGACATTCAGAGCTCAACTCAATCATTCATAAAGCCCTTGGTTTTGCTCACGTTCCCTTTGTTTTGGAACCAAGTATCTGTAGGAATGATGGAAAACGAGCAGATGGAATGTCCCTCGTTCCCTGGACAAGTGGAAAGCTTTTAATTTGGGACGCCACGCGTACGGACACTTTATCCCCATCTAACATTGCCGTTTTCGCCAAAGTCTCCCGTAGTGCCTCTAATTTGACCGCCTCAAACAAGCGAAGAAAATATAAAGATATTGTAGAAAATGACGCATATCATTTCGTCCCTTTCGCAGTAGAGACTTTGGGATCTTTTAGTGATGATGCTTTACAGTTTGTTACTTATCTTGGCAAACGTTAGCGGGATGTCACAGGAGAACCAAGACCCAAGTCATACCTCACGCAACGTATCAGTCTGGCTATCCAAAGAGGAAACTCAGCAAGTGTCCTTAGAACCCTACCTTCACAAACCTTCTTAAACGAAATCTACCTCTTTTAGTTTATTTATCTTTTACAGTGTTTTATAATTTATGTGAAACTATTTCTTTATGTTCCGTCATAAGTGCTGTTTAATTATAAAATTAAAATATAATTATTGAGATATTTAATAATATTTGTAATCAACCGTAGGGGAACCGGGGGCAGAACGGTATACCGGGGCACAACGGAATACCCCATCTAAAATCCGGTCGTAGTTGATCAAAATTGTTAAGTACCACTGGTATGAATCTGCTGCATTGTATTATTATGTCAAAACCATGCGCGAAATCAGTTCAGTTGCATGAAAGTCACGTACACCTGTTGATTTTGTGAGTGTTTTGCTAAATTCTACAAAACCTGATTATAATGTAAGTACACAGATATCACTTTACGGACATTATTTTTTTATGTAGTATCTCATGTTATGCGACAATGGTAACCTACTTGAATTTTTTCTAAAACACAGTGTAATTGTTTTGTTAATTAAATATTTATTGAGTAACATTTGGGGCGGAACGGACTCGGGCAGAATGGACCCGGGTCCATTCCGCCCCGTGAAGAATTTACATAGATGTACACAGTCAAGTTCTATAAACAGGGAAACGGCCTCAATTTTTTTTTCTTGAAACGAGGACAGGTGTAAAAGTCTAAGTGAGAAATAGATGTTCTTTCTTTCAGATGGTTCGTACGTATGTCAGAAAAACAATACGGCAAACATGGGATGTTAACATCATGGAAAATGCTGTTCAAGCTGTTGTTAACAATGAAATTGGTTTAAAAAGAGCATCCCTGCAGTATGATGTTCCTCGTTCAACGCTAAGAAGATATGTCCAAAAGAAAAAAATTGAAGGCGAGACTTTTAAAGTTGACAAAACGAGGGGAAAATTTAAAAAAGTTTTACTTCAGATCAGGAGCTGGAACTTGTAGATTATGTAAAAACAATAGAGTTCAGATTGTTTGGATTAAATTTGACTGATTTTCGACGACTGGCGTATCAACTGGCCCAGCAAAATAAGTGCCTTCAAAAGTTGAACGTCAAAACTCAAATGGCTGGACTCCACTAGGCTGAGAATTTTTTATCTCGCTACCCAACATTAAGTTTACGAAAACCGGAGGCAAAGTCTGGTGCCAGAGCCATGGGTTTTAACCGCGTTGCAGTGGGCCAATTTTTCAAATTACGAGGATATATTGAAAAATTCTTAGCCTACTATAGAACCAAACAAAATTTCAATGTGATAATATTTTATTACTCAACATATTCTCCTCTTAATTGGATACATTTATTACAGCAAACTTGCAACGTCTCTAGAAATTTCAAAAAAAATGTTTCTTCTTGCTCTGCAAACCAGACCTCCACAGCTTCTATTACCTCCTTGTTGGAAAAAAATGTACGACCTTTTAAACTTTTTTCAGTTGAGGAAAAGGTGATAGTTGGACGGAGCCAAATCGGGTGAATATGGGGGTGTTCTAGTAATTCAAACCCTAAATCACAAATTTTTTGCATGGCAACATGAGATTTGTGTGCAGGGGCGTTGTCCTGCAAAAACAAAACACCTTTGGATAGCTTTCCGCGTCTTTTCTCTTTAATATTTTTCCGTAGAGTGGTCAGTAATGTCGAATAGTAATCTCCAGTTATTGTTCTATCCATCATGATTACTCTATGGCAATCCCAAAAAACTGAAGCAAGAACTTTTCCAGCAGATTCCATCGATTGTTGCTTTGTTTCTGGATCGTAGAAATGTACCCAAGTCTCATCCATAGTAACAATTCGGTTTAAGAGGTCTACATCATTTTCAAATCGAGCACAGATCGAACGCGATGCTTCTACCCTTGCACGCTTTTGGTCAACATTCAAACATTTGGGGATCCATTTTGCAGCAATTTTCTCATCTCCAAATTGACGTGAACCATATGATGAACGCGTTCGTATGAAATATTCAGTGCTTCAGATATCCGTTTTAGCCCAATTCGACGGTCTGATAAAATCATGTCATGAACTGCATCGATATTTTCGGGGACTGACACAGAAACTGGCCTTCCCGATCGGTCATCATCTTCAATGGAAAATTTACCTCTTTTGAAGCTTGCATTCCAATTTTTGACGGTCGCATACGAAGGACATTGATCACCAAGGGTATTAAGCATATCTTCGTAAATCTGCTTACCTCTTAACCCTTTTAAATACAGGTACTTGATGATGGCTCGATACTCCAATTTTTCTATTTTTACAATTTCGGTGGACATCTTTTTTCATTTAATTTATTGCGTGACTCTGGTTTACTTTTTTGACGTCAAACTTTACACTGACACTTCTAATAAGTTATTGTTCGTTGCTATGGTAACGCAACATTTTGTTTATGCAAGGAACTGGTCTAGGCTAACTAGATATCAATACATCCTCGTACTAAGCGAAGCTGTTGATAAATACAAGCTAATGGGGGATCATATCTACAACTGTGATGAGACGGGTGTCCAAGTTAATCCTAAATCTCGGTCCAAAATACTTGCTCTAAAAGGAAAGCGCCAAGTAGGTGTTCTTACGTCTGCCGAGAGAGGAGAGACAGTAACGGCAGAAATTTGTTTTTCTGCAGCGGGATCGTTTATGCCTCCGATGCTTATATTTCCTCGGAAAAGAAAGTATCCTTTATTTAAAATTGGCCTACCTCCTGGGTCAACAGTTGAAGTCAGCGATTCGGTTTGGATCCCAACAGAATTATTTATCAATTGGTTCAAACAGCTTATAAAATTCTCAAATGCAAACAAGGAAAATAATCAAGTCCTACTTGTGTTAAATGGCTATTCAACGCACACCAAAAGCCTTACACTAATTAATATCGCTCGGGAAAATGGTGTAATTCTCTTATGCTTACCTCCCCATTGCTCACATAAAATTCAGTCCCTCGATGTCAGCTTCATTAAACCACTAAACACATATTATGAACACGAAAACAAAAAATGGTTGAGATCTAATCTCTCAAAGGTCATCACGTTACACCAAATCTCAACACTCTTTGGAGCTGCCTATCACGAAGCAGCAAGGATGAAAACTGCAATTAGTGGTTTTAGGAAAACTGGCAAATGGCCTGTGCATGAACTTGTATTTAACGATTCTGATTTTATGCCGTCCGCTACATCGGATATAACTATAAATTACGTTACAGCTGACATTCAGAAGAAAAATCCAACACCAGACCGTATTAAAGAAAATGTAGTAAATGATCAACCCCACTGTTCAAGTGATCAACCCCACTGTTCACGTAATCAACCCCACTGTTCAAGTGATGAACCTCAAACTTCAACTGCTCAACTCCAATGTTCAAATGAGGCGCCTAATTCTGACAATGACGCCAGAAACGCAAACAATAGTAGTTTCCAGTATAAATCACCAACGGATATTTTGTCTATTCCAAGGTCTACTCAAACCACAAAACGCGTTACAAGGAAAAGGGGCAAGACGGTAATTCTCTCTTCAACTCCATATAAGGAGAAATTGGAACGTACCATATTTCAACAAGAATTAGTCAAAAGAAAGAAGGTCCAACAAAGAATAAAAAGTAGTCCTACAGAAAGTGGAGACACAATTATATCTCAAGGCAAAACGAACTTAAAATCAGGTAAAAAAGGAAAAAAGAAAACATTTTCTGGTCCAAAAGTTTCTCAGAGTAAGAACGCAAAGAATTTAAAAATTCGTACAATATCAGAAAGGTCTTCAAGCGATAGTGACACAGATGAGACTGAATGTCTTTACTGTCAAGAATTATATTCAGATTCTACGGAAGGTTGGATAAGATGTTCCATTTGCAAAAGGTGGGCCCATAATTCTTGTGCCAACGTCGATAGTAACGACGAAAACGCCGTATTAATTTGCGACCTTTGTAAATACTAGTGCTAAGTTAGAGAAAATATCTTCTCTGCATTTTTTTTTTATAATTTAAGTTGCGTTCTTAAGTTTACAGTCCTTGATTGATTTTATACTGTACTTAAAAGTGTGTTACTGATTTATTTTAACATGGTTACCATTCTTCCCCACAAGAAGGCCAATCTGCCCCGACGTTGGGGTTGAATGGTCATTTTGATTTTTTTTAAATTAACCAAAAATATACTTATTTTTTTAAAAACGTCTTAAGGTGCGGTTAAATGTTAATTAAACATTATTCAAAGCTGTGTGTTTAATTTGGTGTCGAAATTTAAATATACTTGGGAAAAAAACCTTTTCTGCCCCCGGTTCCCCTATATATTCTTTTGAAAGTTTTAGTTTTTACAAACACTAACAAACACTTTTGAGATACATAAAAAGTATGCGAAACTACTAAACTAAATAATACTAAGGCAAATCTTTAATCTTTGAGATATCTACCATGATTCTCATTTGACCGTTACTTCACTTTATTTTTAGTTTTTTTAAGAAACTGTTAATAAGAGTGTGGGATTAAACAATCACATTTTTCTTAATTTTTAACTATACAAACCAACATTTAAATTTAAAAAAAATTATAAAATTTTACCGTTTGTGACACTAAACTAAATTTTTTGAAATATCGAAAAAAGTTTACAAAACTTTTAAAACTGTTTGTAGTTTGCAGTTTTAGAACTCGTCAAAAAATCAAAATGTAGAAATCAAATTGATGATTTTTAAGATGTTTGAACGTTTTTGTTTTTTAAGAATAGTTTCATAGTTTTGTGTTTAACGTTGTTAATTTTAAACCATAACTGTTATTTAGATAGTAACTAAAACATATTTATTCTTCTAAGCTGATATTTTGGAAATAGTAAAAATTCATTCAAAGGATTTGTAATTTGGAAATTTTGAGTTTGTTAAAAAAAGGAAGGCTGATGTTTTACGTAAATACTACAAAAACAAGTTTAAATTTACGATAACTTTACTTTATTTTTAAGATATTTTTTTAAGAAATTGTTACATAAGAGTATGCGGTTAAAAAATTTCAATTCAAAAAGTTACAATTTTATTAACACATTCTTCTTAATTTTTTAAGAACATTAAACGAACATTTTTGAGATACACAAAAATCAAGCAAAACTTTTAAAATTTTTGTGATTTTTAGTCATTTATTTTAATTTAAGTAGAAATAGCTAAATCAAAACGATAATTTTTGAGATACGCAGTAAGGCTCTTATTTCAATTTTTTAATTTTTTTTAATTGCTTGCGTTCAGTTACAAAAACTTGACATTATTAGTACGTGAGTGTCACAAAATATAAGATTTTTTTTGGTTTTTAATATTATCAAGAGTTTAAAGAGTTAAAATTTTTAATCAAAAAAAGTATACGACATTTTTTTTTGTGGTGGGGAAATAGATTTCTTTTCAATAAAGTAAATAAAAATTAAATTAAATTTGGCGTTTAAAGTCGGGCCTAAATGTTTAACAATTAAGACAATTATTTTGTTATAATAAAGACATTATAGTTCTGTTTATTTTAGTACCAGAAGTCTCCGATTTCAGCTCACAAGTTTTGCAAAACCATGTGTCCATTTAAATAGTGATACCTGCTCTCTAAAATAACAATACCAACTGATACCATTTTGACATAAATTTTGAAGTAATAGTTTTAAGTTTCGATTTCACTTTTTTAAGTATGACGTAAGCAACGATGTTAATTTTGAAAATTTGAATAACAGGTAAACGTACACTCATGAAATTTAATACTTGGACACCACAATTTCTGTAAACAAAAGTTTGCACATTGTGAAGCGGGCTTAAGGGTATCATTTACAATTCTAACAGCAGGTAGTCTCAGCAGGGGTTATCTTATAGAAGGACTGTAGAATGAATCATTACACTAAGCACGTTTTAGAAAATAGGTAATTTACGTTGCTTACTTAATTTTTTCTTTAAAGAATATATTTGAAGGTATCGCTAATTAAACACCATAGCTCGATTAATTATCGAATCAAAATTTTGTTTAGGAAATGTTTACAAAATAAAATTAGAAATAATTTTGATTTAAAAACGTCTACAAGCAATAACTTTTAAATTAAATCAAAAACTAAACATGGTTATTTGGGTGTTATTACTTATTTTTAAATAAATCTAACCTACTAATTATTGTAAGTTATTAAAAAAAATCATTAAACTCTCTATTCATAATATTTAGTCCTTACAAAATGTATATTTTATGACGTTTCATTTTTTCTGTAGTTAATATAAAAGTGAAAATAAAAACTAAGGCAATTCTTATTGTCAACGTATATATTTAGTTTTTGACAAGAATTTATTACATAATTATAATTAAGATACCAAGTTATAGTTTAAAATTAAATGAAAACTTTTTTTTAAATAAAGGTATTACTATATAAATAAATATAAGAAATCAATAATGGGTGTGACCTCCATTATTATTGATACATTCTTGGAGGCGTCTGCTCATTGACGCTATCAAGGTATCAATATAATTAATATTAATCGTTTCCCATGCGGTATCAATGGCTGCAATTAGTGCATTACGGTTTACTGGTATAAAATTTGGCCCTTGTTGTCTTCGGATAACAGCAAGTATTCGAGCCCAAACATTTTCGATAATGTTAAAATCTGGGCTTTTGCTGGCCAGGGTAACAGCTCCAAGTTATTTGCTTGTATCCAGTTGCGCACAACCTGCGAAGTATAGGGTCATCATATCCCGATAGTTAATTATCGAATGTTCCAAGAAAATATGTGTAAATAGTAAATGGAATCTACTAACGTAACGTTAAGTCGTTAATTATAGTTACATAACTCTCCTTTCATAAGATATAGTTCATATTAATATGCTTATTGTAAAGCTTCGTACACACCTGAACAACAAACCGAGGAACAAACAGAACAACGAACCGAACGGCAATCGGAACATTAATTTGGACGGTGCTACGTACGAATTTTAGAACAGATTCGCAAGTCCTGATTGTTCCACGAACGGTTTGCGGCAGTTTTTTCTCCGAAATCAAAGAAAATGCGCGCGAATGCGTTTGCAGGTTTGGACGAATCTAAACAAAACTGCGAACAAACTTATGCGGGAGAATTAAATTATTTATTTTTGTCCTCCCTTTTGTGGGTTTGTTGTGTTTTAGGTAATATTATGGAGTTGACAGAAGAAAAATGTTTTAAATTAATCAGTGTTTAAGAATGCAAGAAAAAATGATGTCCCTATTAGCATCATTTGGGCGGAAATTTCCAAAATAAAAAAAGCGAAGTAAATTATAATTTTTTACTCTTCTTTGTGCGTAAAAATTTGGTTGGCACTATCTTCTTGTTTTCCGCAATTTTCTCTTCTCAATAATAAATATATATGAACTGAAAACTACTGAAAATAATTATAGAACAGCACAAACGTTCCGTTTGTTGTTCGGATTGTGGAAATCATAAAAGATCGTTTGTCGTTCTGTTTGACTTTCGGTTCGTTGTTATGTTTGTTGCTCGGTTTGTTGTTCAGGTGTGTACGAAGCTTTACAACTTAGCAACAATTTTTGGCGAATAAAGATTAGTTTGTGATGTAATATTAGAAACACAAATTTATATCATATCAAATTTATGACAACTTAAAAACCAAGAACGTGTATGTTATTGCTAAGAAATTATTAATGAAAAAGCGCAATTGCGTGAAATTTTACGTATGTTAGATATACCAAAAAGCACCGTAGGGCATTACTCAGTAAAATGGAATCTTGAACACACTTTGGAAAGATCCATCGGAAGTGGTAGACTTAAAGTATCTACACGTGCTCAAGATTTCGAGTTGTTTCATTACGTAACAGAACAACCATTTGCTACATACTATAGGGCTATAGCAGATACACATTTTCCCGGATGCCGTATAACTGCACAAAAAAGATTAAAGGAGATGGGAATCAAGAAGTATAATGCTGCTGCGATAGAAGTTCTCAGTGACGAAAATATGAGACGTCGTCTGGAATTTGCAAGGCGATATGTGAACGAACCTTTGGAATTTTGGAATCGAGTGATTTTTAGCGACAAAAAACGTTCAATAGCCGCAACGATGGACCACTAAAAGTTTTAGAATGGAAGGAACTCGTTACGAAAATAATCACATATGTCCTAAAAACGAAGTGGTTATTTTTCTGTGAATGTGTGGGGTTGGGTTAGCGCGCGGGGTCCAGGAGTTTGTTGGGCTATCGATGGACGTCTTGATTCTGCTGCGTATTTAGATATTTTGGAAACTATTATGAAACCTTCAGTCGAAGTGTTTTATCCAGACGAAGATTATATTTTCCAACAAGTAAGTATTCTTATTTCACTATACTTTCTCCAAAAATAGTTCGGGATCTGTTGAATTAACATTTTCATAATGTATTTTTGTTGTTAAAGGACAACGCCCCTATTCATACGCGGGTTGTGCGCAATTGGATACGAGAAAATAACTTGGAGCTGTTACCCTGGCCAGCAAAAAGCCCAGATTTTAACATTATCGAAAATGTTTGGGCTCGAATACTTGCTGTTATCCGAAGACAACAAGGGCCAAATTTTATACCAGTAAACCGTAATGCACTAATTGCAGCCATTGATACCGCATGGGAAACGATTAATATTAATTATATTGATACCTTGATAGCGTCAATGAGCAGACGCCTCCAAGAATGTATCAATAATAATGGAGGTCACACCCATTATTGATTTCTTATATTTATTTATATAGTAATACCTTTATTTAAAAAAAAAGTTTTCATTTAATTTTAAACTATAACTTGGTATCTTAATTATAATTATGTAATAAATTCTTGTCAAAAAACTAAATATATACGTTGACAATAAGAATTGCCTTAGTTTTTATTTTCACTTTTATATTAACTACAGAAAAAATGAAACGTCATAAAATATACATTTTGTAAGGACTAAATATTATGAATAGAGAGTTTAATGATTTTTTTAATAACTTACAATAATTAGTAGGTTAGATTTATTTAAAAATAAGTAATAATCAGTCAACCCAAATAACCATGTTTAGTTTTTGATTTAATTTAAAAGTTATTGCTTGTAGACGTTTTTTAAATCAAAATTATTTCTAATTTTATTTTGTAAACATTTCCTAAACAAAATTTTGATTCGATAATTAATCGAGCTATGGTGTTTAATTAGCGATACCTTCAAATATATTCTTTAAAGAAAAAATTAAGTAAGCAACGTAAATTACCTATTTTCTAAAACGTGCTTAGTGTAATGATTCATTCTACAGTCCTTCTATAAGATAACCCCTGCTGAGACTACCTGCTGTTAGAATTGTAAATGATACCCTTAAGCCCGCTTCACAATGTGCAAACTTTTGTTTACAGAAATTGTGGTGTCCAAGTTTTAAATTTCATGAGTGTACATATTTATCTCTTGCAACGGTTGAGAAAATCGACAAAAAAAGTAAAACTCTAATACACGTCTAGATCTTATATGTTTGATCGTTTGTCCAATATACATTTGATTACAATTTGTACAATAAAAGCAGATGTTACAACCGAAACTTTATTAAAATTTTATTCAGAACCCTAACAAAAATACTTCGAATAAAGTACGAAAAACTTTTTAAAATTCAGTTATAGACAGATTTTCACTGTTTTGAAAGTTATTTTATTGCATCCGTCAAATAAGTTTTTCACCGTCACTTGTTGCACCCTGCTATTACCCTTAACACTTAGAGAAATAAAAAGAAAACTCGCACGCAACCGTCCCCACTTTTGTCAACCGTATAAAAAAAAATTCAACGAAAACGTTATCGTTTGACATACGCAGACAAAGATATTAACTTTTCTTTCTCCTTCTTCACTTTAATTAATAAAGTAGTAAGAATGTGATGAAGTGGCACGAAGCGACCGAAAGCGAAAAAAAAAGTAGAGGGTTTTTTCATATCAGTAAATGGGACGTTTTTTTTATTCACTTGGGAATCAATAAAAGATCCGTTATAGTTTTTCGTATTTTCTTTTAAAACAGATTTTACTTTTAGAACCACCGCACACGCACATAAAACAAATCCCCTCTTTTCTTTTTAGAGTCTTTCTAATTTCGAAACTAACGGAAAAGTTCTCGTTTTATTAAGCGATTTCTAATCGGAGAGAACGAAAACTCTTTTAACGTTTATATCGTTGTAATTTACCTTTTTGATAAAAACTTTTTCTCTTTGCCATTTGGGAAAATTTTAATCGTTTGTAACCACCAAAGTTGCGCATTTATCGATTTTAGCAACTAATTAATATATGCAACGTTGTTTTAGCTGCGCAAAACTAAAAAAAAATATACTTTTTCATAACAAAACCTTATGTAATATTAGTGTATAAGCTGCGGTTGCACTACCGACTTGATTAAACATAAAACTGAAATAGTTATAAAACAGCCATTTTGTCCGATCGATTAAATAAGTACGTGGAGACCCCAATCAAAATCTAAAATTTTATTGTGTATTTATATTTTATATCCTTAGAACTATAAACATTATATTTCTTCCACTCACTGCAGAACCATCATTTTATGGTCTTAATC
Source organism: Abscondita cerata (assembly GCA_030710515.1). NCBI lineage: Eukaryota > Metazoa > Arthropoda > Insecta > Coleoptera > Lampyridae > Abscondita > Abscondita cerata. Next base: position 315,566 of record JALBCR010002357.1, read on the forward strand.
AATCTTTGCATGTCGTAGACTTGACGGTAATTTAAAAGTGTTTATGAATTCGTATAAATAACTGGCAAGAACATGAATGGTTTTATAAAACAATAAAAACTTACGAAATATTCACAACATTATTATGCTTGTTGTCGCCACACCCGAACCTATTTCTTAAACATTAAATAATTATCTATGTGATTCTCAAGCAACTACTTTTGCAAAAAGTTTACAAACAGTATGGCGTAAATGTCAAGAAATAGTAGACGTAGTTGTTAGTCTTCTTCCTACATCAAAACCGGACTTAACGGTCAAGACCCAGGCGAGCAAAACGTGAAAAAAATTAACCAGTGGCAAATGCTTCACTATTATTTAGTTTATTTTCAGATAATTAATTTTCTGTTAATTAATTTATTTGTAACATTTTGCAGTCGATTACAGGTGACTGTAAAATTCTGTTCCGTTTGCTTTTTTTTAGATACATAATCAGCAAATGTTCTTGTTTTAAATTTTCATAATATCAGTAGATGTATCAACAAACAAAGAAATGTGTATTGTGTTTCTAAAACTGCATAGAAAATATTTGCGGCCACATATTACAACTTAAAATTAAACAATGCAATAAATACCTTAAGTTTATTGACATTATAATTTGTAGTTTTTATATCTAGGTCGCGTAAACAACCTTGCAAAATGTGAAACAATTACTAGTTCTAGTTAAGCATTTTGCAGACTATTGTAATAAGAAGAAGCATATAAATAGGTGATCATCTAAGCAGGATGTATGCGCTTGACATACCAGAGTACTACGCAACAAAAGAGGACGCTACGAAAGTAACCCATGGGTAAGACAATTGTTAAACAAAACATTTGCTACAACATGCATTGATATAGCCACCGGTGCTGATTGAAGAGGAACTCAGATTCAGCCGCTTTTCTTCGCTTAAGACTCTAAGATGTAACACATCTCACCATCGCTTTGGATTGGTGGACAACGCACCAAAGTCGTTTCATCAACTCCAGTACCACGATGAAATGCAGCAACTGCTGCAACTTCTACTTTTGCTGCACCCCATAGACAACATTTCAATTCCCGCATCGCTACTTCGGACACAACTTTTGAAACTCAGTGGCCCAAGCCTTCTATGCTAGAGCAACGCGCTCGCTTACACGTCACAAAGTTTAGATGCACATCGTCTCCCATAAACAAGACGCACTAAAACAAGTTTTCAGTCCTAGAACTGCCGGTCTTAAGTTTTCGACGTACAAAATACTAAATCCTCCCACCTCACGAAAGTTGTCATTCTTAGTTCCGACCTCTTAACGCACAATTCTACTCTGAAGTAACGCCAGCATTACAACATAGCGGCAACGTGCAATCAAGGCAGCAACTACCACACTATCAACATCATCAACTTGTTTTCCGGATGCTCTTACGTCAAAGAAACCAAGATGATTACCTGCATCTCTTTTAACTAATCATCCACATAGATCAGAACACATTTACTACAACCCCACAGTCTACACATCATGACGAATTCTTCACAACGGGCCTGGGAGTACCTCTAAGTACATATCACAACAAAAAAAGGAACGTTCCAAATTACTTAAGTTTTAAGTTTTTATATCTAAGTTGCGTGAATGGTCTTGCAAAATGCGAAACCGTGAACTGGTTCTAGGTAAGCATTTCGCAGACGCTTATAATATTTAAATAGGTGTTACAACTGGATAGTAAAGATGACCATATAGTGCGTCATCGAGTGTTATATCAACAAACATCGGATGCAATTCATAAGCCAAATAATTTGGAATACCGGGAGTATAGAAAATTAAAAATTTTTGACAATAAAAAGTTATGAACAAACAATGCAATAATGTGGAAAAACAATACTATTAGAACGAAAGCTGAATCCTTTAGTTATTGGTTATTCGTACAGCGCTTTGAAGCAAACATGATCCTCGGAAAATATGCCAACTAATTTTAAAAATTGGTAGCGGTAAAGGTTTCGTCCAATAGCAACAACCGAGTATACTCAGCGTGAAAACGAAGTTTTTGTCGAAGTTGTCGATTTCATTTGCATGTTTTTATTATTTTGCCTGAAGTTCATCTTTAAAAATCAGTCTTTCTTAAGACTCTTTATAAATAATTTTGAGACAAGGTACGTGTTTATAAATATTTTTGTAGTAAATGCAACTTTGTAACATAACCTTCAAAAATGTTAGTATTGTAATAAGGCATTCTCTTAATGTTTTGAATGGTTTTTATAAAATGTAATTAATGTTTGATATTAAGATTATTATCTTCCGGGTTGAGCCGTGTTCGTCCTTCTTTCCTACGTTCTCTGCTTGACGTTTCGCTAACCATGCTGTTAGCTTCTTCAGAAGTTACTGTAAAGACTGATGTTGTTGTCTTCTGCTCCTCGTTATATACCTATGTTCCGCTACGGTTGGTGACGGGTGGTTGGTTTTCGATGGTTGGTTGATCTTCTGTTTGGTGTTGACCAATTTTGTGGTGAGTTAGTTTTTGTGAAGAGTTAGGTTCCACGTGTTGCTTAATCGGTAACCATCTTCTCGATTGAAGTTATTTTTATTTTTTATAATTTCTAAGGATTCTCTGATTATCCTTGGATAGTAGTTGTTAGTCCTAGAACTTTAGCTTCCTCGAAGTTGATTATGTGTTTTCCTTTTTCGTGTAGATGTTCTGCGATTGCTGATTTATCTACCGCTCTGGACTTGGCGTCTCGGTGATGTTCTTTTAATCTACATTTTATGTTGCGTCCGGTTTGACCAATGTAGACCTTTCCACATGAACAGTCAATTTGTAGACCCCTTTTGTTGAGAGTTTCGGCAGGTTATCTTTATTAGAAGGTAGTAGTTGCTGGATTTTTCTAACCGTTCCAAACCTGACACCGATATTCTTCTTCTCCAATGAGTTTCTTAATTTGTCAGTTACTCCAGCAATGAATGACAAACGAGCGTAGGTGACCTGTTCCTTCTCTTTTTCGGATTTCCTGCGACAGGCGGCTCTTACTTTTTTCTGGTATAGCCGTTCTTCATTAGGGCTTGTTGGACGTGTCGAAGTTCTTCTGCCTTGTGAACCTCGTCAGGAATCTTGTTAGCTTTATGCAATAAAGTTTTGATTAGAGACCGCTTCTGCTGTGGATGATGGTGTGATGTGGCATGGAGGTATCGGTCGGTGTGTGTCTTTTACGATATACACTATGAGCCAACTTGTTGTTATCCCCTCGTTTCACTAGAACATCCAGGAAGGGAAGCTCCTTATTCTCTTCTGTCTCCATGGTAAACTTGATCTTTTCGTGCTGAGTGTTGAGGTGGTTAAGAAATACAGTAAGTGCTTCTTTCCCATGAGGCCATATGACAAAGGTATCGTCCACGTATCTGAACCAGCATTTTGGTTTCTTTTAGCTGGATTGAATGGCTTCTTACTCGAATGTTTCCATAATGATATTCACAATAACCGGTGATAATGGTGATCCCATGGCTGCACCTGATTTTTGTTCGTAGAAATCTCCGTTCCATAGAAAGTAAGTTGTATTCAGACAGATTCTTACTAGCTCTGGTATGTCTTCTCTTAACCCACGGGTTGAGCACAGTTGTTTTATGATGTTCTGTGTATCGTCGACTGGTACGTTGTTGAATAGCGATTCTACATCAAAACTAACTAGTATATTGTCATTGGGTACTTCCAGAGTCATCAGTAATTCGACAAAGTGTTCGGAGTTCTTCACAAAAGATTCAGTTCTTCCCACGTACGGTTGTAGAAACTTAGCCACGTAACGGGCCAGTTCATAAGTTGGAGATCCACATTAGCTGACAATTGGCCTTAGGGAGTTACCAAATTTGTGAATTTTTGGTAATCCGTATAGTCTAGGTGGTCTGGTCTCGGAAGGTAGCAGTTGACGATGTTGATCGACTGGTATATCTGAATGTTTGATTGCGGCTCTCGTTTGTTTTTCAATTTTGTTGGTTGGATCTCCTTTTAACTTGGTGTAAAGTTGTGGATCCAGTAGCAATTTGATTTTCATTTTGTAGTCTTCGGTGTTCATGACTACTGTAGCGTTGCCTTTATCTGCGCGTGTCACCATGATTTCTTGATTGCTTCTGAGTTCTTTTAATGCAATTTCTTCTGCGCGAGTGATGTTCCTACGTGGAGCTTTGGAAGGTTGTAAAATCCGGCATGTCTCGTGGCGTATTTCCTCTGCTTCTTCAACCGGAAGCTTTCTGATGACACTTTCCACTTCTGCTATTATCTCTTCTGTGGGTATCTTGCTTGAAGCAATGGCGTAGTTCATCCTTTTTGACAGAATTGATATGTAGTCTTCGGTGAGTGGATAGTCCGACAAGTTTACAACTGTTTTGTTTTCGTCCAATTTATAGCTGGTTTGCTGGTGCTTGGTACTTAATTTCACAAATTTCTTGATATGCCTGTTAGTGGTTAATTGTAGGTGGTATTTCCCATGTTCGTAGCCGATGCGATCAATGTGTTCCATGTTTCTTTATCCAGTATGCTGCTCAGTTGTAGATGTAGCTGGTATAGTTCTGTTGATGTTATATGTAGTTGATGGTAAGTATAACGTACTCTTTCTCGAGTGAGTGCCTTCTCACTACGTTCGATGATTCTTCTTGCACGATTTGTTGCGATATGATGGCGAATTTTCACAAAAGTAGGCGTCACCTCCTGGTCTCGGCATCGTCCTAGATATGCTAATGAGGATAGCAGTTGATTCTTCCTCTTCCGTAACTTATCCAGTTTCCTGGTTTTCTGGTAGATATCCTCCCCGTAGAGGCGTCTAATGTATGAAAGAAGGACGAACACGGCTCAACCCGGAAGATAATAATCTTAGTGACAACAGTCGCGAAAGCTTACATTCATACAATGTTTGATATTGTTGTAGCTGTTGTTTATCTTCATGGGTACTCCATCGAAGAAAACTGTGCATTCCGAGGCCAGGACCATCATTAGAAATGTTATCAAGTTTTTCGATAAACAGAAGGCTGCCGGTGTGTACACTATACCTTTGGAGAACGCAAGTGAACTTGCAGCTGCCGCTACTGGTAAATCAATAGCATCTATAAAACGAATCCGGAAAGAAGGGATCACACAAAATGATGCAATTTTAAGATCTCCGTCCAAGAAGAAAAGAAGTGGAGGTTCTAATAAAATAACACTGGACAATTGCGACTTAGGCATTTTAAAAAGGACCGTCCATGAAGTTTATATGGTTGATAAGATCGTTCCAACCATAAGAATTTTAGTTCATAAAATGAAAGATAAAATTAATTACACAGGTGGAAGTGATACCTTACGAAAATATTTATTGCAAATTGGTTTTAAATACAAAAAATGCCATGATAAAAGAAAATTCTTAATGGAACGTCATGACATTATTGCTTGGCGTTTTCGTTATTTACGACAGTTACGACAAAACGATGCTTTGGGAGACGAGAAGAGACCTGTAACATATTTGGATGAAACGTACATCCATCCCTCATATGAGGTAAGCAAGTGCTGGAAATCTGAAGATGAACCTTGAGTTTATCATACCGAGAGAGCTGGTCAGAGGTACATTATTGTGCATGAAGGTGGCTCATATGGATTTATCGAGAATGGTCTGTTAGTATTCAAATCTAAATCAAATCTGGGGACTATCATGATGACATGAATCACAATAATTTTATGCAATGAGTGGAAAAACAACTAATCCCTAACTTACCCCCTAATGGTATTGTTATAATGGATAATGCACCTTATTATAGTGTACAAATAAATAAACCACCGACACAAGCAGTGCGCAAAGAAAATATTAGACAATGGCTGAAAAATAATGGTGTGCAAACTATAAGTGATACGCGGAACGCCGAATTAATGATCCTAGTTAAGAAATTTAATTATACAAAAACATATTATGTAGATGAACTTCTCAAACAACATGGTCACACCGTTGTTCCATTGCCACCTTATAATTGTGAACTTAATCCTATCGAGCTGATATGGAGCTTAGTAAAACATACGATTGCTATGAATAACGTTTTACAGAGTAGTCGGGAAATAGAGGACATCGTAAAAAGTGCATTTTCAGAAATTACTGCGGAGGATTGGAACAAACACTGTGAACATGTTAAGCATTTGGCAGAAGAAATGCGGCAACGTGATGGATTGCTTGATGAAGCAGTGGAAAGATTATCATTTACGGTAAACACTGGCTCATCGGACGATGAAACTATTTACAGTGAAAGTGAAAGTGAGTAATTACTGTATCGGTTTAATTTATTAAATTTCATTACAATTAATTTGTAAATAAGGTTTTTTAAAGTTATCTTTAAGCGTTAGATTTATTTATTTATTCGTATAGTACATTTTAAATATTGTATTTTGATGTAAGTGTTATGTGTAGTGCCCCAGAAGATCAGTATAAACCTGTACCGTGTGGTGACGAAACCGTGTGCAATTGTGGGTTGGTTCTTCTTGGCAAAGCATTTGCTTCAAGGTTTAGGAAAACCACTAAAACCTAAACATGCCAACCCTTACCCACCTTAGTATTCATATGTAATAATATTAACCAAGTGTGTAAACATTATAGAAGTTAAATAAGAACTGTTGGCATTTTCTTAGTTTATACTAATTCATACGTGTCAATGTTTACACGAGATGTCGCAAGACATACATTTTACTTAAATAAGAACATAAAATATAACAACACAGCCATTGCATGACGACCCATAATAGACTGGTCCAAGCGCAAACAAAAGGTTAAATAAATAGCAAAACACACTCATCTCCACAGTGTGTTTCCTGTAAAAGGAAAATATTGACCCTATTCCTGAAACAAAGATTAGACAAGAAATCTGATTTGTCCTTACTCAACCCCTCAACACCAATTTGCAGAATATTTGTTGTGTGCCCTATATTAGGATGTGATTGGGTTTTGTGAAATTGCGTTGTACATTTTTCCTAATTATCCGGGAGGGTCTTGATGACCAGGTCCGGAAACGAAAGTGGTGATTCTCAGGAACAACATGTTTTTCTTGTTGACCATGGAGTACTGTAAGGTACTGATCACCTTCCATATTTTATATTTGCACCAAAAACTCCTAAAACACACACGAAAAAACTCTAACGAATATTGACGTACGTTTTGACGTTTAATTTTTTTAGGTGATAAATGTATATACTTTATGAAAATGTGTTAATTATTTTAATTTATTAGAATTGATTACCTCAAACTTGTAAATGTAGAAAATATAGCACACAAAATTTTTTAATAAATTTTGAATTGTAATTAATCCATGTCTTTAAAAAATATGTTTAAGGTGTTTTTTTGTCGTTCCGACATTGTACAATTTCGTACAACAAACCTCACAGTTGAGCAACCAATATTTTTCAAAAGGTGTTGGTGGAGTCACTTTTTTGAGCTTTGAGCACATCATCCAACTACTGCTATTCCATTCCCGCTACGTACGTCGGTTTTATGAGTAGATCCAAATATTTTCCCTTTGAGCTCAACACCCACATAATCTCCCCTCTTACCAATGTTTTATCCGACGAAAACTTCGTATAATTTTTTAACCCCGTTAACCGTCTATACCGTCAAATACCTCCAATGATGTTGGTACTTGGTAGCCGCTTTCCTTTTAAGTTAATTGTTTAATTTGTCACAGTTTGTTATTGTCGAAACTTTATTTTAAAAGGAAATTGTAGTTGTTTCAAAGCACCACCTTATAGTTACTGTCAATGAGAGGTCCTGGGCAATCTTTGGCGATGTAGAAGTACAAAAGATGCTTCAAGGAAAAGAGGCGCCACCCTACACTTGCATTTATCAATCCTAAGCTGTGGCACTTAAGACACAACGAAACAAAGTGATAACGCTAGAAAAATGTAAAGCTTGTTTTACCACTTCTGTCACTGACAAAAATACATAACACATACATTTTTAGCAAGTAACTATAATACAATTAGCGAATAATTTACGTGAATGTTACTGATAAATTTACTATATAATTATCTGACAGCAACATTGCGATTTTCCCCAAAACTAAGAAACTACTACGGCCAACGCCAAATAAACAATTCATGTTTCAATAGTAAGTACCCTAATTATTCTAAAATTTAATTCCAAACAAGTTACGTTGACTTTTCTAATTATAATTACTAAATCGTGAAAGTGTTTTAAACTAATACCTACACATGTAAAACCGTTTTGTCGAGAGGCCCCGCGATCATAAAGTTTATAAAAAAAAAGATAATTATCAATTAGTGAAGAATTAAAATGATGGGTTTCTACAACACATGCAACTACAATCATAGAAGTTTCAAAACGATACGCATAAAACGTAAATAACTTAATAACTAAAGTACTTAGCTGTCAAATTTTAATGTGCAAGAACGTCAGGTGCTTCAGATAAATTTTTAATTAAAGGCCGCCTGCGATAGTAAAGTACAAAGAAGAACAAAGGATTGTGATAGGTAATACAGCAGTTCAAGTAAAGAATGGTACGCAACTCATAAGCTAGTTTTGCATCCAGTTATTCATAAGTTGGTCTCTACGGTAAAAATTAAAAAAATGATACTAAGATGGCGCTTACATAGATAGGGAAAAATCGTTTCACTTACGGCATAATACAAATGTACTTATTACATCTTGTAAATAATGAAACTTGTCACCCTACAATTAGTTAAATAATTCGATGATTTTACTTAATAAAATAAACTATTTCATCTGTACCAATCAACGAGAAAGCACGTGGTACAACCACCGAAGCAAACTATCGAAAATAAAGTGCTTCTTGTTGTTGTTTGACACTAGATGTGGTATTGCCCTGGTAGTTCAAATTCTTTGCTCCTCGACTATCAGCCCCACGTTGGGCGCCAATTATTATCGAGATGATAACTTGCAATAAAGGAACAGTAGCAGACAACAAATATGTATTTATGCAGCAAATAGCGTGGAGTGGCGGCGGATTGGGACGGAACGTTGGCAAAGCACAAATTAACAGTGGCGGTTCGGCGGACTCAGGTGCCTATTAAGTGGAAGAGTCTTGCACACCGAAACGCACAAACACACTCACTGCTTTTTCAAACCGGGACCGTTGTATTTATTCCTGCCCGGCCGCTAATCGTAGTTTTGTTGGATCTGCACTCAGCGTTTTCATTAGGAGGTAACACGAGCTCCGTTCCGTTTGCTTTTTTTGGATACATAATTGATCGCAATTGTAAATAGACACTAAAATATTCTGTCCTTTTGTAACCATTTAAGCAAATAAGAAACAAATATAAACTTACCAAATTTAAATGTTTACTTTTTTAGAAGTTTGATTGTTTCTTATATTTTCATAGTATCAAACTGAAATGTGTTTCTAAAACTGCATAGAAAATAGTTGTGGCGACATATTGCAACCTAAAATTAAACAACGCTCCAAATAGCTTAAGTTTATTAACATTATAATTTGTATAGTATACACATATATAGTGGGTATACACAATCCGTGACAACCAGAATAGTAAGCAAAAAAAACGGACGCTGCTGTAAATAGTGCCACACCTTTTTTTTTTTGATTGCATCGTTCTGTCAAAGAACCAAGTGAAAGCATGACGCACTTATGGTTCCTTATGACATAGCCGTCAACGAACAAATTGAAAACACGTCATAGAACTCAATGGCTTAAGTCTTCGACGTTCAACAGTGCTGGAATACGTTCAAAAGCCTAAATCCTTCTACCTCACGAAACTTAGAAGCTTATCATGTCCAGTTTTGACGTCTTAACTCTGACAAATACAGCATACGCATCCGCACATTCTAAAGTAACGCCAGCATCACATCAACGCAGCAACTACTACACTATGAACACCAATGCAGCATCATCGATTCGTTTTTTGGATGACATTACGTTATCGAAAACATTGAAGCCAAGGTGATCGCCCGCATTTCTTTTAAGGGCTAGATCACTTATACAATGAATCATCCATCTAGATTCAGATAAATTTGCTGCAACCCTACAGGCTGCACAATCGAGATGAATTCTTTACCACGAACCCGAGAGTACCTGTAGAGACATATTACAACATAAATTTAAGTAACGTTTCAAATTGCTTAAATGTACTAACATTGTAACTTTAGGTTTTTATATCTAGGTCGCGTGAACAGCCTTGCAAATGTAAAACGGTGAATTGGGTCACAAATCATCGTGTGTTATACCAAAAACTAAAATCGGTTTCATGCCAAATCAGCGTAATGGAAAATTCACCTTAAACAAATTTAACAAATACATGAGTGTAATTTTAAATTGTATCAATAGTTGCATGACATTGTGAAGAACTAATCAAAATTTAGTATTTAATATGATTACCATAGCAACAAAAAAATCCGTAAATTTTTTCAACTTAACACATTAACTAAAATTAATGGTGTCCGTTTTTTTGACAACAAAACTAACCCCAAATTTAATAAAACTATTTTAATTTTATTTATCATATTTATTTATTTTTATTTTATTATTTAATTTTTTTATTTATATGTTTTTGACAATCACGAGAAAAAATTTCCGGGAACAATCGATACACTCGGGGCATTTTAAGTAAAAGTGAATATTTTTTGATAGTTAAGAACATAATAATTTACTATGATGGAAATTACATTAATTTACAATTTATAGTTGAGGGTGAAATTTATTTTTTTTTGGTTACGAACGTTTTTTATAAAGTCGCCAGTCAAAACTTTATAATCCGTCTACATTTTCTACTTAAAAAAAACGGGCTATTAATTTATAAGACAAGGCTTAAAATACTTTTTTAGACCAAATTAACAATTTCTTCCAAAAAAGATCAAGACATAAAAAATGACAGGATAAATCCGCATTGGAAAGTTTTTATGGAAATTGCAACAAAGATTAATTTTTTTACATTTTTATGATAATTTTTAGGGTTACAAAAATTCTCAAAAACTGCCATTTGATTACCATTAGTTATCTGTCAAATTTTATTCTTCCATTGTGATTGATTTGCTTCACAACTTTAAAGGGTAGTAGCTTAGGGGATATAAATCTCCTTCCATTAATTTTTGCTTTAAAATTATTATTTTTGGAACACCATTACAAATCAACAGCATGTATAAGTGTAAACAAAAACCAGAATCGCTCGAGAGCAGTTTCGTCTTTTTGGGACTCTTCAGGAGTAAGTGAACTCGAATGTAAGTTGAGCAATATCCGCGGCTGCCGTCTTATTACCCAAAAAGTCATCTGCACTAAAGCAAATTTGTCGACAGATGTTGTAAAGAATTACAAAAATCGATTATTCCATTATTATCGTCAACTACGCGTTGGTATAAAAAACAATTTAGAATCACATCTGCTTTAGTGTATAGATCGGACGTTAGCATGAGCGGCACTAGATGTTGCAACATCTTAGTCGTATGTATTAATAAAAAAATGCTGGAGGATATAAAACATGTGATTGTAATTTAAACAATGTTCTCCATTATAATAAAAATAATTAAAATCACATTAAAGCTTATTATTACAAATATAGTACTTTACGTTACGTCACACTTTTCTTTTAAATCAAGGAAGATGATTTGTTTTTACCAATTCTTAACAATACTTGAGATTACACTTTTTGATGACTTTTTTTTACTCAGAATAGATTATTTTACGTCTTCGCCAATACTGCTATTATTGATCTTCAACATTTTTAATGCAATTCGAGAAGTTTCTGTTTTTCTTTTTTATTTAACGTGTTCTAGTTCGTTTAAGTTTTCCAGATCGCAACTCTTTTGCGCCTTTGCTATGGTTTTTATTGTCGTCTAGACAAAAATTTATTGAAATACTTATCTTATTGTTTAATGTTGTAACTGATATACATATTAATCTTTATCCAACTGTTATTTACCTAAGAACAGCAACTACTTGAAAAGTATTTTACTTTTCATGTTTCAAAGTTTTTTCAAACTTTGTACATGCAAAAAAAGGTGTTATTATATCAATTTCTTCTTTTTAGTTATTTACTTGGTTATGTGTAGATTAAGAGTTTTTTACTACCTAAGAATAATGATGTACTTACGGCGACTAACGAATGTTCATATAAAAAACTGGACTAGGCAGGGCGTGGAATTGAATTCATTTAATTATTTTTATCGTATACACTGAAGTTGTTACGTCATGAAACTCAAAAAAACACGACGTCGCAAAGCACCAAACTAACTCAACAGCAAGAAGTGGTTCTCACTTACCTTTATAGATGACTAAAGGTCCTTATCACGAGTCACATTTGGAATTTTATTGGGCGTTACCCAGATCTTTTCTAAATGTTCAACAAATGCTTACTAAAAATCCAAGAAAAACGTAAACATTTGAAAAAAAAAACGTTTTTAAAGAAAGAAAAATGACTTACGTACGGTTTTATATTTAAATGCAAGTTTACCTACAAATCTTTGATTACACTACGGCCTTGTTCTTTTACATTAACGCATTCGTCATTCTTAAAACCAAACGTAAAAAAATATGTAATTGCGGTACCGCTAGCTTTTACTTCCGAAACAAGATTATACCAAACTTTACTTAAAAACTACTTAAAGATTCACAAGGTTTATAAGACTGTGGTGTTCGCTTAAAACAAAATAATTAATTTAGCATCAAATTTGAAATTCACAACCCCCATCTCAGTTCGTTTTATTTCAAACAATAAAACATAACAAAACAAGAAAATACCCAAGAACGTCTTATCTTAATTTGCTTATTCTTAACTACGTCCAAGCACAGTATACGATAATTCTTCAAAGTAATCAATCACTTACTTACAGTTGCTCTGTTTTCTTCTGACTTTACTCGTTACACTCAAGTTTTTGAACAGGAACAGTTTATTACGCCGAATTAATCGATAAATACCTTGGACGGTATTGCATTTCTATAATTAGTTCGCAGATATAAGAGATACTCGAAGTGTCCGCAAGCGTTGTTCCGACCTTAGTCAAACGAAAGATTTCTTTTATTTTCGCGAACCGAATTGTTTATTGCACCTTATCTTAAATATAACTTTAATACTCGCATACCATTTACTTTCATTAATACGTACTCGCCGACTGTTCAATATTTAGCGATTGTTAAAAATAACAATTATGATCCGGTACAGTTTTGTACTGGTTTTTAGTTACATAGTACCTTGTAGTTTAGAATCTTCTTACAGACTCTATACAAACTTACAGACTAATCTTAAAAATATAAACATACATAGTCGGGGAGCGCGTCTCCCTCTCTCAATTTCTACACACATAAATAACCCTACAAAAAATTAACACGTTAACAGTTCAAAATTTAAACGTGGTATGTAATTTTACGAATGTGTCTAGACCAAACAAAATATGAAATTTACTTTTAAAAACAACACGATTTACACGCTCTATCATGGAACAAACAAATAAACGCACCTTGGTACGTCTGCAACCAAACGCTTCACCACGATCTCAACATTTCGTTCATGGCAGATGTCATCAAAAGTCGTTCTACCAAAAACAAGAACCGTACAATGTCTGTTTATTTTACTCAAGAAAATGTTTCTTTCATTGTTTTACTTATATACTTCGTATGTCCGGATAAAATTACGCCTGACTTCGGAATTAAAATAATGTACATATTAAAAATTCAATCTATTTTTGTATACATACTAGCAATGTAAAACATTTTCATTTTAAGGAATGAAACTATGTAGATAATGAAAATTCCAACAATTTTTATTGAAGTAATTAGTAGATAATTAAAATTCAACGTTTGCCACTTTTTGTAACACAACAATTATTTAGCATTAAAATGAAACTGACAGTTTAATTCTATTCCAATATTTCAATTATGTATATAACTTTAATTCGAAGGAAATTAATAGTTAAACCCGTGGTTCTATGATCACTATAGAAGTTCAAATAAGAAGAAAGAAAGAAGAAACTTTAAACCAATTGTGCATTTTAATTAAGTGTTATTTAATTGTTTTTATTTATTAAATCATAAATTTAAAAAATAAATTTAATTGTTAAATTGACAGTTGACATATTATATTTACATATAAAAATTAAATTTATTGAATTTCAATTATGTACCTACATAATTTTAATTCTTAAATTAAAATGACGTATTTAAATTTATCACCAAAATTTTTGTTTGAATGAAAATGATACACGTAATAGAAATTTCAAACATTTTTATATCAAGAACTAAAATTATAGATAATGGAAATTCAAAACTTTTTTAAGAATTAAAATTATCACATATTGGAAATTTATTTAATTTTTATTTGATAATTAAAATTAAGTTCTTAATAGAAAATCAAAACATTTACTTATATTGTAGAATTAAAATTCTGTAGATAAAGTAAATTCAAGCAATTTTCGCCCAAAGCAATTAAAATGAAGCGCATAATTAAATTTTATGTATGAATATAGGATCCTTAAATGCTTAAAGCGTAAATAATTTATATATACGCATAATTAAAATTCAAAGTTGCCATCATAAAAATTCATTAAAATAATACGTTCCATCTATTTAATTCTTAAATTATTGCTGAGAATACTATCATTTCCTGTACAAATTTTGCAACAAATTTTGAATTTGTTCAATTTCAATAATGTACGAGTATGTTCTACATAAAATAAAATTCAATTAAAACAATTTTAGTTCTTGCATTAAGATGACTGAATTAAATTTAACACTAAAATTTTGGGTTTAGACGCACACAGCGATGAAGCATGAAAAGTCTTGCATGTAAAAAGTAAATTAAATTGGATGCATAATGGAAATTCAATGCATTTTGATTTTATAAATTTAAATTATAAACATATTGGAAACTCCTTTCATGTTTATTTAATTAATAAAAAAAAATTGTAGATATAATAAAAATTTGAATAGTTTATAATAAAACAATAAAAATTCAATGCAAAATTCAAATTTAATAATTTTAAATAATTTTAATTCTTACAATAATTTTAATTCTTCAATTAAAAGATGAAGGAATTAAATGTAACACTAAAATTTTGGTTTTACATGCACGAAACAAGGCATTGGGTGTATAAAGTTAAACTCCCTAGAATTGAATAATAAATTCAATTTAGATTAAAAACTCTTTTCATTTTTATTTAATTATAAAAAAAGTATGTAGGTAATAAAAATTCGAATAATTTTTAGTAAAGCAATAAAAATTTAAATTCAACAATTGTAAATGTACATAATTTTAATTATTTAAAAAATTCAAATAAAATAATTTTAATTCTTGCATCAAGGTGACGGAATTAAATTTAGCACTAGAATTTCGGTTTTGGTTGCACATAAAAGCCCCTTTAATTTAAGAATAAATTCAATTTAGATTAAAAGCTTTTTTCATTTTTATTTGAGTAATAAAAATTATGTAGATAATGAAAATCGAATCATGTTTAGTATGACATCAAAAATTCTGTACACAGGTAAAGTTCGACAACTGCAAATGTACAAACAGTGACATATTAAATGACTCTCTTTAAAGTAACCGACAATACATCTATATTGATTGTTATATTTTTTCTGTATATGTCGTGAAGTTTAAGTTCTTCCAAAATAATAATTATCGTAATCCTTTATGTGACTTTATTGCTGAATACCGGTTTCAAGGTAAATTTGTTTAAAATGTGTAATTCAAAAATTTACTAATTCAAATAACTTAAATAACGGACAATACTCGAGTGTAATTATCTGCCTAGATGGTCGTTCGAAAAAATTATCAAGAACGTATGTTTTTCAGACCCCATTTTATTTTTATGTTGTCAAATGATGTTTTGTTACTATATAGAAAATGGCGATAAAGTAAAGTTTACTTTTTTTTTATAAATGGAATTGTTTGATATTGATATTTGCCTTTCTTTAATCTCCTAAAATCTAATTTGGGCTTTTCCACGATCACAACCTAAAGCCACATAAGAAATAATTGAAATGTAATTTTTCGCATATCATTTTTACTGCTGTGTGATTATAACTTGTCCACTTTTCCCGATTATTTTTTTTTGTAAACAAGCATCAATTTTAACATAATAAGCTCATTTCTACATTATTTACGTTTCCCTACAATTACCTTAACAATAATTACTAATCGCCTGAGGAGAAATTCCCTTTCTGGTAACCATTTGTAACTTTAAAACGTAATAAAAAAAAAGATCAAAACGATTGGTGTTTATTGGATTACTGTTGGTCGCTTTAAAGAGGGTCGTTTAATATGTCACTGTTTGTACATAGACATCACCGATTAAAATCTTGGAGACCCCTCAATGGACATTCAGCAACCCTATCATACTATTTATTTATTATTCTGTTAAACTAAAAGTGGATTGTAAATTAGCAATTGAACCAATAAAGAATGAGTAATTACTGAGAACAAAAATACATAAAAAAGTTGCAATTTGAATCCGTCTTTTTAAATAAAATTTCTAAGTAGGAAAATGTAGACGCATTAAAAGTTCTGAGGCAAAATATTATAAGGGTTAATTTTTTTCAACCCTTGTATAAACTTTGCAGGGTTACAAAACCGCCAAAAAATGTCACTCTATTAGCATCAATTATCTGCCAAATTTCATTCTTCTAACTTCTTCCATAGTGGACATATTAAATATAAACTGTTTTTCCTCCTAACTCTAAGAGGGCTGTAACTTGGAGGAAAGTGGTTTTGGACAAAACTTTATATGAAAGTCCCCCTTAATTTTTGCTGAAACACCCTGTATATATAATAAAGAGCAATATCTAATAACCAAAAGTAAGGGGCACTCACAAAGTGTTAATTAAAATAATATTCAATGAACAATAAACTCTCAAACTATCCATACTCGACTACTAACACATTAACATTAACCCATGAAATTATTTAAAGGAATAATATTTGCCTTCGTTTAGGTATAAATTTTTTTGACGTACTCAATTGGAAACGTTTTCGAGCAGAAAACGAAACAAAATCAGTGGTCGGAAAAATATTATGTTTACCGCGTAAAATAATTAAACTTAAAGCAAATTCGAAAAGTTCTTTGTTTTATTAATTTAAATGAGATAAGTTAATTTTCGAGCATACAAAATTTTACCCCCGAACACATTACACCTGAGGCATCGTAATGTGGTAACCACCACTCTAACTCGATATAACTTTATTAGGAACAGTCTGGAGTTAGATTAAAGTAAGGGTTCTGGTGGAGAAGATTAAGTAAAATTTGTTTTTTTTATAAAGAAGTACGACGTAAATTAAAAACGTTCCATTTTTAATGAGCGCAGTTTAATTTATTGCTTTTAAGCAGTGAGTGAGGAGTAAGGCAAAAAAAATTAAGTACGTAAACAGAACTTTTCGATTGGCCGAATTAGTGCGGCCATAAATTTTATTTGCCTCAGTTTGAAACTTTACGTATATAGCTGAAACATGCCTAGGGTCTGAATTGTTCAATTCCGAAGAACTCGCCGCCGCCAAAGTGCACCACCACCACCGCTACCAACAGAAGTTGATATTGAACGTCGAAAATGAAATTTCAAATTGATTTGCATTTATATAAGTGAACAAGCTTCCAGTAGCGAATTACTTCAAATTCGAATTGTTTCACTTAACTTCAGAAACTTCGATCGTTCACATAACTAACCACTACCGCTGCGGGCGTCAAAATCTTTTTAATAATTATTCAACCACAGTCCTTACCACATTAATAAAAAAAAATCGTCGAAGGAGCAATCGTTTTGCAAATTTTACTGCACAACGAGCGTTTCATATTTATGAGAACGGAAGTAAATTGACAATACTTTTATTTACTCGAGAGCCAATAAAAGTTGTTATAGCTTTAGTATTACTTCCAAGTAGATTATGCTTGGTTTCTTTCTGATAAAAATAATAAAAACCAACTTTTATTTCTCTTAATCTAACCAACGAAAGATTCTTAAATACATACTTTAACCTTTTTCTTATATACTTATCATATAACAAATGCATTCATTGTTAAGCTTTTCCATTTTTCTTTGACCCAATTTTCTTTCATTTTCAATCTTTACGTTTGTCTTTCGAAACTTGTTCGCCAGTAAATCGTCTCTTTTGCCACTTAAATTTGATGTAATTGCCGGTTTTAGATTAACTTTATGTTAATTTCGGTTTAACTGCACAATTCGACGAAATCCCACCTCAAAGAATGAAATTTTTAATTAAAAGACGATTTTTTCGAGTAACTTCGGCAAGGTGTTACTACACTTTACGCCAGAACAAATAAGGTGGATGAAAGTAGTTTCAATATTTCGCACCCACATCTATATAAGAAAGTTATTGGAAAAATAAATGTCGTATTGTCGTTTGAGCAAAAGGTCAAAAGAATGTAGAAGAATGAGGAAACATTATCACTTTCTTGATCATACATTGGCAAAATTAGCTCTCTGGCGGGGGGCTAAAACCTCGGCACCTTGTGATTATAATATTAGGTACGATTAGGTTGAAAACACAGTATTTAATACTAAATGTTTTAATGACAATATCGAATAAACATGGACTAAACAAAACGAGGTATAACTGATCTATACATTGGAAACACTCAGACCTTCGCATTAAAATAGCTTTAAATTCCTGTTTCCTGATTTTCAGACTCCATCAATTATCTCTTGATGTTCAATATCACTATCGATATTTAGTAACAGTGGCGGCTTGTCCATATGGTCATTTGGTCAATGACTTCCCAACAATTTTGACAATATATAAAAAAATATTCATTATTACGTGTTTTATTAAAATAGGTAATTAAGTCGCAAGTACAATAACTTAAAATTTATCGGCCGTCGTTCGTAATTCATCCTCTTCAACCTTGGGCTGGCGATGCGAATTGTCCTCATTGAATTCGATTTACCCGGAAAAACTCGAAAAACGTGCAGCGCCCGAATAAACGCGAACGTCCGAAACAATAATCAATTTTGGGTCATGAGCCGGGTTCCGCAGTTTACTTTGACTTCGTATAGGGTGTACAACTACGCTCGATTTTTGATTCGATTTTCGCGTGTTTTAAATCAATTTAAGAATTTATATTGATATGTTTTACTGTTGTAGTGTTGTTTTGTAAAAATACTATTTTTGATTCGCGTGTGCATGCGCTATAATAGAAAATGTCGGTAGTGCAGAAAATTAAACAACTAAAAGTGCTAACAAACTTAATTTTACAAAATTAGTTGAGTTCAAGGCAAATGGTCGTCCTTTGCCAGAACTAAGTTTACGACAAACTAGCAAAGACAAAAATAAAGATGTTCATCGAAACTTTCGCAAGGTAATGTACGATTTAGCTAACTGGATATGTGGTTGTGAAGTATTAAAGGTATTTCACTGTTTTGTTTGTTTATTATTTTCTAAAGACTCGTCAGACTCGCTATAGTTCAAATCCGGTGTAAGAGATTTAAAACATTTAAAAGAGGAAATAAAAAACATGCTTCGTCTGCAGAACACATGAAATGCTCCGTAAATTTTGCAATCGTAGGAAATGTTGATATTCGTACACAGCTAGACAATGCTTACAGAAATTCCCTTAGAGATTTTAATGAGAATGTTTCGAAAAATCGTTATATTTTGAACAGAATTGTAGATTGTATAAAATTTTGCGGTGCATTTGAGTTATTTATATTTTTTAAGTATGTCTATTTTTAAATTAATTTTTGACCTCCCAGTATGATTGACCACGAGCCGCCACTGTTTAGTATTGAAAAGTTACTAAACCTATCTTGACTCATTCGACTCCTTTACCATGTTCTTATGCGACGCATGCTTGAAAAAGACTTCTCACAAGTAATTGATTCAATTGGAAGAATCAATCCTACTTGTAGCAGTCGGAATGTATGTGGAAATGTATTTTGTCTGGTTGAGGTTTGACAACTTATCACCGATCTTGTTATCAGGGCAATTTTTAATAACAAGCGTCTCCGCTTTAAAAGACTCCTTTTCAATGTTAAATAGTTTTTTGTAGTGTTCTATGAAGAACAGGCTTCCTACTGGATCTATTTCCAAAAATTTATTGACTGAAATAGCCAGACGTTGACTCTCTTCGGATAAACGGATTTTCAAGTGATTTGTTACACTGTCAAGTATACGGTAATGAGCATTTCTAAACCAAAAATTCTTTATTTCATTCAAAGATGTTTCAGAACTAGTACAAGCATCTTCATTTTCATCCCGTCCTATAGTCGACATTACTGCAAAATCAGTTAAATTAGGTGGCATTGTTTTTTTTCTTTTGGAAGATCTTCCTCCAGTATCTAAAATAACATCACTTTCTTGTGCTATTTTTTTAATATCTTGCCATAAAGTATTAAATGATGCTTCATTTCTTTTCTCTTCCAAGCATTTTATAGTTCCATTTATTATGTCTGTGGATGTCCCTAATGTACTCTCCTTTCCTTGTAGTTGTTTGCTCAAAACATTCACAGTTAAGAAAATGTCAGTCAGCAGAACTAAATTCACTAGAAACTTGCTTGTAGTCAAGCTTGTTAAAAGACTCATCGCCTCAACAACGTTTCTATTGGAATTTTTTTTAATTTCATATTTAAGAGCCACAATAATTGAGGAATAATTATTTTTAACAGCTTGGCAATTATTGCTCCTACAGCTCCATCTAGTGTCTGAAATCCTACTGAGTTCAAGTGTCTTGGTTCCTAAAGCCTTCTGTGTCTCAATGAAGGTTTTATGGTTTGACGGCTGGGAAAAGTGCACAAATAAAGATTCCAAGATATTGAAAACTCTTTACTCCTTTTTTTCTTTTCTTTTTTCACCCCCCCCTAACTTGTCAGAATACCTAAACACAAGACCAAAAGTTTAAGGGTCGTTTGTAAGTCCTATTTTTATATTACCACGTTTTATTTAATTTAAGTAGCCTTCATTGTTTCAAATTTGCATGTGTCAACCACAGCTAATTCTGTACACAGTTGAAGGAGAACAGTGCAAACTAGATTGTGACATGTGTTTTTTTTTTTTTAAATTTTTTTTTTTTTTTTTTTTTTTTTTTTAAAAAAAAAAAAAAATGTTAAGTCTGTGGGCCATACAGTGAATATAAATCGCTTCAGGATGTATTTCCCTCATCTTTGCTTGTAAGCCACCGTTTCTTCCCGACATCACGCTTGCACCATCATAGGCTTGTGCAATTATTAGAAAGTTTTTTAGGCCCAATTTATCTATGAAATTTATTATCAAAGTGCACAAGGTTGATGCGTCACGTTGTTGAGAACATTCTACGAATCCCAAAAATCGTTCTTCTATCTCCAAATTTTTTGTGTAACGCACACAGAATGACAACTGTTGCTCTTTGAAGCACCTTGCTTCATCAACCATTATTGCATAGGCTCCATATTCTTTTATTTCATCGATTATTTCGGATTGTATAATATTTCCAGCATTATTAATAATATTATTTTGTATATCTGAACTATTGAGATTGAAATATTTGTTGTAAGACTTGTTGTGATGAT
The DNA here is from genome assembly GCA_030710515.1 of Abscondita cerata. Taxonomy (NCBI): domain Eukaryota; kingdom Metazoa; phylum Arthropoda; class Insecta; order Coleoptera; family Lampyridae; genus Abscondita; species Abscondita cerata. The sequence goes on from JALBCR010002357.1 coordinate 337,016, forward strand.
GTGTTATGTCTAGAGATTTGTTCACAAATTTCTTTGTAATTGCCCTTGTTTGAGGAGTCATCAGATTCGTCGTGACCTTTAAATGGCATTCCCTGTGGTGACAATGTTAACATAATATCAGACATTATTTTCAGATAATCTCTATTTTTTTGAACTAGCTCAACTGATGAAGAAGACATTTTATCGAGTACTGTTCCGTCCTTTTTAGATTGAAGAAATAGGAAATACTTGTTGTTGTTCTTCATGTGGTGTTGATTTTCAGCGTGCTTCTTTAATTTTTCTCCCAGCTTCTTCCAGTTTCTAAACCCATGAATTGTAAAAAACTGTTCGTGACTACTCATGGTTTCGCCAAAAAAGTCTGCAGGGGTAACAGTATACTGCTTCCCGCTGAATGCTGTACTCGAGCCATGAATGTATTGTGAAATATTTTTTAGAAAATCCTCTTTTTTGCAAGCCAAAACTGGTCAAGGGATATGTATCGCGCATTGGTTGCGACGGCTTTGATTGCAGAGTGCCTAAATCACTTGGAATACTTTTTTCTCTAACAGTGGTAATATTAGTAGTCTCGTGACGATGGGTTGGCTGATTGGGTTCACCTTGATAGATAATACTGGAACTACTAAAGGATGATAGTGGATCCGTCCTGGAGAACGGTTCTGTAATACAAAATAAAGTACACCTTAATACATTTAAAAACAAAATGTTACAAAAAAATCATTTTTGTATGTGGAAGAAAAAGGAAAAAGTCTATTATTAGAAATCCCTATACTATACCAAGCTATGTACTATGGGTGAAATAGTTTTTGGAGATAAAAATCGCATCCATAAGTCGTAAACAATACTCCATTTTCGTAACATAACAATGATTGATACAGTTAAAGAGTTTTGGGCTTTCATCGTATTAATTTATTTGGTTACACGACGTTTCGATCAATATTATCTTTGATCGTCATCAGGTGTGAAAACCTAAATTAAGACGATGAATGCCCGAAACTCTTTATCTACCTCCACATCGTATACGATGTGCAATATTAAGCTGTCTTAACTTGAATGGACCACCCTGTGTATTAGTTATTCTCACTCCTTACCTTCGAGCACTTTGTTCCTTGTTTCCACATTTTGGACAGTTATCGGTGATTTTCGTTTGAAAAATGATCTAATGTCTGCAGTCGTTTTCTTAATTTTTTCACAACTTCAACACTCACTCAAAGACTAGAAGCACGAAAATAGAGATAATACCTACATTTGATATTCTTTTTATTAACAGAGCGACTAAAAATATGACCAAGCGTTATAAAAATATAAAAATATTACTAAAACAGTTAATATCGCATGGTCATACATACACAACGCAAGGAAATAAGGAAAGCAATAAAATGATTGCAAATCAAATCAGGAACACACGTACCTTACACAAAACGTTGCTGAATTGCTTTACACACAACTAGCACTATAGTCTTATTCAATATTCAACACAAAACTTTCTTTGAATATATGAATATGATATTGTTGCGTTTTAAGTTCTTTAAGTGTGAATTAAAACACTAGAGTACAAAATTTTACTAATTTATTTAAACTATTTATTTAAAACACTATCTACAATTTACTGCACTATAGTAAATTAAAATCGTTGGCTCGACAGCTCCATACTGACAACTGAATTGACAACAATGTACGGTCGCTCCCCTTATATATGATTGCCTCTGTCTTGCTTTAGTTCGAGTCTATACGAGAGAACCGTCGAATGTTTCCGGAATATCATCAAAGTTACAAAGTTCCCAGAAATCCGTCGATCGTATCCGTGACAACGATCAGTATTCGGTATCTTATAGGATCGTCACAATATCTTCCAATATATCGTTTCGCAGAATTATTTCTAGGTTAAACTATCGACTGACATATTAACACTGACAGACCAGGGACCGATTGTAATTGAGCTTATGTTGCAGCGTCAAATTTGGGGGGCAATCCTTCATTTGAGGGAGGCTTAGCCCCTTCAAGCCGCCCCATAACCTTGCCACTCTAGTTTTTTTACTTTTAAAATTATACAGGGTGTCTACAAACTTATGCAAAAAAATGTAGGAGGAGATCCTTCATCGAAAGTTAAAAGATCCATGTAACCAACACCTCTCATGTCGAAACAAAGATTGAAAACATTATCAATCGTTTGTGTTACTTTTGTTCTATTCACAATTTTGTTTTGTGCCCATTCTCCTTTTAAGATATTCTGGTGGGGGGGCTATAGATATTACAGGTACGTCTTATTTCGACGCGTCCACTTCCAGGACGCCTTCTCGACACCCGCTTTAACGCGAGATCATCTCGAACGAATTATTTCGACTGAGATTATATTTGCGTAATAGTGTTACGGGCGATGGTTTTGAATTTTCAGTTTGTTTGTATTTGGCGACAACTGCAAACAATGTATGTGTTTGATATATGATTTACATTTACTTCAAATGTTAGGAAAATTAAAAGAATAAATAAACTTGAAATTGATCTTTAATGGCTATATAGTCTGGTGTAAAACGCAAAAAAAAGTCGGAAATCAAAAATCGAGGTATAAAAACCGCGGATAAAAAAACCTCCGGAAAAAAAGCCGACGGAAAAAACAGGCGTGGTATAAAAGTTGGAAAATAAAATGCCCCGAAAAAAGAAAGCCGGCGTACGATGTCACACAAAATGTATACCACAGCAATATTCGAATTTACCAGAATATTGCTGGGATTCACATTTCTATTAATTAAAGATTATAACTTAATGGAAGTTAATAAATAATCAAAGTATAGGTAAGCGAAGATTAAAAATCAATTAATAAATGGTCGTAGAATAATCAATTCAAAGTAGCTTTCTGATGTTTTTTGAGAGAGAAGTTTCTAAATTACTGACTACTTCATGCAATTTTTTTCTCTCGGTCTTTTTTTCGGTGAATTTTTTTGTCGCTGGCTTTTTTCCGCAGCTTCTCTTTCCGTAGACTTTTTTTCGATGCTTTTTTAACAGGCTTTTTATTCCCAGGCATTTTTTAACGGCATAAAAAGTTAATTAAGTATGTGGCCATACTTTAAGAGGTTATTCGTTACTACATTTTAAGGCAAAAAGTTTACATTAATTCCTATAAGTCTTAAACGGCTTTGTTTTTATCATACGATATAATAAATAAGCTCGCGTCAAAATGAACTCGCGTGAGATGAGCTCGCGTCGAGATGATCTAGCAACAAGCGGCGATGTCAAGATGGCTGCGTCGAAGTAGCTGCGACGAAGTGAACTGCTGTCAAAGTAAAGGTTAAAAATGTATACAATCGTTTGTGTTATGTTTGTGATGCTTTGTGTCGAGCTCCATTTTGTTTGTGTTCTTTACCATTTCGTGATATTATGATGGAGGGGTGCTGTTAAAACGTTGTATACCAATGAATTTTTGTTTCTATCTCTTCTAACGTCAAAGTAAGAGTTGAAAACATACAAAATGGTTTGTGCTAGTTTGTACCGAGCACCATTTTGTTTGTGCTTCTTTCTCTTTTGAGATGATTGCCTATTGATTAGCAGAAATAACCTTAAAATGTATCATAAGATTTTTTATAAGTTACTGTTCACATTCACGTTTCTACAAATCCGGAACACAGATTCTGTCACTCGGCGAATTAAAACTGTTCAGAAGATGCAGAAGTTTCGGGGATCAATCGTGAATCTGAAGGAAATCACTCGGTTGAATCCCAGATAACTCTTTAGATACTCAACCGTGCATGTAAATAGGTTTAATATGTTTTCTCTGCTCCCATTGGAGGGACATAGCGTTACATCTACGAACTCAATAACGGTGGCGTTGCTGTTGTTTACAGTCAAAGTTTCGTACGCGTTGTAAGCATACACAATCAACACAAATTATAATCGTTTTAGACTCGCCAAGTTTGCAGCATCGTTAAACATGGTTATAATCACAACAATATTTGAGCACCCAAGGAAACACAAGGTTTCATGGAAGCACCCGAATGGTTCCATGAAAAACCAAATTGATCGTCTATTAGTAAGAACAAAATATGTATATCAAATCAGTATAGAACGCTAGGTGGTGTATGTGGTAATGGTGTCAATACAAGATTGGAAAAGAAGAAAATTCTATACCGTGTTTTTTTTTTAAATATGGAGCATAGGGATTTACATAGTAAAACTGTACTGATTGTTAACGGTGTTTGTGTTAAAGTTTTATGCACCAAACCTTTTATAACAGTAAGCTTTATCATTTTTGTAGATTTACTAAACATTTCTCATTTTAACTGTTTCTAGTATCAATAATTAATTTTAAAATTGTGTCTATAACGGTCAATTGAATACGATAAAAAACGAAATGTGCTTAGCATTAATGAAACATGGCTTAGAACAAAAAAAGTAATAAGAAGACATAAGCGTTTGATTGACCTCAACATTCATAGTAGATTAGAATATCCTACAACAAAAATACTACAAAAAAAACTCTGCTATACCTACGCAAAAAGAAGAGGCCGTACTTGGTTAAACGTCTTTCATGAGACTCAAGAGTCACTCTCTCATATTAGTGAAAACAGCTAAGAAAACTATCCTACGCTTGGCTATGCAGTGACTAGGTATACCGAACGCATCCCTTGAAGATCAACCGGGTACTTGAATTGTATGTTATTCGTCTATCATATTATCAGATTGATCAAATAAAACGTTAACCTATTAGTCTTACGTATTTCATTTAGCGGGTGTGAATACGCAAATGCAGTATTCACCCCGACACGCTCAACTAAAACCGGAACGACACCAAAGTCAGCACCACAGATCATCGATCAATCACCAGAGCCTACCAATGGAAGATAACCATGCTCAACACTGAACCAGCACCCTAGTTCATCCAGCTCACGATGAAACAATTGAACCAACTGATGGCCGACTTTGGGTACCAGGCAGCACAAAGTATTACGAAGATTCCAAGCGCATCAAGCAAGCAGAACGCCTTCAATGGACTGCCCTTTAAGAAAGAGGCAGCAACCTGGCGGCAAGGTCAAAGACACCATTACCTCCTTGGAAGAAGCAATGGAGCACCTCTACAAAGCCTTTGGACTTACCAAGACGTCTTACCTGCCTGCGACAGAGCAGACAGAAAAGTACAGCCACAGAAAGATTCATTCTGAGCGAAACTGTCTGACGAGTCGCCACTGCAATTAGACATCGCATCGTTGGGGTCCGAAAAAACTTATACCAGGTTGCAGTACAACACTTTCCAGACCCTGATTAACAAACTGGTAAAGCCGGAAAAAGTGCACAGTTGACGAATGGCGGAAGAAAAAAAGGGTCAACAACGCCGTCAGCAGCTCTCAAATCGCCTGTTTCGGGTGCTACAACCAAAGAGTTATTAGAAGCTATTGCCCAAAGTGCAACAAAAACCACCAGCACAGATGACCTTTTACTTGGACGAAAAGAAGAAACTAGACTGAAGGAAACGTGGACACGGATAAGGGCTGCGTACACGTCGATAAGGGTGACCGCCAGTCTATCTCTACGAGTCAGTGAAACGCCAGAGAGCACAATTCCAACGACTCCACATCAATCTAGTCTTGGCAGACGGACAGGATTGTCTATTTTAACCACACTAGTCGACATTGGACTAAAGAGAAGAACCATCATAGTCCTGCCTAAAACCAGACACTGCTGGAAATAGACTTAATTGAAAACGTTGGTTTGATCCTGGATCTGCGCTCACAAAGATGGTGACTCGGAGGCCGGCCCCAGACCCAGTATCTCTTTGACTCTAAAAGTGCAGTGAGCCAACACTGAGAGCTGATACTAGTGCAAGACAGTTTTCTGTACCATGGCACGACAAATGACTACGAAACACGCAGCAATCGGTCGAAAACCGTCCGAATGAACGCACTGTTTGGCTCAGACGACAAGCATACGCTTGAAGACAAGGACGAATACTCAATTGCAGATCAGTACCACGCCTTTGTCACCAGCGCTAAAGACATCAAAATGGTGCGAGCTCTTTTTCTATTCATCGAAGAAAAAAATGCTGTGGACTACGCCATTAGGTTAGGACATAGGGACCAAAAAAACAACACATTTTACCTAACAAATCATATTTCCGTAACCGAATGAGCAAATCAAAAAAATTGTTTACACATACCTAGCTTCTTACGTAGATTCGAATTTTATATTAAAAAAACTTCCATTTAAAATCCAAAATTAATCCCCCCCTCAAAATAGGGATGTGGGGCAAATATTAAAAATATATTTAAATATGTCCCCCCGTTTGCATATTACTTTACCAAAATTTCACCAAAAAATTCTAAGTCGTTTCCGAGATATCCCCTTGTAACACTTTAAAAAACTCACTCTGTATAGTAATATACATATTAGAGTTTACAAAACAGTGATAAATCCGTGTAGAATGCAAACATGGGCATTTACAAAATTAGATGAAGAAAATTTAAGGCGTAAAAATAGTAGGACCATAAGAGAAGATTGGAATTTCAGAAGGAGAATGAAATTTTTAAAGCACAATGATTGAAGTGGCTCCGACATGTGGTGAGGGAGGGAAGGATTACAGAATGGAATCCAAAGATTTAGAGGAAGAAAACAAGCAACTGGAAGAATAACATCATAGAAGACTGGAGAGTGATGGGAATAGTGAAGAAAAAAAAATAACAAACACAGTTAAAAAAATGTAATTAAAAAATAGAGATAGATAAACTCATATGTAACCCCGTCCCTCCCACCTTGCCGTAACATGTATTAGGGATAGGTAATTCTTATGGAATCGCTATAACTCATTAATGCTTATGTTTATATTATATATTTTTTACTTTTTTTTCAGGTCTATTTCTACAGTGTGTCCACGGATGGGGTATCCTATAGGTGAAAATTCTTTTAATTTTAGTTTTAGCGAAAAATGTCGTTCTTGATGAAAAGTTTTGCTTGTTCTGAAACCCCATAAAATGAAATAAAATGCGAAGAATTATAGTAACTACCAAAAATAAAAATACAAAGTAATAATGTAAGAAAAACTAACAGTAACAGTAAACAAAGAACATTTATTCAATATATCCTCTTCCAAAACCTTCAATTCTCTTCAAAACAATTTCTTTTCATCAATTATCTCCTTCAAATCTAATATTTTTCATAAATAATATAAGCGTTTTGATTAAAACTTATTTTATTTTATGCGTTTCTGAACTATGACTTTTTATGAAAATGGCATTTCAAATTAAGATTAAAATTTTTAAAAACCCCTTCCGTAACACAATGTATACAATTAAAGCGTTGAAATATCAAAGGGTCTAAGTGCCAAAAATAATAAAGCCAGTAATTTAAAGAAAACTGTTTAATTTCTGTGTTTTGTACATGAATGTTCTCAAAATTTGAATAACATATATTTCATTACGCTAAATACAGTTATAAAAAAGTTTAAACACAAATGTCAACACTGAGCAAAAAAAATTTTGTTCCAAAAAATATTAGGAAAGGGGCTATGTGCCTTAATCAATATTAAGTAGTTTCCGATAAAACATTTTGTGTTCTTCTTTCTCTAAATAAGGTATCATGACTCAATGTTTTTATTCTCCTAATTTTGTTTTGATTTTGTATAAGAAGGTATATCTTTTCCATTTTCCTTTTTAAAATAGAAGTCATCTTCCAAGGTGCAACTTCACTAAAATTTTCTTTTGAAAAGAGTATGCCAGGATGATTTTTATCCAGCTTTAAGTGCACTGCCTTGCTTATATTTGCGTTTTTAAGTTTAATATGGAATCAGCAAAGAACTGCACATCAAAAAATCTGTCGTCAGTCATGTCAACAACTTTGAAACGACGTTAAGATTAGCTCTTTTGCTTCAAAAGTATTTCCATATTCAAAACTCGCAGCAAACATGTAGAAACTTCATTGCCACCCCTTCCTGACACACCTTCGTGACAGACACACATGTAGGACCGCTTATTGTCTGCTAAGTTTATGCACAAATTGTAGCATGACAACTGACTTAGATAAAACATTTCCGAATGAGTTAAGGTAGGAACAAATAATACTTGCTCAAAATCCATGGACACCACACTAATATTGCTACCTGGCTCTTGGGACAGTAAAATATCTTGTTTCATTGATAGCACTTCACAGTTTATAAACTAAATTTTTTAAAAAGCTTCATAAGCGATCGCAAGTTTTGCAGGTGTCAGTGCGTGGCCGTTTAAAGGAAAGATGTGGAAAATCTTTTAAGAACACGCTGCGATAAAACCGATAAGTTACTAAACTATCTGGATTCAATTCCATGAAAGCTTTATATAGTCTGTTGACGTTTAAGTCTGGACTTAAGTATTCCTTATTAGATTTGGCTCTTGTGTAGTGCGACACATCTGTCATTCTGTGTAAATTTAGATGAACAAGAGCGTCTTCTTTTGTCTGTATAAGTGGTTTCACCTAGTTTTTTTCTTGTTTACAATGGTATATATTTTTTCCTACTTAGGCCAAAAGTATTCATGAACGTATTTTTACAAACTTCAATAACATCACCAGACCCATTAGGAACCGTGTAATGCATAGTACACTGCCTATGACTTTCACCAGGATTATTATATTTTCCATGTCTACGTCTTCTCACTCTTCCTATGTGAACAAGTCCCATGAGATATGTTCCTTGAATAGATGAGCCAGAGGAATAAAAACTGTTGAATAATTTGAGCCTTGTCTCATATGATAGACTTTTGCATGCAAATCTGCATTTACGTATTACCTAAAATAGGTAACACAATAATAGAATCATGATATTAAATTACGGCATGTTAATTCCTTTAGGAGTGAATTAAAAAACACTCTTCAAATATCCAAGTTGGATCCAAGTTGGATATTTGAAGAGTGTTTTTTTAACTTCACCTGCACGAAAGGAATTAACATCGCCGTCAATCTAATATCCGTATTGAGGAATTTTATATTTTGAAATCCTATAGAATCATGATGTTATTACACAATATTGTAGTTACATTTAAGTTAGGTTTTTCTTCGGCAGCAACTTCTTTGTTTTTTCGAGTTAGATATGCCTTGCCAGCCACTTTTAATTTTTTCTGAGCCTCAGCTACTGACCCAGAACCACTTTTTCGCCTTTCTTTATCCATGTTTGTAAATAATTATTACATTCACAACGAAGGACACAGCTAGCTACACTCACAGAAGTTTATTCTCTGCATGTAAACAATGAATTTGTTGTACTATTGGCGCTTAGCACCCATGAAACAAATATGGCACTTGCATATGTCCCACCTATAAGCCCGTATACAAACCACAACCTAGTTTGTGGCACTTAGCTCCTTTCATACATTGTTTCCGATGGCATTTGGCACCTTTCTATGAAACAAGCTCAATTTTGCTAAAAATGGCACTTAGACCCTTTGATATTTCAACGCTTCAATTCATTCCAACTGTTATGTTTATTCTTAGCTTTAGAATTAATTCTTTTCCGTTATTTGTCCCAGTATAGTTGCCTGCCCCCACATTGGTTGCCAATTCTATCAGTGATTAAATTATCTTTTTCTATTCATAGCCTAAAATTACTGATTTCCCGGTTATTGGCGATGCACAGGAAGTTCCATTTCCCGCACCCAGGGAATAGGGATATTTTTGTTAGGTTGGTATTAGTTGACAACTCAAAGTAAATTGTCACAATCGGCGAGATAGTGCTACTAACTCAAATTTCTTGTAAACACAAAAACTAAGCAGCTGTGAATTTATTTATTTATGAATTATTACTACAGTTACTCGTTACAAAAATAATATATCTAACTTTTTCGAGAAGAAATTTCCCGAACTCGTTAGGTAAATAACTATTTATTTAATAATATCACTAAACTTCCGAGAGTAAAGAGTTTACACTTCGACACTTTGTACCATTTTGTTATTAAAGTATGTTTTCACCGTTTAGTTCAATTAATCTTGGCGTGAAGCCAATGAAATCAATAAATAGATTATGCGCGTCTAGTTAAGCACGTCTGTTGTAGCGTCTGTTCTTGATAAAATAATTTACATTTTCCGTTTTGTTCTTCTTTGGCCGTAAGCATGGGGATTACAATTCACGTACTTGATTTATTTCAGTAAAATTTTCATTTCTATTAAAAATATGTAAGCAAAGAAAAAATCGATAATTCGAAGACTAATGGGTAGTTAATGAACAAAACACTTCAACATAAATAAGCATAGAAAAATAGTGACATTGTATGATAAATTTTTATAACAGTTCCCTCATAATTCCAATGAATGTTTGATAAACTCACCTCATCAATTATCTATCACAGTCGATAATGTTATTGAAAAAGTACTTTGTATAGGTAGCTACCACCTCCGAATTAATAAACTTAAAAATAAAATAAAAGAAACTAAATACCGCTAAAATTAAGGAAGTGAATCAGCGGACTGTAATTTTCCAGTTAATTAAAAATCACTTGATACAAATAAATTCCAAAACAAATTAAGTTCTTTAATTGGAAAAAGAACCGATTAGGGTCCAATCAATTAAGTTCTTCCATTTATTATTTAAAAGTAAACCAACTAAAGTAATTAATCATAAGAATTACCGTAAAATGTATAAAGTAAAAAGATATTTGAAAATTTCGATGTAATTTATCAGAACGAACTTAACTGTCAAAATCAATCACTACAATAATTTCAAAGATTTTAGTGCGAACCTTTAGATCAGGCAAGGAAGAGAAGAATATCGACATAGCAGTTCCCTTTTTTTCTCTCTATCCGTCTATCCGTTCCTACCCAATGATCTGTAACGTCCAGAAAATAAATATCGTTCTTAAAAAGAAAAGGAAAAGGAAAGAAAAGGGAATTAATACAAAAATATTTTTCTACCGATTTTAATTATTTCGGGGTTTTTGCGACTGTAAAAATGCGAAATACTAACTATTATTAAGAAAGTAACGACTGAGGTATCGAATAACTTGAGAAATCGTATATTTGAAAGCTGCAATAAAAGGATACGACTGAACAGTAGCATAAATTGCTCGGTAGTTATTTTATTAAAAATGAAATTATATTTGAACCAAAAAAAGGTTATTCGAAACCTTCACAAATTAAGTTTTTTAATTTGTGCGGTTCGGTTTCGTAAATGAGGACGATGTTCGTTTTGGGAAACGAAAATTGCCCCCGAGTTTAGACAACCAACTTCGCCAATTTTGTACGATGTGTTGCGTAATTGAGGAACGAATTCTATTGTTACGAATATTATCTTAACACATCCAGGATTGTATTTCACTTTTAAGAACAAGAGTGATATGACAATAAAAGTAAATGTATTAAAAGGAGTAAAGTTATAAAATAACTAAAATTTTGATAAAATAAAAATAATTGTGGGGGGGTTGGGACAGAAAGAGTGCGTCGTACCGTGCCCAATTTCTAATCAGCTCTTCCTTGTAGTAGACCAGACCTACTGTAAAAAATCAAGGTCCTAGATGCTTCCTGTGAGGCGCCATCACGCGTACTAACTTGCTTGTTTACAGACATAGGTTTTTCGGACTTTCTGGATCACAGGAACGAGCTATCGAAAAACGGTTTTTACCAAAAGACGTGGAATTTCGAGGCCAACAATCGTATATTAAGGCATTTTTAGTTGGGTGGATGGTTAGGTCAGAAAATGCGAAAAAGTGATTTTGCCATCTAGACGATTATAAGTTCGTAGCAAGTTGATGTTGCTACCAGAATTTATTTATTTGAAACATGTAATTTTGATAAATATACACAATTTATGACACATTGTAATTTATATCAACTCACATTCAATGACAACTTGCAACTGAACTGAATAACTACATGACTACGCTTTTATAATTGTAGAATAATATTTCAAATAATCAAATTTTTAGGAGAACAAAAGTTCTAGAACGTCATCATCATACCTGCCTTTGATACAGCTAGCAGAACCACATCGACCGGATACTAATGAGTAAGAAGATACGGGAAGAAAACGATAAATTAACCATAGAAAATAAAATAATGAATAAAATTATAACATTGCAAGAAAGTAGAATTAAAAGATTAGATACAAATATGGACGCAGAGATGACAGAGATAAGAAGAATAGGAAACGACCAGAAAATAGAAAAAACCAAAAAGTTTAAAGGTAAGAGATTGAAATAAAAGATAGAAATTTTAAAATCAACGAAGGAATTGATAACATACATATCAAAAACTGCAGATAAACGGGAAAATGAAAAACTAAAACAAATGCAAGATAAGTGTAGTAGAAACATTCCTAAAAAAGATATATAGGCAGAAGAAGAGGAGATCAGAGAAAACCGAAAGGGAATGGAAAAAAGGCTTAAAAGAAAAAGACATAAAAAAGGTAAACCCCACAACAAAGTTACGAAGAGGCAAGGTGGCCAATGGAAAATGCACAAAAGTTGGATAAGAAAAGAAGAAAAGATAATAAGGATCAAAACAAAGCAACAAACAAACAGATAAGAATAGCAAAAACATGATAGAAAAAATGGAAGAAGAACATCAGAACGAAAGAAGGATAATAACAAAGTAAAAATATAACGTCATTAACCGGAAAGGAGATATAAATCATAAAAGGAATTAATAAAATCAAAATGAACATTTTAAGAATTAGTGAACTATAAACAAGTAAAGAAAAGGAAAACCGCTGACAAGTTAAGAATAACAAAAATAGAACCGATTAATTCAAGAATTATAGTAATTTAAGTAGATTTGGGGCTGATGGTATATATTATATAATACAAATATATGAGTACGACTTCCGTTTAGTGACAGACATGAATATTTTTGACAATATCGGTAGATCAGATCGACTGGAAATGACCAAGTCCGATTATGTAATTAATTTGTTAGGAAATGAACGGTTCAAAAGTTATGATTTTTAAATTTTCCATTATAAACCTATGTAATAATAATAAAAAATGTTAAAATTCGAAAAAATTGTAGGACCTAACTTATTACTATAAAAAATAGCTGAAACTAACCTAACCCTACCTAATGTAACAGAATAAATCAAGAATAATCAAATGAAAACTATTTTATTGTGATGAAAAGAGAAAACCTAATGAAACAACAAATAAAAAATAAAATAATTAGAGACGGAAGTCATTATATTGTGCACGGATTGCAGGGCCTCGAAGGGATCACGCTTATCACGACACCACAAATATTTGCAAAGAGGTTCAGCAAATGTGTCTTCAGATGCGTGACGCTCATAAAAGTAGCATTTTACTGAGTGCCATATTGCTTTGATGCGATGAATGTGAACACCTGTAACTGGGTCTAAAATGGGTTTAAAAACTAAAAAAGGCGCTGCCCCTTATTATGAAAAAACTGTGCATGCGCACAAGCCATTAAAACTCTGCGCATGTGTGAGGTGCTCCACCTATCGGTCAATAGCATTACCAAAATTCACATACGTTTATAATGGAAAATTTAAAAATATTATTTTTGAACGGTTCATTTCCAAATAAAATAAATCACATACTCAGACTCAGAAAGCCATTTCCTGTTGATGTAGGTATATTTTCTTTAAAAATATTCATGACACTAAACCGAAATTGAGCCAAAATATTCTCCGATTGAAGAAGCAGAAACAAACATGAGGGAGATTTTACGAACAATTACAAAGCATGATAAACAGAGTGAAAGAAGAGTGTAATAAATACTAATCTGAGGGTTTGGTGAAGCATAATAAACTTAATCGTACACACGAGGAAAATAAAACATAAAAAAGGAACTGAAAACAATAGAAGAAACTCTACACACAACACAGATTAATAAGAACAGCATTCAATAATTAATGAAATATATACGACGGTAGATAGAGAAAAAAGGAATAAGAAAGAATACAAACAACAGAAAAGTATAAAGAGAATACAAATACCAATTTAGAACAATATGAGAAAGAAAAGAATGGAAGAATCAGTTGAGGAAATTTGAAAAATATTTGAAGGAACATTGATAATAAAGAAAGTAAAACAAAACACCAAGAAAACAAAATGGTGGAATGAAGAAGGGAAAGAGCAATAAGAAAGATGAAAGAAGTAGGAAGAAATGTATACACACAAAAGAATAAGAGGACAGGGAAGAATACAAAGAAAAAAGAAACAATGCCAAAATCAAAAACTCAAGGCTGGAAAGACTTCGGACCGGAAAAATTATACAGAAAAAATAACAAAGTACTTTTGGGGGATAAATGGAAATAAAGCAAGAAGAATAAGAAATAAAACAACAAACTAAAAACGGAAACAGATGAAATGGAGTATGGAAAGAATAGTACGAAGAGACATTTGAGGAAAATTGAGATCAATAACAGGGCAATCAGCAGTAGAAATAGAAGCGCAAGAAGAATATGGGGAAATAGAAATTGAAATATCTGATGTGCAGGATTAAAACAGGGTGACAGCCTGAGCACTCTCTTATTCAAAACAAAATATTGGTAAATACCAGAGAAAGATAAAAAATCTACAATCACAAATAGGACACCACCAACTAAGGCTCATCAATGTCTGATGTACGCATTATACTTATAGCAGGCAGTCACGATAAAAGGAAGAGATTCATTTAAACTTCAGTGGCGGCTTGTGGTCAATCATACTGGGAGGTCAAAAATTAATTTAAAAATAGACATACTTAAAAAATATAAATAACTCAAATGCACCGCAAAATGTTATACAATCTACAATTCTGTTCAAAATATAGCGATTTTCGAAACATTCTCATTAAAATCTCTAAGGGATTTTCTATAAGCATTGTCTAGCTGTGTACGAATATCAACATTTCCTACGGTTGCAAAATTTACCGAGCATTTCATGTGTTCTGTAGACGAAACATGTTTTTTATTTCCTCTTTTAAATGTCTTAAATCTCTGACACCGGATTTGGACTATAGCGGAGTCTGACGAGTCTTTAGAAAATAATAAACAAACAAAACAGTAAAATACATTTGATACTTCACAACCACATATCCAGTTAGCTAAATCGTACATTACCTTGCGAAAGTTTCCATGAACATCTTTATTTTTGTCTTTGCTAGTTTGTCGTAAACTTAGTTCTGGCAAAGGACGACCATTTGCGTTGAATCAACTAATTTTGTAAAATTAAGTTCGTTAGCACTTTTTAGTTGTTTAATTTTTGTACTACCGACATTTTCTATTTTACAAACAACACAACAACTGTAAAAATATCAATACAAATTCTTAAATTGATTTAAAACACGCCAAAATCAAAACAAAATCAAGCGTAGTTGTACACCTATTCGAAGTCAAGTAAACTGCGTGACCGGACTTATGACCCAAAGTTGATTATTTCTTCGGACGTTCGCGTTTATTCGGGCGCTGCACGTTTTTCGAGTTTTCCGGTAGATCTAATTCAATGAGGACAATTCGCACCGCTAGCCCAAGGTTGAAGAGGTTGAATTACGAACGACGGCCGATAAATTTTAGTTATTATATACGACTTGCGAGTAAATTACCTATTTTAATAAAACACGTAATAATTAATATTTTTTATATATTGTCAAATGTTTGGGAGGTCATTGAAATGACCATATGGACAAGCCGCCACTGTAAACTTAGAATAAGAAATTGGGAAATGATGATCGTAAATAACAAAAATTCGGAGAAGATAAGAAATATAGATATAAATGGAAATAAAATAGAAGTAGTAACAGCAAATGAGTAGCAATTTAAATAAAATAAGTCCAAAAATTGTAATTAAATTTCTAAACTGTCTCATTTTTTCTTTATTTAGTGTACTACAATAATATAGCGAGGTCAACACTAGCGAGGTAGTGAGGTATGGACCATTAACAAAATGCACAAAAACAAGATCAATGCATGAGAAAAATTAAAGATGTAGTAGAATGGGATAGAAAGACGAATAAAAGAATGTACATTAAGACAGTTAAGATAGTATGGTCATATAATAAGAAAAGAAGCTTCTAAAAAAGATCATCAGGAGAACGAAGAATGGCAGATCCAGAAAGCGCTGGACACAAAGAATTGAAGAAATTGGGACAAAATAATACTGGAAATGAGGAAAATGGCAAAGAACTGAAAATGAACCTCATATCCGACACCCAATTATGGTACATAGATTAGACGAAAGAAAGAAGATATTCTTAAAACAAGTACCTAGTGTCATATCTCAGTAATTACTTATTGAATCAAAAAATAGTTTAAACAAAAGTTGTGTATAATTAAATTACCAACAACTTTTATTTGAAAAAAAATGTGTAAAAAAATCAAATAGCAAAATCTAGGTTTTTAATGTAATCAGATCTCGGTATTAGAAATTCCACCTACGTGGTTTCCTAGGTATCGCATTTACATACGGACGGATTTAACTTGAATTCAGAAGATTCCTTTGTTCAATGTTAGCATTTAATTTAAGTGTTCTAAAGATTAGGATCTGATCATAGAGACCTATTTTTCATTTTTTCGAAGTTACTCCTTCTTTTTGAATGATAAATTGCTGGTGAAGGATATAGTACTGGATTTGTGGTAAGTTTCATTTCTTCTTCCTAAAGTTAATACATCAAATTCGAGTGGTCAAAAATTTAAAAACACGGCAATGTTGTTAGGTCTTTATACGTTCTGTTGAGTTCCTAATTATTCGTTTAAAATGGTGTTTTATTGATTTTGGTCTAGCTTCCCATAATCTTCCAAAGTACTACCGGAGGAATGAAGTTCTGTTGAGTTCTTCCAGTTTTTATAGAATCTTGAATGGTGTCAGTTGATGAATTGTTGCTGTGTGCCTAAATCTTCTATAGAATGCTATGGATACATCATGATCTACTTCCAGATGAATTGCTTTGGTTCAAAAGTATACCATTACAGCAATTAGCCTTTGTGTAATTTTTGGTTTCTTATTTGAAACCGCTTATTTGGATTGGACCTGTGTAGTCAACTCTTGTGTGTAGAAATTGTGGACATGGTGTTACCCTTGGTTCTGATACGTACCAAACTTATGGCTGAGAGGTTTTTATTTTGTATTTTAGTTTCTAACAGTTTTGAAGGTTTTGTATTTCTGTTTGTCGATAATGTTTCTCCTCCATTTCTTGTACTGATAGTCGACCGGTTTTTTTTGCTGGGCAAATCTTAAGTTTCTCATAAATTAGTTGCATCTTTTTTTTTATTTTCTGTTACATAGCAGGATATTTCAGGTCTTCTTGTCTAAGTGTCTTTTTTGTTGTGGTGGTCATTCTTCTTTCTTTGTAAACCAAATGGAGCCGGTCACCAGAGTGCGCTTTTCTAGATATAACGGGTTTCAAGTAAAAAAAAACTGAGTTCGGCAAGTCGTAGAATTAAATTGATTTATTTCTTAAGCAGATTTTGTCTTTCGTATTGAAGATAAGATAAAAGGAAACACTTACTATTATTCTAATTTGTGGCAACGTTGCGAAAACTTTATTTACATTTCCTTCATCAAGTGTTAATTGCCTAAGAAAATTCCAAGACCTACCTAGACCATTTTTTTATTTTAAGACTCGTTAAAATCTGCAGGGTTATCTTAGGAGCGCATGAGGCATTAATTTACTACAGGTAACAGCTAGTCTGTTTGTACTACCCAGTTCGAATCAAATGTATTCCAGAATTGATGGAGTTCAATGGAAATGTTTGTTTGTTTGAAGTGGAATTCTGACGTCTTCAACAGTTGAGGTTACTCTTCATTTGGTTATTACGTTTTCTGATACAGGTATATCCTAATCTAATTCTTGAATGAGAAGTCTCGGATTACTAATTA
The DNA here is from genome assembly GCA_030710515.1 of Abscondita cerata. Lineage (NCBI taxonomy): Eukaryota > Metazoa > Arthropoda > Insecta > Coleoptera > Lampyridae > Abscondita > Abscondita cerata. The sequence continues at coordinate 354,763 of JALBCR010002357.1, forward strand.
TGGGTAACAACCATTTCAGTGAATTAAAGAGTTTGGAGCTAAATGGCTTTCCATAACCTTGTTTTTTATTAAATTTATTGGACGAGAAAGACCGTGCTTTTTTAATGGAGTCGAAGAAGGACGAAGATCGCGTGGCTTCGTCCTATCACGAAAGCTTTGTTATAGGTATACAAGGTGTGGTAAAATTATAACCTTGCAATTTGGTGGAGTTCAAATGTTGCCTTGACGAAATAGAAATGAAATGGATTAGGATTCATAGCCATTCTCTGAAAATCTTTAACCAGAAGGGTTTTTGTTGTTCCGAAGTTGTTCTGAATTTCTCCACTACCAACAATCGTTTTTGTTTCGGCGATGTTTTGTTTAAGTCTTGTGCTGATCTTAGTTACTCTATACTTTTGGTCGTTTCAATTGCTGTCGCTTAGTTTTTGTATAAACTTCATATTAGTCTTGGTGATTAATCTTTTAACTTATTGGTCCTAGGATGTCTGGAAGTTCTTTTTCACCTTATTAGTGTTGCTTTATCATACGTGGAATTATTATTTGAGGTGGTAACCTTTCATCAGCAGAGCTTGGGTCAAAAACTTTAAGAGTCATGTTCGCTGTTCCCTTTGCTTTGTGGACAAGGATGAAAAGACTTTCTCAAATCTGCACTGAAAGTTAATGTCAATACCAAATTAATGTTACTTCTACAAATCAGGGCAAAATCAATTATGGCTACATTTTCAAGCTTTTTCAAGACGATGCAATCATCTCCACGGGGGTGAAGCACATGTCAGTGCATGGTCGAACATAGTTTTAATTTCAAAATGTACTTCGAAAAACATATATAACTAATAAAATTGTAGACTTTTGTTACAAACTTCACAAAATTATAGATTGATAAGTAAAAACTCCTTACTTCTTAGGTTACAATTTTCCACTATTTGGTCTTTCTTTGCAGCTGAGGTAATATCGGGTCAATGAAACACTCTACAATATTACTAGAATTAATTGAGTGAAAACTACTATACCGTCAATAATACAATAAGAGGGAGAATTCGAATTCTTTTTATTACTTTGACGTAAAAATAGTTACGTAACGACCTCTGCATGTGATTTTTGTTATTACGCGAAAAAATACAGAAATTTATTATGTTAGTCGTACTTTCTTACAGAAATTAAAGAATCTGTAATCGTTGCCGATTCCTACTTAATGTAGTTTTCTTTTATTCATGACTTGATTTTCATCTTGTAGATTAATTAACCGTTTCCGATCAAAGATATCGTTGACTATTTTGTTTTATATATCTATAACGATAACTTATTAAGTAATGAAATGGATCCATTTTTGCTCAAACATGGGGTGGATTTTTAATAATAAAATACTAAAATAAAACACGAAGTCATACATCTTCATATATGTATCAAAATTTATTTTTTATTTTTAAGGTCTTGACAGTTATTTCGGTTTTTGATAGATAAGAACATTATCATTCTGCAAAAAACTAGACGTACAATGATAAAGTGTAAATTATAAATAATTTATTACTCCTTCACAAATTATCGCAGTATGAGATTCATTGTTAAAATTCAATATTATATACAGTGTGTCTCAGATTCGCTTCTCTATTGTAAGAAATCAATAATTCGTTCCGAGTATTCATTTACTTCAAATAAATCATCTTGTGATGACGAAATTGAACTCAAGAATCTCTGTCAAAAATACATCGAGCTATACGTTAATCTAAAAATATTTATAAAGCAAGCTTAATTTAACAAAGCGTCCTTTTCAACTATAACTTTTTATTTATAACACCATTTCTAACACGGCCAACCTGACAGTGGTGAAGCTCTCGCCACCTCGTCAGAAATTCTGTAATAGAACAGACGATAATCATCCTCAGCCTTCACTTTTTTCCTCATACCAAATCCTGGCACCTAACACACATAAATGCATTACCATGGAAACTTCCACATTTCGGTTCCACTATCATTCAGGCAAAACCGAAACAAACTCAATCTAAATAATAACACTATTCTCGACTTCCATTGTCTATATTTTATTTTAATAGAATAAACACAACGTTTCAATTGCTATTGAATCTGCAATCGTCTTCAGGTGAATACTAATATATATATATATATATATATATATATATATATATATATATATTAAAAATTTTGGAGAAAAGTATAAAAAAAATAATTATTTATGAATTTTTTTAATTTTTTTAAAAACTTTTGGGAGTTGGTTAAAAAAATAACAAACTTAAAGACTACTGTAACTTATATACTAATACAAAGTTAGTGAAGCGATCAAGCGTACAAAGTTAATGAAGGGAGGACGTTACCGTAGACTAAGATTAGTCAGGCGTCTAATTAAGGGTTTCCGTTTGAAGTCCCAATCCAGGGTGAAAGAGCACGCAAGATTGTTGAAAGAGCTAGCCTGGCTCTGATTAGATCGCAAATCAACTATCATCGTTGGAAGAAGGCCACACTAATCCAAGACGCTACAATGAAATTCGAAGAAATAAAATTAATCATCTCGGAAGAAGATTTAGCACCGATACTCCGAAAGATTGACACCGTCTGTGACAAGATTCGAGGAACACAACAACTGGCTCACAACAGAAAATGGTCAAATCTAACTCGAAACCAACAAGAACCAACCAATACTCGGAAAGTACCGAAGAGAACCATTGTCAACATTTCCTCACATCCATTATCAATCACGGAGACTTCACTTTTGGAAAAGGACTTAATTTTGCTGTTACTTGCAAAGAAGTTCCTATTCTCGACATTGTGAGTGCTGTGGAGACCGCAAAGTTAGAACCGATACAAGCAGAGGAGTTCAAGTGGAAAGTCCGGAGTGTACTGGAGAAGAAAAGGAAAGAACAAAGCAACATAACAAAACGGGAGATATCGGTCCTTAAAGAACTACAGAAGAATAAATCCATCAAAATCCTGCCAGCTGACAAAGGAAAAGCAACAGTAATCATGGATTCCCATACATACGACCAAAAACAGACGAGATTCTACGACAAGGGAACTACCGACGCTTGAAGAAAGATCCCACTTCCAGCCTGGAGAGGAAGGTCTACCAGATATTGAAGAAATACGAAGAATACCTTCCTTCGAGAACAAGGACAACTCTTACGCCACACCACAGCAAACCACCGCATTTATATGGATTACCAAAAATACATAAAGACAACATGCCGCTTAGACCAATAACTAGCTCTCGTTATGGACCCACATACCAACTAGCCAAGTTCTTACTTCCAATTCTACGACCACTTCAAGATGGCAGTCCATCGTTTGTGAAGGATTCCAGACATTTCGTAGAGATTTTTGAGTCTATAGAACTACAAAAACGAGATCGTTTTGTCAGCTTCGATGTAGAAAGCCTCTACTCTAATGTTGTTAAGAAGTTGCTAGAGGACGAGGAATTACATAATAGAACTTTGCTACCGGTTAAGGGATAATGGAACTTCTACAATGCTGCCTCAGGAACTCATATTTCCAATTAAAGGACGAATTCTTTGCACAAGACGACGGTCTTCCTATGGGTTCGTCTCTCTCACCGGTAATCGCCAACATCTACATGAACATTAAACCAAAATTATGGCTCAGATATGTAGACGATACGTTCATAATTTGGAACCATAGCGACCGTAAGCTAGACCTTTTTCTACACCACCTGAACAACATTAAGCCATCCATCAAATTCACCATGGAGAAAGAAAGGGAATACTCACTACCATTCCTGGACGTCCTCGCAAAAAGAAACAATGAGGATATTGTGACAACAGTTTACAGAAAGCCAACTCATACCGGCCAATATCTGAATTACGACTCCAATCACAGTGGAACAACAAAGAAAGGGATTATTAAATCTTTAGTCGACAGAGCTCACAGACTATGTAATACAGAGGTAGGACTACAAGAAGAAATCAAGAACATCAGAAGAGACCTTAAACAAAATGGTTACCCGAAACGAGTGGTAGAAACTGCTCTACAACTCTCTAAGAACCAACCAGCCATGACCGAAGAGAAACCCAAAACACTACTCAGCATTCCATATGTCAAAGGATTATCTGAGAAAATAAAACGGATAGGAAGAAATTATGACATTAACACGGTATTCAGATCATCAAGAACTATTGGTAGCATGATCTCCAAAACTAGACCAGACAACAGTCGTGACTCCAAGAATTGCATCTACGAAGTCCCATGTGAATGCGGCCAGTCATACGTAGGGGAAACTAAAAGACCCTTAGATATCAGGTTGAAGGAACATAAAACCCATACGCAGAGAGGAGAGACTTTGAAATCCGGCATTGCCCAACACTCCTGGGAAAAACATCACAAAATGAAATGGTCGGAGGCAAGAATTATACACCGAGAAGAGCACTGGTACAAGAGAAAATTTAAAGAAGCAGCGTTTATCGAAAACAACAAGAATGTCTTTAGTCAACCCAGCGTAGAGATTAACAATGTGTGGAAACCCTTAATTAGACGCCTGACTAATCTTAGTTTACGGTAACGTCCCCCTTCATTAACTTTGTACACTTGATCGCTTCACTAACTTTGTATTAGTATATAAGTTACAGTAGTCTTTAAGTTTGTTAGTATTCACCTGAAGACGATTGCAGATTCAATAGCAATTGAAACGTTGTGTTTATTCTATTAAAATAAAATATAGACAATGGAAGTCTAGAATAGTGTTATTATTTCAAACATAACATTGTCTAAACCATTCAAACGAAACCAACTAAGAACCGAGAACAAAATTTACAGTATTCGCTTGATTCAATCACAATCAAGACAGAAACCGAACTTCATAAAACACTTTATTTCGCTCAGTCACTAACGAGACAAAGGACATAATTTAACTCTTGTAAGGACATTAGCCATACCTGGCTCAGTCATTAACGAGACAGAGACAGCAATTTAATTCTTGTAAAGACCTCATGCTTTACCCGGCTCAGCTACTAACGAGACAGAGACCGAAATTTAATTAAGTTGTTTACTAAGCAATGCCAACAGATAACTGTAACGACGATTAATGTATTTAATTGCACATCTAAGCGATAATTTTTAATGCAACAAACACTCGAGTCGATAAAGCCATGTATTTCTGTACAGTAGCATACACGCACACGTCTTTATCGACTCGAGTGTTTGTTGCATTAAAAATTATTGCTTAGATAACGATGTGCAATTAAATACATTCATCGTCGTTACAGTTATCTGTTGGCATTGCTCAGTTTGTTACTATTCATACGTGTCCGTGTTTTACACGAGATGTCGTTAGACACACATTTAACTTAAGTTATTTATTCAAAGAGTTAGAATACAAAAAAAGTCCACCAAACAATTTAAATAAGATTTCAACAACGGCAACAAAAGTCACAACATCTGCTTAATTATTACCAACTGAACTTAATGATTAGTTCATAATGACCTCGGCCTTTACCTCGGCTTTTTAACGGGATAGAGCCCGAAATAAAACATACAAACTCACTCTAACCACATAGTATTTTCGATGGTACATTGGTACTCTCTTTATCATCTTCAGTTTCCAAAAATTCCAAAATTTCTTTCATGTCATAATTTAATGACCAGTGTGACGGCTACATCCTCAGTTGCTCTTTTGACACTTAAGTGTTTTATGTATTAACCTACTTTTTTCACCTCCTATCTGTCGTTGGTCAAACCCTAAAAACTCGTATTCACTTATACTAATATGCATTTGTGAATCACGATGCATTAGGATGAAGTTTCCAACGGAATATCGAACAGTATTTCCTCTCTTACGATTAATGTCTCCCATATTGCTAGCTTCGTCTCGCAACTTATCAGCTACCCGTTGCCTGTCTAACTTCAGATTACGAATGGGTTTTAAGTCCGCAGACATGTTATTCAACAAGGCTTAAATCAACGGGGTTGCACTCTTTATTCCTAACAGCAACTGCAAAGGCGTCGAATCAGTGGACTTCTGCACTGTGGTATTCAATACTAGCTGAATCTTCCACAACTCGTTCGGCCATTCCGACTTTACTATTGTCTCGATTCTCAGAAGGTTTCTCATTGTTCTCATATACCTAGCGTCCATATCCAGTATTATAAAATTATACTCAATTTTCCTTTCACTCAAATACTGTTTTTGAATGTTGTACCAGGATCCATTACGATCTTCTTAGGAGTACCAAACAACGCCAACACACCTTGTAATTTTTCACGAGCTTCCGAAGTAGTAACTGACTTCATTGGCATCAAAATGCAATACGCATCAACTATCACAAGGATATGTTTAAACGAACCATCTGTCGACACCGGCAATGGACCTAAACAATCCATATGCAGAGTACGCAATAGCACAGCGGGCTTTTCTACTTGACTTATGTATCCTTGCAAAGGCCCAGTTTTAGTTTACTTAATTGCACAGAGCACACAATGCTTAATGCAGTTTCGCAAGTCTTTCCACATCTTACATGACTTTGTCCATCGTAAAAAATTCGGAGTAACCCCAGCATACTTTGCCTTGGTACAAACCATTGTAAATTCACAGTTCCGTCAGAATTTCGTTCTTCTCAACATACTGGTTTGAATTGAGTTTACTCTCTCTCTCTCTCAGTTGAGTCAATAATTCTTGAACTTCAGCGTTTCCTTTTTGTTTCATATACGCCCAATCACTATGTGTAATTCGTGTCACTGTAACACAAGAATTTTACTCAAATAATCCACATGAGGAAAGCGGCTTCCCTTTACGATAAATGATTTCAAAATTGAAATCTTGTAGATAAATCCACCAACGAGCAATTCGAAGCAACTACTCTTTTTTTGATGCCGTAGCTTTTATGGCGTTACAATCAGTTACAATCGTGAATTTAATTCCTAGAAAATGTTTAAATACCTGCACTATCGCCAAGGTTTTGAGTTCATAAGAATGGTATCGGGATTTTGTTTCTGTGCTCCTTTTACTAAAACATTCTACAACTCTGGTTTGAGACTAATGTTTTTGAATCAAATGCTCAATTACATATTGCCTTGCTTGTTCTTGTTCCTCCTCCCATACAAAAGTCACATTTTGTATAGTCAATTTTGTTATACAAGCAGTACGACTAGCAAATTCTGGCATAAACTTTCGGAAATAACTAGCTAAACCCATGAACTGTCGAACTTGTTTTGGATTTTGAGGAACAGGTGCTTCTAGCAAGGCTTTAGTTTTTGACTTTCCAGGTCTAATACCCTCCTGAAGATTTCCCTTCCAAGATACTCCAATGAAGAAAACGACACTTTCGAATATTTAAAGAAAATCCGCACAAATTTAAGGCTTTCAAAACTTGTTGCAAGATCGTCAATGCTAAATGCATTACAATGGTTAAGTGTTAAGCAACGAGTTTATTTTAAAACGTTGATATTTATTTATAAGATAATTAATAATATGTTACCTAGCTACATGCAGAAATTTATTGTTTTTAATAAGGATATACATCAATATAACACTAGAAATTTAAATAGTTTTGGCTCCCTTTAGTTAAGAAAACTTTTTCACAAAACAATTTATATTATAAGGGCTTAAAAATATATAATGAGCTGCCTGAGGAAATTAAGAAAGGACAGACTTTAATGAATTTTTAAAAAGCATGCTTAGAGCATGTGAGGGAGGTGATTCTAGTATGATTAGAGATTAGGTCATATTTGTAAACATCTTATTATTAGATGAATAAACTTACTTACTTACCTCCTCGGATGTACGACTAGGTATTAAAATGTCGTCCAAATAAACCAAATCAAGATTTACTGCTATTTGACACACAGCAGGAGCGTTGGCTAAACCAAAAGTCATTCTTAAAAATTCGAAATGCTCATCTGGTGTTACGAAAGCGGTTTTTTAGATCGAATCCTCATGAATAGGTATCTGATGAAAACCCAAAGCCAAGTCCAGAGATGTGAAATATTGTCATTTGCCCAATTTACTCAATTGATCATCCATCTGAGGTAAGAGGTATAGGATAATCGGACTGGCAAATGTAGACTCACTAGGTCTAATAATATTATTATTTCATTTGCAGCTATACGGTAAGGAAAACAATTCACGACACAGCCCTGACCTTATCACCATTTTTAAGGATGCTTGCATGGTTTTGGAGCACTTTCAGTATAGCATCTTGAAATTCCAATAGCACTTCAAGTTCATACACTTCAGAACGGTTACTTTCGGATACTCGATTCACTCCATTCGCCCAATAAAGACATCGTAATCAAGGCACTCATCAGGAACCAGAACATATGTAACCGTAGCGTCGATTCCAGTTATTTTTGTTTTGCTAGAAAACTTTTTATTATACTAAGGCACCACCAATTTCGCTGAGCATGACGTTACAAGGAACAAGTTTGTCGCAATAGTATATTATGCTACTAGGGTAGAACGCATTCTTTTTGTGTTGAGCGAAGGTATTGCGGCCGAAGCGCAGCTGAGGCCGCAAAATACTTTGCGAAACACAAAAGGCGTTCGACTCCGTGTAGCATATACTATTTTTCTTCAAGCGTAAAACCAAATTCTTGAAGTAATTGAGGTGGTTTTAGAATGAATAGGCAACAGCGTTAACTCAACTTTACAACTGTCAAACATGACTGTCAAACAACATTATTTTTGTTGTGTGTATTAACACGGTTTGTAAAAGGAAAATTTTTGTATTAATTTGTAGAGTAAGAAAGAAAGCTATAATTATTTAACAATACAACAATAATAATAATTAACTCTTATTTCAGATGAAAACTTAAAACAAACATTCTTTTGTAGTAACTATATAGTGGAAAAAATACCTATTTCTTATTTATAGTAATATTAAAGGTACAATTTTGTAATGTCGAGTTAATAATATTTAATCCACTACTTGCTGTTTTAGAACTGACATTGACGTCATTATAGTCGTGATGGATTTCATATTCACTTGACTGGGATATGCTCGATGTTGCGGTGGAAGTACTAGGCCTGTTAAGATCACCTGATGTTACGGTAGATGTGTTACCTTCATCGCACCCTAATATTCTATTGGCAATTTCACGTTTGTTTGAAAGGGAGTCTTCGATGTATCCCTCAGCTACATTGTTAGATTTCCATCCACCGTGTCTTTTAGAGTGGTAATGTCTCCACCATTGTCAACTAACAATGTAGCTGAGGTTCGTCGCAGTGTATGACCAGTGTATTCCTCTGGATTAGGTAGTTTTAAAAAGTTGCCACTTGTTTTGGTATACCTGAAATTTTATGTATCCCCATAACGACACGGTGGCATCTACCATTTTGGTATTTTAAAAGAATCTTGTTATGTTGATGTCATTAGGTCGAAGTGTCATATATTGTCTACATAAATTTAAATAAAAATCTCCAACTATGGTAAATGTCCGTGACTTATTCGTTTTAGTATTAGGAATTTTTACTAGTATTATACGTTCCAGGTCTTCGATATCCTGTATTCTTAAATTGACTAGTTCGTCGCAACGACATGCCCCACTAACTCCGAATATTAATACGATCTAAGAAAATAGTATCTACTTTAGCGATTGAAAAAGTTATATTTGAAATTACCTTCATGGCCAAATATTCATTGTTTGGCGCATTTTGTAAAAAGTTATTAAAATGTTCTTTTGAGAAAACTTTTGCTTTTTTGGTTGATACCCATCAGCTTGGCGCTTCAAGAAGGAAATTAATTTTGCGTAATTTTTAAGTTTATGTCATGTTTAATATTTAATTGGCACTTTAGCATGGAATATTGTGCCCATAATGACGAACTTTTCATAGTTTCCGCCAAATGGGAAAAATACGCTAACATAACATTTTCTGTGTAATTGATTATATTATTTTCTTGCGCCCATTTCAAAAATTTATTGTAAGCAAAATCATATATTTTGCGCGATTTGTTGGGGATCAAATTTTCAACTAAGGCATCGGCGATTTGTTTTATTTTAGGTGGAGTTCCTTCAATTTGCGACATTTTTAAAAGTTTAAATTTTAAATGGCGTTTCTGCTTAAAAGTGCTAATACCTCTACCGGCAAACTAAGTTACTAATTGAGCGTAAAATAATAATATTATTGTACGCCGTAAAATAATGTAGTCGTTCTATATATTCAATGCGGTATAGTAAAATTCATATTTTAGCACGCTTGAAGAAAAAATAAATTTTTCAGATATTAAAGAAAGATCAGCACCAGTATCAATCAATGCTCGAAATTTGTGTCCATCAATGATTGTTTTGCTCGCCACAGCGTATTTTCCAGTACAGCAAAAGTTAATACTGTGTCGTTTATCAATTTCTGACTTGGTAAAGCAATTCAAGATATTATGCCCACTCTTAGCACAAAAAGAGCAAACTTCAGCTGAATTTGAATTTTGATGCGAACTCGATGCTTCGGCTTTTGTCATGGACTCATGAAACGCACTTTTTTTAAACCCCGACAATTTGCTTTATTTTTTTATATATATTTAATTAATTGTTTCTTACATCAAGTTACAATTTACAATTCGGTTCTACAATTTATACAAAAATCAATTATCTTTATAACTACACTAACCTCTAACTTGTACCCAACTTAAAATATATCTCCTTCTTTCCTCCCCCTTTCTCTTCTAATCCTATTATTCTTTCCCTGCTTCTTATCACCTCCTCCATCCATCTCACTCCTTCTCCTCCCTCTTTTGATATATCCCTCTTTCCTTCCCGTCTTCCTTTAACTCTTCACATTCTCGACTTAAGTGTTTCAAATTTTCCCATCTTTCTCACACAGCTTGCACTTCCTTCTATCATCCTCCAACCACTACCTATTTTCTACCTGCTCATTCCCACATCTAAATCTCGCTACTATTCTTTTCATCTTCAAACTCACCCCCTTTAAGTACCTCGGTATCCTTTTATTCACCAACTCCTCATATTTATTATTATATTTCCCCCTCTAATTTTTCCCTCCTTTCTTGCTTCTGAATATCTCTGTCCCTTTCCACAATTTCCTTTCTTATTTTTATTCCCTCCTCCTCTCTTCTTCTCCTTTCCACTTCCTCCTCGCAAATCTCCCTCTTTCATAATACAGCCTCATGTCCTCCTGTCCGTACCTTATCCTTCTATCTCTTACTTCCCTCCACACTTTTTCACAATCTCCCCTTCTCCTCTTTTCTTCATACCTTCCTCATATTTCATTGCTATTCTCCCAACTATGTACCCCGGCGTCTCTCTTTCAAACCCTAATATTTCTTTCCAATATCGCTCTTGCACTTTCTCCAACCTTTCCCGTTCCTTCCATCCCCACAGTTCCGCCCCGTATATCATTACACTCCTTATTAGGCTCTTAAATAACCATCCTCTTTTTATTACGTCATTTCAAACACCCTCTCCCCAATCCCAACACTTGCCATATTATTCTCCTTCCTTTCCTTTCTAACTCCTTTACATGTGCCTCCTCCTTATTGTCGTACCTTATTCTATAGCCTAAATATCTCACCTCATCTACTTTTTCTACCACCCCCACTTCCATTCCTCTTTTATCCTCCCCCCTCTCCTCTTTTAAAAAACTATCATTTTTGTTTTCTCCACATTTGCCTTCATTTTCTTTCCTTCTATGAATTTCTTCACTGTCCCCATCATCCCTACCATTTCCTCCCTTGTTTTCGCCACTACCACCACATCGTCCGCGTACGCCAAAACCCATACTTTTACTTTCCCAATCACTATCTCCCCCTCCTGCCTACCCTTCAATGTCTCCTCCAAGTCTCCTATATATAAAGAAAATAAGCTTGGGCTAAGTGGACACCCTTGTTTTAATCCACTGCTTGTCCAAAACCCCTCACTCAATTCCCTTCCCAATCTCACACTACACTTTGTCTCCCCATATACTTCTTCTATAACCCTCACCACATCCTCTCGTACCTTTTTTTTTCCTCATCACTTCCCATAAGCTTTCTCTGTCCACATTGTCAAAAGCTGCTTTAATGTCCAAAAATAAAGCATAAACTTTCCCATTTTTCTTTTTGAATTCCCTATGCACTATATTTCTTAAAACATATATATTGTCTATTGTCCTTCTCCCCTTTCTAAAACCTATCTGCCACTCCCCTATTAACTTCTTTTCTACTAATTCATTATTTAATCTTTCTTGCAGAATCGTGGCGTACAACTTATATCCCTTATTTGTAATACTAATTCCCCTATAGTTCCTTATTTCATTCTTCTTCCCTCCCTTGTGTACTGGGCATATTATTGCCTCCATCCATTTCACGGTAACTTTTTCCCTCAATATCGTATTCATTGTTTTTCTCATCTTCTCCCTCATATTTTCTCCTGTATACTTCCACTGTTCCCTTGTATCCTGTCCGTACCGACAGCCTTACCTTTTCTTATTTTTTCTATCGCTTTTTCTATTTCCTTTTCTGTAATTTCCTCCCATCTTCAGCTACTTCCTCTACCTCTCTCATTATCCTATTTGGCCTTTCTTCTTTACCATCAATATCCTCTTACAATATTCCCTCCACTTCATCATATCTATCCTCAACCAGTCCTATTTTACAGCATTGATAACATTTTTTATGGATCGTTTTTTTAAAAGTAACACGCTTGTCGTCAAAAGGATACGACCTTTGAAACCGAGATGCTTTTTCACTTGATTTTCTAAACCCCGACAAGAAGATTAATAAATCATATACTGTTCCACAATTACTGTTCATCGCGGCATTTCGAACATCTAACTCATATTATGCCGTAAAGAATTAGTTCTACTAAATCTGACTCGGACCAATTTAGCACGCAAATTTCTCAACATAGTTGACTTTTCACGCACGTACGTTTCGCATGTATTAACAAACGAGCTGTTATACTTCGTTGCTTCTTCTAAAAGCCTACCCAAATCTCTCTTTGGAGGAAACACTTCAGTGAACTTGTTTTTGAACGTAGCCCAATTTCTAGTAATTGGGTTCCATCGTTCGTACTACGCTTTTGCTTCACCCACTAAATATCGCCCAATTCTAGCTAACGTTTGTGCATCCGACCAACCCATTTCGATATATAGATATAACTCACCCATTTACAAGATTCATTTACTTTCGGGCGGAAATAAGGTAAGTCGACTTGTTCACTGGATCTTTAAGACTGCAAAACCTTGATCAGTTCCGTAAGAATGAGATGAGTCGGCTCTCCTCCAATTTCGGGAGAAATGGGATCCGTAGTTCATTATCTTCCATCAGAATTTATTCGATCTACACAACAAAATCGAATTTGTAAAACGAAAACAAAAATCACACTTTACACCTAGGGCTTAAACGGGTAATATATTCTACTTCTGATGTAAGAAATTAATAATATGTTATACAATTTTTTTTAAATAATCTACAGCGGCCCTTTATATCCAATCTCACCGTGCCAGCATACACTATACAGGGATCTCGGTTCATGTTATACCTATAGCAAAGGTTAAATGGAAAAAGTTTTAGAAGAATCTTAGTGCATTCTTTTCCTGGCTTCAGATTTACGATCGGTCAATTGGTTTTGAAAATATCGGCAAAAATAGCGGATTTCGTTTTCTACCAATAAATCCAAAAAGATTTATTTGAAAAATGCGACATTATTGGGACACTTTTTTAAGACGAATAAAATGGCGTATATGATATTTTCTAATCATCTTTTATTATCCCGCAACCCACTTCAACTTTCATTTTTCTTATGGCCGAATATTTGATTTTTGGGAAGAGCCTAAAATTTCCAGTCTAGTGATGTTTCACAATTGCATGAAATATTTTTAAAGTCTGTATACTATTGGCGCGGAGTAATAAATCATAATTGCTTGAAATAATTCTTTATTTTCTTGTGAATGCGGTACTTCTACGGTTAAGTAAAAAACAATAAATTCTAACCAAAATACGATCATTGTGCCGCTCTTGCAGCATATCGACCTATCTAGGGTCTGAGAACAATAGTTTAATCTGTGTAAACACGTTGCCATCAGCCCAGGTACTGACGAAACGAGAATCATAGCCGTAGATGTGGGTATTATACCAAGATACAAAAAAATGGTATATAATACGTAAAAGTAAAATTTGTAATGTGATCTACTATACAAATAAAATAAATAACATATAAATAATATATGACATAAATATAAAATAAAATAGTAATGCAGATATCGTCAGTACATTTATTACAATTATAATTAATTTGTGGAGACCGATTCCACAAAGTAAGGATTGAAACAATAAAAGAAACCACATAATAATTCATATCAAGGTAGATTTTACTATTATAATATATTTACCTACTAAAAATATGATTTTCCAAACGTATCAGGTACCTACGCCACTGCAATACGGGAGATTCGATAATTCTGACAGGTTTATTACTCCGCGCCAATAGTATACTGAGTATAGTATCATCGAAATATCACATTTCGTAAAATTAGATACAAGAAGGCCATGATTTATTTGTCAGAAAATAGGATTTTTATAAGTAACATCTTTTTTTATTTAAGAAGGCTCTGACTTTGACGTTAAATAATTATTCAAAGTTGTTTTAATAAGTAGTACGCTTTTCTCTCATTGATATAATAAATCTGACAGTAGTGGCGTAACTACCGGGGTGGCAAAGGCACTCGGCGCTAAAGCATAAAAGACGCCGGAAGCGCTGCTTTATATATTTATTATTTTACCAACAAAAAAAATCTGCAGGCTAGAATAGTTGTTTAGACATCAAATAGGTAAGTAGTTGGTTCTTGCTCGAGGTATTGTGAGAGCAACAATCTTACTGTTTTCCTACATAATAATATATTATTTTTCTGTTACAAAAAAACGTGGTTTTAATATTAAATAAAATTATTACAATGTATTAATTAAAATCGGAAAATCATGAATGGCCAGTTACACCAAGAATCTAACACGAAAACGAAAACACGATTTAAAATTAAACTATGCTTAAAAACAAATAGTCCAGTGTAATTACGGAAAAAAGTGGCAAAAATCCAAAAAAGTTTTAACATGCTGCGATCGGTCAAAAAGTTTAATTTGGGGTATAACTAATACGTAAACAATAAATGTAACAAAAAACAAGTGGAACTATGGAAATGGGGTTTATTTCTATGGGTGGAAAATGTTTTTCAGGTAGAAAATGACTCTCTAGCGCAAAATGTTTTCTGAAAAAAAAAGAAAATTTTCAAAAAACAATTCTTCCAGTCAAATTTTCGATTTTCGAACTCTGCACCCGCGTATTTTCTTCGTTAAAATGTCTACTTTAATATGGTCTATTTTGCATTAAACCCCTTAAAATTCAAAAAAAAAACAAAATTCGATTTATCGGTATACGTATTTTTTAATATGTACTATTTTCATTTTTTTTTTATTCCTTACGTAAAAAATAATTGTGTTACAGGTATACTTCAATAAAATAATTTTAATTTATAGTAATTAAATTAAAACTGTTATATGTTCTCTTTATTAGGTTTTATGTTAATATTTATTTGTTATTAGAACAGTATTAAAACACACCTGCTTTAACTCAACGCTATTTTATTAATGCTTATCTACAATCGTCCGCAACTCTATAACACTAAAAGACACTAAAATATGAATTATATTACATCCCTCATTTTATAATAAAATTAACTAACAATTTCATTTTTGAGAAACTACTCAAACACAACTTAATTTCAATTAATTCAATTGGCAAAATTCAAAATAAATCAATATTTTAATTTCTGTAACGAACAGGAGGTATTACAGTACGACCAGAGCGTGTTAGATAACTACTCATAGACAAGTTATTTTCATTAAATTTGTTGTCAGTATTATTTGTATTCGGTGTTTTAATTTTTGGAGTTATCACTCTTAACTATTATTTTACGTCCATAAACATAATGATAAAAACTTTTTAAGCCTAAAACAAATTGCTAAAAATTCTTTCTCTATTTGCGCGTAACGGGTTTCGGTCTCGGTTAAATTTTTAGAACAGAAAGCAACTGGCTGACCATTTTGTAATAGACATCCACCGATACCAAATTGACTTGCATCAGTTTGAACCTCGATTGGTAAGTTACTATCAAATATTTTAAGAACTAGTATATTTGTAATAACTTGTTTAATTTTAGCAAAAACATCAGAATGTTCTTTAGTCCATAGCCACTGTACGTTATTTTTTATTAAATTTCTTAACGGCTTTAAAATATCCGTAACATTAGGTAAGTACTTAGTTAAATAATTAATCATTCCTAATACTTTTAACAACTCCTTTTTATTTTTAGGTTCTTTTAAATCCAAAATAGCTTGCGTGTATTCACTATCAGGCTGAACGCCATCACCAGAAAATACTTGACCCAAATATTTGACTTTTGTTACTTTGTACTGTAACTTGGCTTTATTAAATTTTATTCCATACTTTTTGCTCTATTTATTAACTCTAACACTATTTTATCATGTTCTTGTTCACTACTACCTGCAACAATAATGTCATCAAAATAAATGCCAACAGGCAAATCATCAAATATTTTTCATTTATTCGTTGGAATACCTCAGGGCTAACATTTAATCCAAATGGTAATCTATTAAAGCAATATTTACCAAAAGGTGTACTAAATGTACAATATCTACTACTTTCTAAATCAATTGGTACCTGATAAAAACCTTCTATTAAATCGAAAACTGAAAAAAATATTTTTTATCTTTTAATTTTAACGCTATTTCTTCAAGAGTAGGTATTGGATATTGATCAACACAAACGTATTTGTTCAAATGAACAGGATCTAAACAGATTCTTAAAGCACCAGATGCTTTTTCAATTATTACAATATTATTTACCCACTCGGTAGGTTCTTCAATTTTAGAAATAATTTTTTTTAACTAGATCATTAAGAGTTTCTTTTAATTTTAGTTTGATTGTATCTGGAACCCTCCTGCAATTACTTACTACTGGTTTAGCATTTTTATTAAGAACAATCTTATACTCATATGGAATTTTACCAGTACCAGCAAAAATTGATTCGTATTTATTAACAAATTCTACTTTTTTATTAAAATTTAATTCATTCACCACTTCGTCAATTCTTTTTACTAAATTTAATTTTATGCACGCGTTCAAACCAAGAATGGGCATGCTGATTACGTCAAGGACAACAAATTTAATGTTACAATGTATACCTTGCACAATGCATTTTAATATTACACACCCAAGTATTTTTAATCTATTATTACCGTATGTAAATATAGATAAACTACTATTGTTATCATCAATTAGATTAATAGGTAAATTTAAGTCTTGGTAAATTTTAAATGGTAAACAATTACAATTTGCACCAGTATCAAGTTTAAAACAAACTTTCGTATTATTTATACTTACAGCAACGGTCCACGTTTCCGAATTACAATTTCTAAATTTAAATTCATTTAGTGCCACAGTATCAACAAAAGATTTTCCTCGTCAAGACTCAAATTATTTACAAATTTATTAGGCTTTTTACAATTGTTGCAAAATTTACCGAATGCTGGACACTGCATTTTACAGTGTCTATTGCCGCATTTTAAACTATTGTAAACGAGTTCTCGATTATTATTTTAAAATTTTCTGCGGTACTCACGCTTGACTTGGAATTCTTCTTAATTAATTTATTTCTGTTTAACTTCAGTACATCAACTTCTTTTTCTATCGATAAACTCTTGACTTGATGTTTACTAGCTTCTGCCGCTCTGCAATGATTTTCTGCTGTAGTAAGGGTCAAACCAGGTATTCTTAATAAATTTTCTTGAAGTTTTACGTCCCTTATGCCACTCACTATCTTATCTCGTATCAGCGAATCTTCTAAAGATGAGAAATTACACGATTTCGCTAACGTTTTAATATCAGTTAAATAATGATCAAAGTCTTCTCCTTCCATTTGATTTCTATTTAAAAATTTATAACGTTCATAAGTTTCGTTTTTTAATGGTTTACAGTAATTTTCAAACGATTTAATAACTTCTTTATACGTCTTGCGTTGCTTAGCGGTTAATTTAAACGTTTGGAAAACATTTTGTGCTTCTTCACCCGAAATGTTCAAAAATATTGCAATTTTCGTTTCTTCGTCCTTTTCAACAAATCCGGTAGCTGTTAAAAAGATGTCGAAACTTGACATAAATTTTCCAAAATTTAACGAAATATTTTTATCAAATACTAATGGCTGCGGTGGTCTAAAGGT
Organism: Abscondita cerata; assembly: GCA_030710515.1. Classification (NCBI taxonomy): domain Eukaryota; kingdom Metazoa; phylum Arthropoda; class Insecta; order Coleoptera; family Lampyridae; genus Abscondita; species Abscondita cerata. Next base: position 372,944 of record JALBCR010002357.1, read on the forward strand.
CATCGCTTGCATCGTTTCCATTTCACAATTTTGTTCAAGAACTTAATTAATTTATTCACTTAAAGTTACTTCACTGTTTTTTTCTTATCAATTTTTACACCTGACACCATGTTATATGTTCTCTTTATTAGGTTTTATGTTAATATTTATTTGTTATTAGAACAGTATTAAAACACACCTGCTTTAACTCAACGCTATTTTATTAATGCTTATCTACAATCGTCCGCAACTCTATAACACTAAAAGACACTAAAATATGAATTATATTACAAAAACAATGTATTTTTTTTATTTACAAATTAACACTGGATCATTAGGAAAAAATGTGTACACAATTTCACAAAACACAATCACATTGCACACTTAATTAATATTATTACATGTGAATACTAGGGTGGGTAAGGTTGGCATGTTTAGGTTTTAGTGGTTTTCCTAAACCTTGAAGTAAATGCTTTCCCAAGACGAACCAATCCACAATTGCACACGGTTTCGTCACCACACTGTACACGTTTATACTGATCGTACTGGGGCACCATACATAACACTTACATCACAATACAATATTTAAAATGTACCATATGATTAAATAAATAAATAAACTGGTTCACCTTCATTATGACAAGGTGGTGGCTGTTCAACAATCGACTCATCACTCCCGTCTTCAAAAGTTATCTCTTCTCTATTAGTGCAGTTCTCATGGCAATTAATGCAAAAGTTCGTGCATTTCATGAACATGAAGTTGCGTCTTCGTAAGGATAACCATCGAACGTAATATGGATATTTGCTGTGTAATGACATTGAACATACTTTAAATATTTATTTACAATTTCGTCTATAGTGTCATTTTTCTACCATACAACTTTATGTAGTAAGAACCCACCTTCTACCACATGTAAGACATTTTCACAGCATGGTACAACAGAAACCTCTATAAATTCACTGTACATCTCTGATTTTTTGTTTTTTCTCATTCTATTTTCTGTTGTTACGGTTCAAAATAGTCGAACCCGAAATCAAATTTACCGCGCATGCTACGATTTTCTCATTGGTGGATCAATTTATTCTCAATATTAATCTAAACGACGGGTGGACATCTTGTGATTTTCTCTTTTCTATTGGGCGGTTGTCGGCGCTTCACGAAGCTAAAAATTACACGTCAAATATCAATGTGACTTCAATAATTCTAAATTAAATTAGTGTGGAAATAAATCCGACCGATTTTGCCTACGTATCTTGACCTTATACTCAATTCATATCTTACTGTCTCTATAATATCTTGGGGCGCTGGAACGAACAATTGGGAATCCTTCGCTATACAAAACGTGCCGACTACCACGGTGTCGCCGACCTCAAAGCTGCAACGGCCGATGGTACTCCACCGGTTGATGGTCGCGCTCGCTGCGTTTCTGCTATTTCGAAGGAAACGATTTGCTTCCAGAGTTTTGTCGTCTCATCCCCCTCAGAAAAATCCTACCGATCTTTTAGTAGCTGTCGTTAGCAAGAACGTTCCTTATCAGAACTACATGCATCAGTACACAGCTAAATTTATTGTTGAAGGAACGTATTCACTTTGCATGCGTTTGGAACTCAAGTACACGTGACATTAAGCGGTTTAAATCCCTTTTTTTGTTTAGGCAAATTGTTATTTGAGGTAGTCTCCATCCACCGACGCTAGGTTTTGTTTTCACTAGCTCCCTCAGAGCTGGAGCGCTGTAAATAAAGTGGGTGAAGCTAAAACAAAAGGCCTTTAGGGTTGGCGGGAGCTACGTACCGTATTAGTTCGAGTTTAATCCTAGTTTTAAGTCATCGTGTGTAAGTGACGTGTGCACGTCGAGTTTCCTTAATCACCAATCTTAAATTGGTACGCTAACTTTAATTTGGGGTGTAACAAACAAAGACTTACCTGACTTGAGACATACTTGATTGCGAACTCTAATTATTTTGTTGTTGCTAATGCACGCAAGTTTCATGCGACAGAATCTCTCACTTCTTCCAGATTCTTCTAATATTTTAAATAGTATTTGCTATATTTACATGTCTTTTGTCTCTCTGATTAGTGTTTGTTGTAGCGTAGTAGACCTTAAGTAAAACCTATTGAATTCCTGTTGGTCGGTTTTATTTTTCTCTGTTACCCAGCAGGTGGCGCCTCGTTACGTAGCAGTTTTCAGTTCTCTCAAGAATCTCCCCAACTCACCGACTAAGCCGGACACTACTGTGCTAACGCTTACAGATACGGAATCTTCCACGAATTTAGTGCGCTATTTCGAGCCAAATATTATTGTTCTTTTTTTTCTAGGTTGTATCGCTAGAGCCGTCACTTTATTTTTTTTTGTTTCTTATTATTTGTGAACTGCAACCGTTACACTGCAAATAATGACAGAGGGAATAATGGAGCGAGTTCATACTGCAAAAAATCTTTCAAGTCATCTGTACTGTTTATGTTCAGTGAAATCCTTTGAAAAAGTAATAGAGGATTAATTACTAGTTTTTCACATTAACTTTTACTGATGACTGAACGACTTTAACTGAGTTAATCTAAGGGCTTCACACGTTTTTGTGTATAAGGAATCATTTGATATTTCAGTTTTCAATATTTCATATTCCGTAAAATTTTAATACTTAACAATATTATTTTTTTAAGTAAGTAATAAAAAAATTGAAAATAATACATATACATACGTATTAAAAAATACGTATACCGAAATAGTTATTTATGTAACAAGGACAAAAAGTGCACTTTATGTACGAGACTGAATTTGCTGGCCGAGGCGTTAGCCGAGGCAAACAAACAGGCGAGGTTATTAAAAAGCACTTTTTTTCCGAGGTACATATTAATTTTTCCGTTGACCTTAAATTAATTAATTTTCTATTTATTACCGTTTACTGAAAACAAAATGTTTAGTAATTTTAAACAAAAATTTTACGTTTTTTCTGATTTTACTGTACCTAATGTTCACTTCACCGTTCAGTATTGTAACATTTGTGTCAAAATTTATTAAAAAATAAAAGCTTTCCCCGTTCGAATATTGTACCGATAAAGCATTTGTTTTACAACAATCACATAATTTTTATAAGAGCACTTGATTATGATAGGTAATAGGTAAAACATGTACTTTTTATAATTTATTAAAATAATAAAAATTACATTTAGGTAGTGTTATTTTGAAGTATATTTAAAAATATAGTTATAATTGGAAGCCTACCCTCAAAATTAATGCATTTCTTTAATTGTTTATGATCAAAGATGTAATGAAGTTTCTCTATTAAACACATTAAACTCGATTCTTACTAATTGGACATATAATAGTTATAAGACTGAGTTTGTACCGTGGTCAGACTTATAATCATTTTATATTCAATAAAAATATTGCCTGACCGTAAGAAAGTATGCAAACGTAGTTTTTGATTCACTCGAAAATGTTTCAAAAAATGTAATAATCTTCTTTCAGCTTATTGAAAACTGTGAAATTCACCTTGTTTTTGTGTACGAATAAATCTTGAACCCAGTAATGTTGATGGCTTATATGATTCTATTTTTGTTTTTCCTGCGACAGAATCAATATTCAAATGATTTTTCACAAGTAATTACTGTTCTTGTGTTTTCCATTAGCATTATTACTTATTTACATCAATCAAATACAGTAATAGAAATGTACCCATAATTAACTCACTTCTACTGTAAGTTTTTGTATTTTATGATCGTGAAAATTTTGTATCGGAACTCCGCTTCTGTATCAAAATGTTACCTAATAAAATTTAAGGATGTTTTAAAGGCCCTCACAGAAATAACGTTAAAAACCAAACGTAGCGAAGAAAAATCCAAAGCAATCGGACTAAAAAAAAAGTTAGAAAATTTTGAATTTTTTATTGTACTGTTTTCCAAAATTCTTCATTCTTTAAATATAGTTTCAAAGATTCTTCAAAGTAAAAGTGTAATATTGTGCAGGCTTCCAATATACTTAAAAATGCATACGATAAACTCTGTAAACTGCGTCACAAGTACGATGAAGTTCGACGTGAGTCTTCCGATTTAGCAGCAAATTGGGGAATTGAATCTGTTATTTTAAGCAAGCGTAATAAGAAATCCATAAAATTTTTTGACGAACTTGCGTCCTATACAAAGTTTACAGCAGAAGAAAAATTCAAAAAAATTACATTCAATAATATTTTGGATATTGCATCATTTCAGTCCAAATGTTGTTGAGAAATTTAAATTCCTTGAACCCTCTTTTCTGACTAGAATAAAGTCTTTACTTTTCGAGATATTCAAAGTCAAACATAAATAAAAGCTGCACAGTTATTTTGATTTTAATGTATTAATTATGTCGGTGTTTTGGTGCCACAGGATTGCATTGAATACTGAAATGAAACGTCTATAAAGTATTAACAAAAAAATATATGTTATTTGTTAAAATTTATTGAAACGAAATACCATAGAAATACCAAATATAGAACCATAATAAATAGAAAAAATCGTAAGAGAATTAAAGAATGACAAGGCCCCAGGTGCGGGCGAAATACATGCAAAGATGTTGCTGTTTCAGATCTATAAGCTTTTCATACGAATTATGAACAATAGACCGATAGACCAAATGGACAGGTACCAACCAGTGGAACAAGCTGGATTTCGATATATTATAAAACTTAATTTTCGTGTAATAATCTTGTCTTGTTTTTTTATTTCGTGAGTGTACAAATCTGTCTACTCTAAACTACATATTTTATTTATATGATCAAAATTAATGCGTATAATTAATACTTTTTGTAGGCATACGAATAAATAAATATTTTTTATCATTAAATATAAAGTAACCGGTGTTAACACCGTCTTCAATGGCGGTTAAAGCAGGTTAATCATGCTAGTGGGATTCATTGTCAGTCGAAAAGTGTGTAGCGAATGATAAACATCGCCTTGCATATTATGTACAAATCTAGTGCAGTGCAATTTTTTATATTAAAATCAACATTCAATGTGAGTGTCTACGCACTTATTCATTTGATTTATATTTTATCAGTTCACATTTTTTGACCTTAAATCTCGCATCTCCGTTTTTTAATGCGTAACCGTTACTATTTCTTCGGGGTTGTCTTAAGATTTACTAACAATTATTTTGATAGAAGAAAAATTCTATAAAAGGCTACTTAATTATTTTAAAAATACCTCGATAATCCGAACCCCGTTAATTTGGACTTTGCTTAATCCTAACATTCATCTGCTGTAGACTATGCACTTCAGCAAGTGTAGGTACTAGTTTTAAATCTACTTTTACTGCTACATAACAGAATATTTAATAATTTTTTTTTATTAAGTAAGCAATACTTTTTTCTATACGGGGTGTTTAATTAAATATGCACCTTAGTCAGTTCCACTTAGTTCAGATTAATGAGGTTCTACTGTATCACTAACTAAAACTATACATTTGCCATCTAGCGGATTTTATTAAAAATCTTGAAAATTGTTAACTAATATATTTTTTTGTTTTAGGTATAAACTCAAGTGACGGAGACCAAGGTAGGATTTTTAAATATTTCTTACAATATAGCTTAAATATAGTAAATTGGGTATGCTTGTAGCTAAATGTACAGTAAAACGTCTTTTTAATGGACGCTTTATTTAAACCTCCATTAAAGATATTTAAAGTATTTTTATCAATGTAATAACACCTATTGCACAAAACATGGGAGGTAGTATGTAGTAATGGAAAACTGGTTGATGATTCTCTTCTGCACTATATTTGTTTTTTTTTGTTGGTTCATGTTTTGCTTCATGTTTTGGTTTTGGGTGTAGCCCCATTTCTTCTGGACTCTAGTTTATCAAATCTTGAAGGGACTAAATTAGTGTTTTTATCATCATAAGGCGGTTATGGTGGAAAGTGCAATTACAAAAAAATTAAATAATATAAAAGTGTTTATATAAATATTAAGTAGACTCCATATTTTAGAATTATTTGCAGTTATACTGGGTGGTTTATTACCTTGAAGATAGAGCAAAGTAATTTTTTAATGAAACGCCCTGTATATTACTATGACTTTGAAATGCGCTTACTCAACCCATCACACCAAATACAATAACAACAATAACTTTTATGCTTGCCATTTTCTCTGACATACCGTACTATGTGTTAGACGTTTTCTGTTACCACAACATTGCAAGTGATTCCAACAGTAGGGTCTGCGTAGGCTGTCATTTCTGTGAACCTGGCCATAAACACTAATGCAGAAATATACCTAAAACATCTCAACCGCATTTGGCACCAATGAAGCACTAAAGAGCTTCCAACTCTTATTTGTAGACACTGCGTGACACAGGTGATTCTAAAACTAGTGTTTCTAGGAGAAATGTAGTGTCCGTTCTAGGTGAAGGGTTAGCTCAAGCCGCAAGGGCAATTTCAACCATCTCCATCAGAGAAACGGAGTATGTTGCGTCAAGAAAGCGCCCGAGAAATATTAAAATCTTCACAATGAACTACCATCTGCAAGAAGGAAGATACGAGAAAGAAGGAAGAACTGAGTTCTTACAATATTGGAAAATGAATCATTAAACGAATGTTAACACCATATATGTGAAGAAAGTGAGTAGACTACAAGGAATTCTTAGAAAATTGAAAAAGTGAAAAGGAAATGGAAAAACTTAATACTTTGGAAATTTAATTCCTTCCAGGATCTTCATCTTCTCAACTGAAATATAACAAATAAAAAACGAATTTATTAACATGAAAAAACTGAACTGTGATTTTGAAGAAGGTCTTGAAAATACATTTCTTCTAAAAATTTTTAATGAAACATCATAACCAATTCTTATAGAAAATTAGGACCCAACTTTTCAACAATGGGATTAACATGCCTTGTTTTCCGAAATATTGTGATCGAAAAGATATAAGAGAGTATAAGCTGAACTGTGACTTTGAAATGAAAATTCAAGAAAATGCTGAAAGCCTATATCCAGTTATTGGAATGTGATAGAATTATTAAATAGCTAAAGAAGTCCATTACTTCTTGACCAAAAAGGTACAAAAATGGAGAAAATGTGATAAACTGGTGATTCTGAAACGATAAGGAACATTATTAACGTCTTGTAAAATCCATTTCTTCTAAGGTCTCCATTTATTTAACGGAAGCATGATAAAAACGAAGGAACTCAATCAGCATTGAAAAACTAAGCTGTATTTTTCAAATTCTATTGAAAATTATCATCAACCACTCATCAAAAGGAATTAAAATAAAAGAAAATTTGGAAATAACTGAAATATTCTTAACAAAAAGATTCTAACAAGCGTGGAAATGTGAGAGACAACTGAATTTCTAAACTATAGCTACAAGAGAAATATTTTTAAATATATTATAGCTAGCTCTGCAATATAATATGCAATACACGGCTTTTATACAGTACAATGCAACTAAGTACAACATTAACAAATAAACAGTTGAGGACTAAGTGACAAATCACACCTCTATTGTACATCTTCAGCATTAAGCATAATATTTAAGTAGTCTTTAAATTAAATCTCGTGGAAGTTTGCGCTTAAGGCGCGTGTGAATGTCTTTTTGTCCCAGTTTTAATTTAGTAGCACTTGAACAAGAAACTAGGTTTTGGAAAAACTTCACTGTAGTTTTATTGCTAAATTCACTTATTAGTGGAACACTTAGCTCATGATGTATTTGAGTATTCCGGACGAATCACTGGCACTTGATACAATTCGGAGCACATTGTTCTGCTTAATTTGGAGTTTCCTCATTGACGTTTTTGATGTGTTGCACCATATTGGACATGCATATGTAAGTATTGGTCGGAGGATTCCTTTGTAAATAAGCACAATGCATTCAGATCTAAGATGTGATTTACGGTTTATAAGCTGATATAATATTCCCAGTCTATTGTGGCACTCATTGAGTTTTTATTGATATGGTATCCCCAATTCACCTTTTCGCTACCTTGCGGTACTCCTGCCTTTATGGGTTTGATAGTAGATAGAGTTGAGTTAATTCTGACTGTAAAAGTTCTGTTCATCAGAAAAGAGTGAATGATCTTGATGAAGTAACTTGGAATGTTTAGTAGTATCATTTTATATAATAGCTCATCGTGCCAAACTTGTCAAAGGCCTTTTCTAAATCCATGAACACAATCGCAGTGTATTCTTTTTCTCAAACCCTCTTTCAATTGTTTCACTTATTCTAAGCAGTTGATGAGACGTTGAATGAGATGTTCGGAAACCGAATTCCCCATATCAATTCGGATTGTGTCATTTTGCAGTAAGTCATCTTGTAATCTAGTAAGTATCACTTTTTCAAAGAGTTTTGTCAAAGTTGGCAGGAGACTAATAGGTCTGTAGCTGTCTGGGTTATTCTTCGATTTACCTACTTTATTGATGGGGAGTACACTTGCAATTCTCCAGGGAGTCGGAAAGTGTCCTAATCTTAGGCAGGCATTAAATATTGTAGTTAAGTAAGCCACCTCCTTCTTTGTAAGATGTTTTAATATTTCATTAGTTATAAGATCAGGTCCGGGGTCTTACGTTTGTGTAATAGTGCAATGTAGGATTTTTCGCCTTCAGAGGAGTATGTGGTATTTGCTATCATCGGATAAATTACGTTCGGTTGTTTTAACAATCGTTTGGTGGCCAACCACATAGATGGATCGCAAGGTTGTATATCTTCAAGGTAAGAGTTGTACCTTGCGATTCTTAGACTGTCAAGTTCTTGCTTTACTAAATGGCATGGTTGGTTATACAGTGTTTTAAGGTACGGTAACCGAGATCTCTGCCATTCCCTTCTGTACCTATTCTTCCGTTTAATTAGGTAGAGTATATGGTGGTTGATACCTGTATACTTTCTTGTACTGCAGATATGTACCGTATAACTGCAGCATCTATGTCAGGGGGTGCGACAAGTGGCCCCATCCGTTTCAATTTTTGATCAAGGTTTGCTTGGAAATTGACCCAGTCTGTTTTACCGTATGCTAGTTTAGGCGCTGGAGGTATTGTTTGTGGAGTGTTGTGGAAGCTGATAATGACAGGAAGATGATCCGAGTCTAGTTCAGTTACTACTGTTTGGTACACTGGTTTAATAACGTTTTTATGCAATATTACATCTAAGATATCAGGCTGATGATCTGCTCGGTACGGATGGTAAGTGAAATCATCAGAGGCCAATATTAAAATACCGTGGTCGGTCATGATATTATATAATCTAATTCCGTCTGGGTTGTGTTTTTTGCATTTAAGTCTCCTAAGACTAGTGTGGGCTCGTCACTATTGAAAAGTTCACCAATATCATCTTCAAGAAGCCGTTTATTTGGTGGTTTGAAGATCGCTGATATGGAGGAGGTGGTGATTGAGTTTCTTTTTGATTACGATCGCAACTCCACCAGATGCGATTACTGCTTCTCTATCTTTACGGTACACATGATATCCTGGGATTTTAAACTTTTCTGTGCTGATGAAATGTGTCTCAGTGATACACGCATATCGACGTTGTGGCTTGTCATAAATTCGATAAAAGTTGAACGTTGAGATTTAAGACCATTGGTGTTCCAATTAGTCACTGTGTATTTATTAATGGGGTATTATTTTGGTCCATTGTCTAGCAATGTTGGGAGTACTGTTGTTATAAATGGCATTAATTTATCTAAGTGGGGGATTAGCAGTTCGATTATTTTCTTTAATATTGTGGTAATGAGGTCAGCTGACTGTTGTGTTTCATTAGATGTGTTTGTGTTGGAATTGGGTATAGAGCGTCCTGGGGATGATGACTCATTTGTTATATGTTCTTGTCTATCTTTTAGAGTTTGGGAGTGTAATCTATTTTGTGTTCTAAAATTAGAGCTTCTTATTTGGTTCTGGTTTATCTTAACAAAATAACTACATCCTTTGTAGTTAGCCGGATGCTTTTCTAGGCAGTTTACGCACTGAGGATCTTCCCCAGGTTGTTTAGGACATTCAGTGAATTAGTGATTGCCCGTACATTTCACACAATGTGTCTGCGAATGGCAGTAATTGCGGGTGTGCCCGTATAGTTGGTATTTCTTACACTGGGGAATTTCTTTGGTTTTTCTTCTTATCTTCACTTCTACAATACTATAGTTTATCTTTGTTAGGTTAAAAATTTCCTTGCCTTGTTGGGTGTCGCTGAGATCTACTGCATATAATGGGATCGGGTATCTTTTAGTACTGGGTAGTTTAATTCTGTTAGTTCAAGTCTTTCGTCTTCCGTAAGAGAAACGGGGACGTTTCGGATTAGTACAGATAGGTTGTTTACTTCAGGATCCTTAAATGTGTGATAGCTTAGTTTGTTCTCGTAATAATGTTTGATCATTACTCGGTAATCGTCTATACTGGTAAGATTTATTCGTAGTTGTTTATTTCTAATTGCAGTGGTAAATTCATCCTTGGTTTTTCTTTAAGATCAGAAATAATTTCTTGGTATTTTAATTTATCTGCGTTATGCAAGTAAATTGGCGGAATCTTTATTTTTTCTCTTTATTATCTACAGGTTGTTGTGGTGTGGCCTTGGAAGTATCTATGGCATTTATTGCTGCGGCGTGTTTGCCTTGATAAATTATTTTACCGGCATCTTCGAATTGTTTTGCCGAAATAAAGTATTTATTGCTTGCTATTAAATTTTGTGGTTCAAATAAATACTTTTATTTGGTTCTGAAATGGGTGGTGATAGAGTGGAGCTGGGTCGTTTAAGATTAATGTTGCTAATTTTGATTATGGAACCCCTCCGCAGGGGTTCTTGTCAGTGTGTTTTGTTTTAACAGCGATCAAGGTGTTATGCATGCACAGTAAAATAAATAGATAATATATAATATTACCATTAAATTTGAGGCGGATGACCTCGTAGTTATCACTCACGATAAACTAAACCCACATAGAAAAACTGAACCATCATTTGAAGAAAATTATGATCCAACTCTGCAACAATAGGGATCAACATTTATTGTTTTTGAAGCATTGTGACCAACGAAAGTACAAAAAAGAAGAATATTTGAGAAACTGAGATGTGACTTTGTAAGGAAAATTAATATTAATGTCTTGGAAAATTCAATTTTTCTAAGATCTCCATTTATTTAAGTGAAGAATCGTAAAAATGAAGGAACTCGATTTACATCGAAAACCTAAACTGTAATATTCAAATTCTATAGAAAATTATCATCAACCACTCATCAAAGGGAATAAAAATAAAAGAAAATTTAAAAAACACGCGCCTTTCAAGCCTTTAAAAATCCATTATTGGTTGACAACTGAAATGTTCTTAACAAAAAGATGCTAACAAGCTTGGAAATGCGAGAGACAACTGAAATTTCGAAAGTATAGCTAGAAGAGAAACTTAACCAACAGTGAAAAACTGGACCACCATTTCAAGAAAATTATGATCCAACTCTTCAACAATAGGGATCAACATTTTTGTTTTCTGAAGCATTGTGATCAACGAAAGTACAAAATAGGAGAAGAAAAATAAAAGAATATTTGGAAAAGTCATGAAAAAATTGATTATTTTTTAGCAACTGAAATATTGTTAAGAAGAAACGTGGAAATGCGAGAGACAACTGAAATTTCGTAACTATAGGTAAAAGAGAAACCAAGCCAACATTGAAAAACTTAACCATTACAGGGAAATTATGATCCAACTCTTCAAAAAAATGGACAACATTTCTTGTCTTATGAAGCATTGTGACCAACAAAGGTGCAAATGATAAACTGAACTGTGACTTCGTAAGGAAAATTAGTATTAAAATCTTGGAAAATTCATTTCTTCTAAGATCTTCAATTCTTGAATTGAAACATCATAACCAATGAAGGAACTCGATCAATATGGAAAAATTAACCTGTTTTTTCAAAATTCTGTAGAAAAATATGATCAACGATTCATCAGAAGCTGTTAAAATTTAAAAAAAATGTGAAAAATGGTTCCCACTTATCCAAATGTTAAATGACATTTATTAACATAACAAAAAAAAGATTCAATTACTATTACTTCTTATGAACTTCACTCGAAACCTCAAGTTAGCTTGTCCCAGAGTAACAGTTCCCCTTGTGTTTAGAATTGGAACTAGACGACACTATTCTTTTGTCAGTTTCATTTCAACTCTCTAGTCAATTTTGCAGTTTCTGGGCCAACTGGAACACGAACATTTTTCTTATTTCTATCTGAATGATAGCAGTTCTTGGTCTGTTTAGGACCTTATAGTTCTCATACCAGGTGTATTAAAAAATAAAAACTGGTTTTTTGAAATATGTATTTTTTTGAGTAGAGTACAAGCGATATGTACAAGCAAAGGTGTATTTACAAAAACGCTTTCTTTTTTACTTTTTGTTTTGTTAAATAGAAACGTCACTTCAGACCCTGCATTGGTTTACAAAGCACGATGTCACTTGCCTTTTCTTAATAACTAGCACCGTATTGTCTTATTTCATAGATGCAAAAATATGTTCTGTCTTTACACTTTCTGTACACACATTATAATAGTATAATAAAATATTTTTTTTAATTTTTGTGAAGTAATCTAAACATCTAGTACACACATATAAAAGATTAATCTTAAGTTTTTGCTTGTATTGTATATTGTTTTGGGACAATCCTACTTTCGGATGGATTCAAAAATTATAGTACGAGAAGAAAACTGAAGATGGTAGCTGTGTACACTTACACGTGTAAAGAAGTAACTACAACAATTAGATTGAAAAAACACTTATTAATATTAAAAATAGTTTTTTTTATTACTTTGTATACTGTGAGCACCTACTCTAAGTCATAAGCGTAATGTTTAACAGCTAAAAAAACAGATCTCAAATCAACACCAACTTAACAAGTATTTGTGGGTTTAGCTGTTATAGAGGAAAGCCTTTCTATCAAGCGCACTATATTTAACTGAAACAAGGCCAAATCAAGTACAGTGGAAGTACTAAGTACAACTGGAAAATTAGTACATTGCACAGTTTTCGGCGCTGAGCCTTTTTTATCACTGTACTAAACAGAGTTTAGGCAACAGCCTACAACTACGTAACAGATGCAATAGAGATAAATTTAGGTCGATTTTTTTTCTCTCGGTTATACTTACAAATATAATAGGCACCCATTTCAGTCCAAAGTTACAAATTATTGATTGACAGTGTTACAAAATGGACACCTAATAAACTTATGGACCTAAATTACTCTTCTATTGAATCGCCCTTAACTAACGTATAATGTTTATATATTACTATTCAGTTTATGTACATAAAAACGTTTTAAAAAATTAAAAATATAGAGAGAAAGAGAAAAAAACTTAAAAACGTCACCTTCTTCACCATCTTAACATCAAGAAAAAAAAATAATAGTCATAATGTTAATATAAATAATACTTATAGTCCAAAATAGATAAAATTTGCGTAAAATAGCACCAACCATCACTTATTGCAGTTAGGACCTATCGGGTTTAGTTCGACTGCAATCCATTTTTTTGTTTTTACAAACCAATGTATTAATTATTATTGCTCGATTTTTTTCAATCTGAGTTGAATGGTATGTCGGGTTGTATTTTTAATGTTGTCATGCTCGGATCGTAATAACCGGCCAAATAATAAACATCATTGTTGTCGTAGATTGTTGCGTATCGTTTCGGATCGTCTTCCAATTTTCGCGGTATTCTTTCAGAGGCAACACCTCGCATTTGTGAGATATTGTTTGGACATCGTTTTCGTCAACGTGGGGCGATTCGAATAGGGCACCTAAAAAATAACATTGGTTGTAATTGTAAGTTTTATGTCGCAGATTGTTATATTTACTATAAGCCTATAAGTGAGAAATTAATAATATTGATACGTACATGCAGGCTTATAGAAAATATTTCATCTCCATTGATTTAGTTATGGTATTAATCATTAACGCCTGCATGAAAATATGGAAAAATTGAAGCATCAAAATAAAAAAAAAATAGAAAAGAATTAGAAATTCAACACAAGTCACCAAATTACAAAAAAATTTGGAAATCGGCATTGAAAAACTGAGCTTTCATTTCAATTCTTACAGAAAATTTCGATCAACTCAAAAGCCACAAAATTACAAGAACTTTTCGTTAAGTCTTATGGAAAATGTCGATCAACTCTTCTATAAAAGCTACCAAATTACAAGAAAATGAAATCAGGAAAAACGGAGCTTTCATTTCAAGTTTTACAGAATCAATTCTTACAACAAAGCTACCAAATTACAAGAAAGCATGGAAATCATCATCAAAAAACTGAACTTTCATTTTAAGTCTGATGGAAAATTGTTATCAACTCTTCAACAAAAAGTAACAAGAAAATGTTGAAAACAACAAAGAAAAAACTAATTTATCATTTTAAGTCTCATTGAAACATTTTGATCAAGTCTTCAACACAAGCCACCAATCAACATGGAAAAACTGAGCTTTCATTTCTAGCCTTATGCAAAATTTCGATTAACTCTTCAACAAAAAGCATCAAATTATAAGAAAATGTAGAAATCAACATAGAAAAACTGAATATTGTGAAAAACTTTGAACAACTCTTCAACAAAAGTCATCAAATTACGACAAAATGTGGAAATCAACATGGAAAAACTGAGTTTTCACTTCAAGTCTTATAGAAAAATTCAATCACTTTTCAACAAACGCCACCAAATTACAAGGCAATGTGGAAGAAATCAACATAGAAAAACTGATCTTATGCAAAATTTCGACCAACTATTCAACAAAAGCCACCAAATTACTAAAACATGTGAAAATTAACATAGAAAAACTAAACTTTCAATTAAGTCTGATGGAAAATTGTGATCAATTCTTCAACAAAAATGGGGAAATGAACTTAGAAAAACTGAGTTTTCATTTTAAGTCCTATTGAAAATTTCATTTAACAATCAACAAAAGCCACCAAATCACAAGAAAATGAGGAATCAATATAGAAAAACTGAGCGTTCACTTCAAGTCTTTTATAGAAAATTCTATCAACTTTTCAACAAACGCCACTAAATTACAAGACAATGTGGAAGAGATCAACATAGAAAAACTAAGCTTTCGTTTCTATTCTTACGCAAAATTTCGATCAACTATTCAACAAAACCACCAAATTACTAACAAATGTGGAAATCAAAGAAAACTGAACTTTCATTTTAATCTTATGAAAAATTTCCATCAACTCTCCTACAAAAGCTACCAAATTACAAGAAATTGTGGAAATCAACATAGAAAAGCTGAGCTTTCATTTCTACTATTATGTAAAATTTCCATCAACTATTCAACAAAAGCCACCAAATCACAAGAAAATGTAGAAATCAACATGGAAAAACTGAGCCTTATAAGTCTTATGGAAAACTTGTACCAACACTTCTACAAAAGCGACCAAATTACAAGAAAATGTGGAAATCAACATAGAAAAACTGAGCTTTCACTTCAAATCTTATAGAACTTATCAGTTTTTAACAAACGCCACTAAATTACAAGATAATGTGGAAGAAATCAACATAGAAAAACTGAGCTTAAATTTCTATTCTTTTGCAAAATTTCGATCAGACTATTCACAGAAGCCACCAAATGTTACAAAAAATGTGGAAATCAACTTAGAAAAACCGAGTTTTCATTTTAAGTTTATTGAAAATTTCCATCAACTCATCAACAAAAGCCACCAAATCACAAGAAAATTTGGAATCAATATAGAAAAACTGAGCTTTCATTTCAATTTTTATCAATTCTTTCAACAAAGCCACCAAATTACAAAAAAAAATATGGAAATCAACATCGAAACACTAAACTTTCATTTAAGTCTGTAGGAAAATTGTGATCAACTCTTCAACAAAAGCCACAAGAAAATGTGGAAACCAACTTAGAAAAATCAAGTTTTTATTGTAAGTCTTATTGAAAATTTCGATCAATTTATTAACAAAAGCCACCAAACCACAAGAAACTCTGGAATCAACATAGAAAAACTGAGCTTTCAATTCAAGTCTTATGCAAAATTTCGATCAAGTACTCAACAAAAGCCACCAACTTACTCAAAAAATGTGGAAATTAACAAAGAAAAACTGAACATTCATTTTAATCTTATGGAAAACTTTGACTAACTCTTCTACAAAAGCTACCAAATTACAAGAAAATGTGCAAATCAATATACAAAAACTGAGCTTTCGTTTCTACTCTTATGCAAAATTTCGATCAGCTATTTAACAAAAATCACCAAATTACTAAAAATGTGGAAATCAACATAGAAAAAACTGAGTTTTCATTTCAAGTCTTACAAATACAAGAAAATTTGAAAAAATTGTACCCATTTTTCGAAATTACATAGACAATAATTATTCTAAATCCAAATCAAGTTTAGAACTGTAAAGGCTCGTTGATAGTGCAGTGAAACGCCACTTCAAAAGCAAAACGCTAACCGATATAACAAAATAACTAACTAAGAAATGCCAATAGTTAAGTTTTACTATTTGTACATGTTCTTTATACACGAGATGTCGTAAGACACCCATTTCACTTAAAATAACTAACATCTCATAATTAAAAAACAAAATAAAATTATAATGCATGAGTGAGATGATTTAAGATGATTAGGACATACATTTATCATCGAAGAACAAAAATTAGTAAATATTGTGGATGAAAAAAAATTTGACACTTACGGGATATTTTAAGTTAAGTGGACATCCAACAGTTTCCTCAGGATGATAAAACCATTTAACCTTGACCACCATGGTACCACAAGATTCCCACATCGCTTCAATCCTACCAATATATGGCCTATCCGGTCTACCGGTCGAAAGAAATACTGCGGCATCTCCAACCTGTAAAACCATCGTTTCAATCATCCATCCCACAAATTAATCATAAAATTATCATTACCACAATGGCTTCCTTCCCTCTTTGTATAGTTTTAAAGAACTGCTTGCGGGATCTACCCTTCGCCTTCGGTCTTCTATAACCTTTTCCCGACCAACTCCACAACTGCCTTGCCGGTAGAAACGCGGTCATCTTACTACGACTTTCACACGATTCCTGTCTATCGCGAATCTTCTTCGTCTTCTACAAAACTCAAGTTACTTACACTATCAGAAATTAATACACCCACTTACTTTAGCTTTAGCTTCCAGAATATCATCCATAGTAACTTCATCTTCAGGATTGACTACAGGTTGGTACTCGGGAAACGTTTCGGAATCTTCAGTGCACTCATCATCGGGTTCTTCCTCTTCAATTTCCTCATTTTTTCACTGGTGTTCTTCTTCTCCTCGTTTTCCTCCTTATGATGATGCTTCTTTCGTTTTCTATGCTTCTTGTGGTGCTTCTTGTGTTTACAATGCTCATCGCAACACTTGTGTTTCTTCTTTTTCTTTTTATCGTCGTGGGCAAGTTTTGTTTCAGTTTGTCCCTCTTCTTCTTCTTCAACCGTTTCCTTTCTCGCACTTCTTCCGCTACTGTTACATCTGGTTTGTTATTAGCATCTTTGTTTTCTTTTTCAACTTCGCGTTCTTTTTCGGTTCGGTAATCGCTGGCGGAGGCGATGACACAGACGATAAGCACTGACTTAATCGACGTTCTTCGATCGATACGCTTGCAGAAATTCTTCTCTTACGTTTACTTAGGCTTAATAGGGGATTTGGGTCGTATTCTTTAAGAAAGACAGTTAACGCGATGCAATTAAAAAAATTTGGAACGTACCTATTATCGGGTAATTAGGAGGAAGCAGCCTGATATCTTCCAATGCGATTCGCCCACTGTCGCCGTCGTCGAATTCGACAGCGACAAATTTCGAATCTAAAGCTGGATCTGGTGTTCCCGGTTCGGCGACACTACCCGGATATAAACAACGATATTGTTGACTCCAGTAAGCGCAAAGTCTTGTACCGACCGGCAGCTCGTCGGTACTAGCTGGAGATACTTCAACAATCTGGAAAAAAAAAATCGTGCAACAATTTTCACGATTTCGAAGGAAACAAAGCCAACAACAAAAAAAGCAATGGCGCGTTACATTTTTCTTTGTTAATTTAAAACAAATTAAAATTCCCAGTTAAATTACTGTGGTGACCGTTTAATTAATTCTAATTGTTGGCCTCGTTTACGCTGCTTTGAATTACAACTACGGACGGTATTATATTACACGCGGTTTTTCACGTAGGTTACATATCTTAACACAAATCGTGTTGTGTGTTTTATTTTGCAAATTTAATACGTTAATGTATTTAACACGGTTCGACGAACGCAGGCTTAAGAAAATCTCAAGACCAAAATTGTAGTCGTCTGTCTTCCATCAATTTTGGGCAGACATCGTTTGATTGGAAGATTTTGTTAAGCCTGCTCGACTCGTAAAAAGTAACACTCACGGCATCCCTCAAAATTTCCTCTCTCGACATGATATGGGGACGGTTTCCTCGTTCTCCATCCAAAGTGATCAGTAGACGTCGGGCGGCTCGACAGAATGCAATTGCCCAGCGTAAAACAACCCACCCATTGCAGTAAGTACTCTCATTTTGTCCTTTTCTAAATGTTCGTCAGTTAAAACGCAACGATTGTCCAATGGTTTCGGCAATTCTTCAATAGGTTCGACTTCAACTTCAACTTTAACTTCTTCCGCTTCCTCTTCTTCTTCATATACTTCGTCTTCTTCTTTATCTACAGTATCATCAAAACTAGCAACTAATTCTTCAGTCTTATCTTGCTCCCAATCGTTATTGGCATCGTCGTCTTCGACGTATGTCTTTATTGTGAGCTCAGCTTTAAGTTTTGGCGGATTTTGCTCTGCTTCTCTGAATAATTCGGCAGAAGCGGCGGAGAATGTTTAGGTACTTTGTGCACTTTTCCCTTTTTCGTCGTCTCCTCGACGTACCGCGGAGGACTGTTCGAGTAAACAAGCGCGCCCTTAGTTTGCATTTGCAGCTTCTGCTTAGCGGCGAGAAGGTAACCGACAAAGCTACCAGATTTTGGTTTTTAGCCACGATTGTTTCGGTGGCGGTGCGTACATCGCACGAAGTCATCAACTTCTTAGGTCTTCCAACTTTACGTTTCTGCGAAGAAGGCGTTTTCTCCGGAGAACTATCAGTAACATCAGTTAAAGAAATATTCCGGTAATCTAAAACAGGCTCCGGAGTGCTGATCGCGCACAAAGTCGGAGGCCTAAGTAAGTCGCCATTTTATTAGGCTTGATAGGTACGTCCATTTTATCCAAAAGCGGAGGGGCGTAACGCTTCTATCCGAATGCATCGACTTCTTTCTAGATTTTCGCCTTCTCGATTCTTTTTCATCGAGCGACTTCCTCTTCGGTTTTAACTTGCTTAGTTCGCGTTGTTTTTCTTTGTACTGACGTTGTAGCTCGGCGAGCTTCATCCTCATATCAATTCCATTGCATTCATCTCCGGCCAGTCGTCTTTAACAAAGTTCGTTTGCGACTTGCTCGCGATGTACTTCAATACCTCTTCTTTAGATTCCCTCGATTTATAACTTCTGTGGTCGCTATCCGTACACGAACAATTCTCACTGATTTTATCACTATTTTTGTACTCTTCATCAACCGCACTGCATTCGTAGTCCTTTTTCACCTTCTTCGTTTTCGATTCTTCATTCCTTTTCGCTTTTCGTTTTTCCTTTTTACGCTCCTCGCGAACGTGATCTTTAGTTTTCTCCTTCCCGGCGCTCATTTTAACTTCCACTTCTTCCATGATTCTTTGTTCGGCTAATGCGCACAGCAAATCTAGACCGCCTAGTTTATCATCTAAATTCGTAATCACAGTTTCATTTTCACGGTCGGCAATCGACATTTGACTAATCCTACTTAAAATACCACCATCGTTTTGCTCGCCTTTTCCCGATTCGACATCGTGTTTACGACTCTCAAATTCGACGATACTGTTCGAGAGCAGTTCTAATCCGCTTAAATCTGGCTTTTCAACGTCTTCTTCTGTAGGTTTAGGAACTGAATGGGTTGTAATAGTGTCAGGTACTTGTTCCTCCTCCTTTTTGACGTTTGTCATGATTTCTGTTGCAACATGCGATGTACTATCGTCCTCGGTGACAATAGGTATGTCGGTTTGATTGCTTGCATCTTGCACTCCCGGTGCTACTTCCTCTTCACTTAAAGCCGCCACTTCCGGAGGGGGAGTGAGACAAACAACCGGCGAAGTAGCTTGCGACCTACAAGAAGTTTCATTTGGTGTTTGTGACAGGATTAAATTAGTTGGATGTTGATAAATCACGTGTGTTGTTACTAACGGTGCCATGCTTTGGTCTGTAAACACTGTGCCAGTGTTGCTCGCTATAGTACTGACTGCTTGCAACGTTTTATTTTGGTCGAGGGTTGCTGCGTCGGTCTCGATTTTAATCAAAGTCGTTGTGGGTATCGGGAGGGGGATTTTTCTTTTGGTGTCGGTGGTCGTGACCGCCAATAATCTGGTGCTGTGTGTTTGCGTGTGCTGATGTAATGTTGTGCTCGTTGATAAGTAATCGGAAGACGCGGAACTGAGTAGTTGAAGCGGCGGCGGAGGTAGAGGTGGTAACAGTACCGACGACGGTTGGTGGTAACTTGGCCACAATACTGTTTGTTGTACTTGTTCTGAAAATTATAAAAATTTAGCGTGGAGCTTTAATGATTAGTCACATATGGGGGTGAGATAACGTAAATAAAAGGCACAAAAGAACTGAGTCATCATTATCTCGAACGTATTTATGTGTGATCAAACAAAGAGAAAGTTTTCCTTTCAATAGCAAGAGAATTTAATGTTTTTTGTTCCAGATAACATTGTAGTTTTATGGGGAAACATTCGTTAATATAAGCGCAGTACGTGGAGTATGAGTATTTAACTAATTATAGTTGAGGATGGGCGAAGATGAATCAGATTCAGTTTCAGTCTTACTTTCATTTTATGCGGCGAAAACTGAACAGAGAACAACAACAAAATACACGGAATTATTAGAAACTTATTTACTTTTAGTTATTTACAAATTTCGTAACGCGCACGCAACAGTAATTGAATTACAAGTAGGTCATTAAATTAAAAAAAAGAAAAACAAAACTCAATTAAAAACGAAAACAATCGTTTTAGGTACTAATTGATACCCTGTGTTAAAGTCAAATTGCGATGTGACGTTAACATTACAAGCAAAATTAATGACTTTCTGGAAGAATGTAATCAGTAACCATTAGTCTAGAGGTGGACCTTTACAAAAGTGGACGAAACTTGACAGGAATTACCTCAAAATGTTCGGATTTTCTCAAGTTTAATAAATAAACTCTTCCAATTTTTGCTTGGTTTGAATTTTTTGCATGATTTCGCACGATACCAAATGTTAGCAACTTGAGAATATTGCAGATAAATAAAAGAACTGGATGAATGTTACGAATTCTGTGTCAGAAATCTTCATCTGCAATCATCAAACAATGAATAAAGTCACGTTTAAGAGCATCAGACAAGGGAAAATTCCGACCCTAACTACTCATATTACAAATGAATTCAAATATCCTAAAGTACCAAGCAATTCAGAAATAACCTGGACGTGGTCCTCCTTAAAACCGAAAGAACAGAGCTTTCAGATCAGAAAGGAAAATTGGAATTAGGAAAAGAATTAGACAAAATGAGGAAAGAAATGTTAAGACAGTCACAAACAAATGTTAAGAAACCCAAGATACCGAAATACGAAGATACAATACCAAGTAAAAATAAAGAAGAAAGCTTGAAAGAACTACATCTATAGGAAGACGGAAATTAACAATCATGAAGCATTAAGCTAAAGGTGCTGAATTTATAGGTGAGAAGAATAATGAAGACAACAGAAGAAATTTTTGAAAGTTTATTAAACGTCTGAGAGGTACATTCCAGGAACCAGTGTACATAAAAATAGAAACTGAAGAAAAACAGATTAAATAAATCAACATTGATTCAGAAAACTGGATAGAGACAGCAGAACAACAACAACAACAACTAGAATCATTATAAAGAAGCAAATGAAATGGTATGCCACTTAACTAAAATAAGTAACCAAAAACATATTACAAACGAACCCCGACAGAGAGGAACACCCGAGAGAAGAATGTGGAGAGAAACGCAAAAGCGATGAACTTGAAAGAACTGGCCGCTGCCAGGGTCCAGAGGAGGAAGAACTTTGAGGAACGTTTCCTGCAGTGAAACATGTCAAGGGTCAGAACAAAATTTGCCAACGTTTCGTCGAGCATCGTAAAACGCATCAAGGCGAAGATTGGTAGATTTAGTTAAAACATTTGCAGTGGGAAACATCTCAGCAATCGAACTACCTTTAAAATTTTGGAATTCTTTCTCAAGTTTTTTCTTGGTTTTAATTTTTTGCATGATATAGCGTGTTGGCAACTTGAAAATATTACATATGCATACTGGATGAATGCTACGAAACACACACTGTACAACGGAAAGGTCATGCGGCGATAAACGGAGATTGAAACCAATGACGCTATAGGTAAATAAAGAAGAATATCACTCTCATCAAAATTAGAAGAAGACTGATAGAATTCTGTGTTAGAAACCACATAGGAAACAATATATTTACGTTTGAGAGCAGACAAGGAAAGTTCATAATATGAAAAAACAAAAACAAGTTAACAAATCCCAAAGTACCAAGGATTCAGAAATAACTCCTAGAAACAGAAAGAGAAGAGCTTTCAGAAAGAGTTTGGAAAACAATTAGACAAAAAAATGAGGAAAGAAATGTGTAGACAACAAAAAACATGTCAACGATGGTGAAATACAGAAGTACTAAACAAAGTAAAAGCAAAAAAGAACTACATCCAGAGGAAGAATTTATAGAAGAACCAGAGAAAAATGTAATGAAGACAACAGAAGAAGCTCGAGGTCTGCGAGGTAAATTCCGAAAACCAATGTAGTACATAAAAAAAACAAAAACAAAAGGTTCAATAGAATAACATTGATATAGAAAATGTGAAAACAATAATTCAACAAAGTGGGTAGAGATCAAAAGTTTCAGAAGAACTTTCAATTAAACGTTAATGAATTAATTTGAGAATAAAAATTCTTATAAAATACATTCTATTATAATTATAAAAAAAAACAAAAAAATGGATTTAAATTTTTTTTATTTAACCAAAAAAGAATTTCAGAAATAACCTTGACGTGATTCGAAAGGAAATGATAAAACAATTAGAATAAAAAAAGGTAAAGAAGAAGACCGGAATTAACAGACACCAATATATACTATAGTGAAATGGAGCCAAAGGTGCTGTGCTTATAGGTGAGAAGAATTTGGAAAGAACTAGAGAAAATGCAATGAAGACAACGGACGAAGTTTTTGTAAAGTTTATTAAACGTGTGAGGTCTGCGGGTACATTCCAGAAACCTAAAGAATTTGAAAGAGCTGACCGTTGATAGGGTCTAGATAGAGGTTTCGTCGAGTATTGCAAAACATACTCGTATCAAGTGAAAGTACTATTTGATAATATTGACTACTGGTTGCTGAATGGCTTTGAATTGATAGAGAAGAAATTTTTGGAAGGTTTCAGGTCTGCGAGGTAAGTTCCGTGAACCAACATAGTACATAAACAAGCTTTTACCGTAGAACTCCACATCACTCCGATACGCAAAAATAAAATTGCGTTTTAGAAAAATTGATTCAAAAAGCTATAGACAATAGAATTTCCAACAACTCTTCTCCATCAACTTTTTTTGTAAAATTGATATTGGTGGAAATATTGTTACAACAATTATTGTCACGCGATTGTTATATCTCAGTAATTACTTATCGAATCAAAAATAGTTTAAACAAAAGTTGTGTATAATTAAATTATAAACAACTTTTTTAAACAAAAATGTTAAAATGCATATTTTTCTAAATATTTTTTAAACAATCCAAAATCTGTGTAGGGTAACGGTCCTTTTGACTACATAGAATATGCCCAAAATCTAATCAGATCTGCGGAATTATAAATAAAGTCCATGTACAAAGTTTCATAAAAATCGGACGGGTGGATTATTTCTTGATATCTTGTTTACATACAGACGGACGGCCGTCGTACATAAAGTTATTTTTTGTTTCATTATAACGTACTTACTCTAATTCGTCGGAAAAGTGAAAAAAGGGGTGCTAAAATTTTCGGTTTGGAAACAGTCGCACAAAGATAGAAACCGAAGCAAACAACATTGATATAGAAAAAGTAGGAGAAGCAATAAGTTAGATCAAATTGGATAGAGACAGTAAACACCTGAAATGAACAACTACCAGTAGAACCATTGAAAAGAAACAAATGAAAAAATATGGCCGCCTAACTAGAATAAGTAATCAAAAACATGTTAGAAACGAAGCCCAGGCGAAGAATGTGGAAAGGAACACAAAACCGAAGAGAACTAGCCGCTGATATGGTACAGAAAAAAGGGAGAAGAACTTCCAAGTACGTTTCATGTAGTGAAACATGTCAGGGTCAGAATAGAAATTGTCAATCGTAAAACGCATCAAGGCGAACATCTCAAAGCATTTCATAATTTAGATCGTATTGATTACTGCTTGCAATCTAGAATGAAAAAATTGCTGATTGGTTTTAAGTTAATAAATTAAGATTATTAAAAATTTTCGAAAAAAAATCAGTGTGGTTTAACCACCAAAAATTTCCAAAATTGACAGCATTTTTCCTACTAAGTAACATATGAAGTCATATAGTCGTAGAACTACATATCTAAACCAATACGTTTTAGAAACAAAAATTTTCTTGCAAATTTACAGCAGACAATTCAAAATCGTTTTTTAAGTCAATACTTGGTCGACATCAACGATCGAAAACCGATTTTCTGTAAACAACTTACACTATCTGCCGGCAAATTTTGTATTAGTATTCGGACATGCTTCGATAGGTTGTGACATTAGTGCGAGTGAATCCGAAAAAATTGAAATTAACAATTGAAATGGCTGTTCGAAACGTTTCACTAAATTGATTTCCATTATTATTATTTGTCACCGAAAGTTTTCTAAATTTTCAACATTTTTCCCAAAAATACTTGAACACTCCCATAAAATTTATATTTATTGTCCGATTTTGACCAACTTTTTCTTTAAATTGTAGAGTATTTAAAACTATACTCATGATACATTACCATCAAATAAATAAACTGATTCATAATTTAGCCAAAAGAATTGTTAATGGTTTTGTAAATGTCCATTTAAGGAAAGCCCAATACAGAAGTGTACTCAGATTTTTTGAAAAAAAAATTGCTAATACAATTCTTTAATTTTCAATCGTAAAAAGTATGAAAATTTAAACGCTCCACAATTTATGAAAAGTTTTTTCAAAATCGCACAATAAATATAAATTTTATGGGAATGTTCCGCATTGAAGTAGTCACACTGTATATCTAAACTAAATTAAAATTTTTACCAAAGAAATTGTGCCCCAAAAATATATAGAAACTGTAGATAGCAACAAGTTTTGTTCCAACGTTTTCCTTGTTTGATCAATATTATTGACGCTCTTGTCTATTGCTATCCACGTGATCTTGCATCTCGGATTAAAAGGAAAACAATGTCTAAACAAAACGTTTAAAAAATGCATAAATATTTTTGAAAATATTGAAAATAAGGTCATTTTTAAAGTGTGCCTTGTCAAACAAAATTTTGCAAGTAAAACATGTAGAAAATGTAACTTTAAATTGCTGAAATTTTGCATATACGCCAAAAATTGCACTTTTCTCCTAATACCTTTTTTCATTTGGATAAATAGCGTAACTTTTCAGTTTTTGGGAAAAATTAAATATGATAGAGATTACTGTTTTTTGGATAAATTTTATGTTGATCGAAATAGAAATTGATGGGAATGCCAAATTTCGAATTCAATTCTTAATAAAAAAATCCTATATATGAAGTGAACTTTCACACTGTATAAACCAGTAGTTAGATTAGATTTTTAGCCAAATTGGTTATACTCAAGGGAATTTTTGTTTTTTTAAATAAATTTTGAGTCAAAGCATTTATGCTTTTTAAAAAATATTTGCAAATAAATCATGTTTGTGTCTTTTTTTCAAAAGAAGGGATTTTAAAAGTTTTAGAATTTTCTCAAAATATCAGATTTTCGACAAAATGGGTTGAGTCAAAGTAAATTTATTGTTTTTTAAATATATTTTCAAAATTAGTCATGTTTTCTCTTTTGTTAAACAATGATTTCATATAAATAGTTTTTTTAAGATGTTTTTAATATTTTCAAAAAAATCGTATTTTTACCAAAACAAATTTTTAAAAAGATTTTTTATTAAGATTAATTATTAGATTTTGGGGAAAACAGGTTAAACTAAAATTTTGGTCTACTTTTACTATTATCTATTTTTTCAAAATATTTTTTAGATAAATTCAGTTTTTTAATTAAAGATATTTTTGGTTTATTTTTAAAATCATCGTATTAGCAGGCTACTTCTCTTTTAGCAAAACTTCCTTAAAACTTATTACATTGGAAGAAAGACTTAAGAAATAGTACGAAACACTATTTTCAAATAGCCCCACAAGCACTCATTTGTTCTTTAACCCGACTCGTTTGAAAATTTCAGATTAGTGCTTGAGCAGATGCCTTCTACAATTACTACTGTTTTCAATTACTCGTATGCAGTGGCGGCTTGTCCATATGGTCATTTGGTCAATGACCTCCCAAAAATTTTGACAATATATAAAAATATTCATTATTACGTGTTTTATTAAAATAGGTAATTAAGTCGCAAGTACAATAACTTAAAATTTATCGGCCGTCGTTCGTAATTCATCCTCTTCAACCTTGGGCTGGCGGTGCGAATTGTCCTCATTGAATTAGATCTACCCGGAAAAACTCGAAAAACGTGCAGCGCCCGAATAAACGCGAACGTCGAAACAATAATCAACTTTGGGTCATGAGCCGGGTCCCGCAGTTTACGTTGACTTCGTATAGGGTGTACAACTACGCTCGATTTTTGATTCGATTTTCGCGTGTTTTAAATCAATTTAAGAATTTATATTGATATGTTTTACTGTTGTTGTGTTGTTTTGTGAAAATACTATTTTTGATTCGCGTGTGCATGCGCTATAATAGAAAATGTCGGTAGTGCAGAAAATTAAACAACTAAAAAGTGCTAACAAACTTAATTTTACAAAATTAGTTGAGTTCAAGGCAAATGGTCGTCCTTTGCCAGAACTAAGTTTACGACAAACTAGCAAAGACAAAAATAAAGATGTTCATCGAAACTTTCGCAAGGTAATGTACGATTTAGCTAACTGGATATGTGGTTGTGAAGTATCAAATGTATTTTACTGTTTTGTTTGTTTATTATTTTCTAAAGACTCGTCAGACTCGCTATAGTGCAAATCCGGTGTAAGAGATTTAAAACATTTAAAAGAGGAAATAAAAAAAACATGCTTCGTCTGCAGAACACATGAAATGCTCGGTAAATTTTGCAACCGTAGGAAATGTTGATATTCGTACACAGCTAGACAATGCTTACAGAAAATCCCTTAGAGATTTTAATGAGAATGTTTCGAAAAATCGCTATATTTTGAACAGAATTGTAGATTGTATAAAATTTTGCGGTGCATTTGAGTTATTTATATTTTTTAAGTATCTCTATTTTTAAATTAATTTTGACCTCCCAGTATGATTGACCACGAGCCGCCACTGCTCGTATGTACTTGGAACAATACTAATCAAATGGTTGTAGGTAGCATTAAATATTATTCGTACAATAAACGTCACATCATAATAAACCATGACCTTTAAATAAAATGAAATCTGCAGATATTGTAAACATAGTTACGTCATAATCATCGCACAAATTTATTCGTAATGCTGTCAAATAAATATACAAATTAATAACGCGTGTGACAAATGAAAAGAAAATATGTAGGTGATCTGCAGGCCTGATCTGTTAAATTAGAATAATTAACAACTTTGTTGACTTTGTGTAAACTTTGCATAAGTTGATTCTTTGATTATTATAACCAACTAAGTGTTGGCATAAATAACTTTCAGCAAACGATTCGAGATTGTTATTTGTACCAACACCTAGTTGGCTATAATAATAAAAAATGGACTCTTTAACTGCTTACACATCTGTCGACAAGGTTGCTTTAATGGAAATGCACTTTCTAACGTGTTACGAAAATACGAGACGACACTAGATTCGCACACTTATTGGTAGTATAATTAGATTCAAGTGACTTTACGTTGATATTATATTACATTGTGATATAAAGTAAAGTAAAGTCTTCCTGCAAGTTAATTACGTCCTAAACCAAAGAGAAATATGTATGTATATACTTATTTTTTGTAAAGTTCGCGTGTATCGAGAGTTAGCAAGCTCCGCCTCTTTTTAAACGACCAATACCGTAACTTGTTTTCCCGTACTCACGCGACGTCTTGAACTTTAAATTCGACGTCCACGAGCGCTATTTTTTTTAATTCGAGAAATTTTGAGTATTTGCGTTATGACAATAAATGACCAAATTCTAAATTTGAAGAACACCAACCGGTGTTTTTAAAATCAAAGTACGCCTAGAGATTTTATCTGCCAACATTCATTTGACAATCAAAACCTAAACTATATCACTGTATCAATTGTTGTGTTATGACAGATTCACAACTTCACGGAATTTAAAAAAAACACCCCTTAGGTACAAAATTAATTGAAATACAATAATTAACATATTGGCAAGATACAAAAGAAAATAATACGAAAAAACTGAAAATTGCTAGAAGAGGAACAACACAAAGTGACACTTTAGAGAAGGATAAGTAATTTACTGTAATCATCAATGAAACAATAACAAACAAAAGTTCTAGTAAATTATACTTTCTACTTTTACTTGAACTTCTTTCGAAATGTATCGTTTACGATGTGGAGTTCTGTAACAAATAACTTAATTTATGATATATTCCATTCGCGTTTTTATGTAAAGTTCTTTTCGTAGTCAAATGCACAATATAAGGTCACCGTTGATTCAAACTGTTGTTTGTAACTTTACTCATTACCTGTGTTTATTTAGGTACTGTTCTACTAAATCGGTCAATGATTTTGTTATAGGTCATATTATTTAAAATTATTTAGCAGGTGCACTCATCGAATTTCAAAGGAAATGTAGAAGCAGGATATTGCATGTTATTCGTTAACGAAGAAAATAGACGCGGGGCAAGAAAGTCTACCAAAACTCGTATATCATTACGTTCAACGTTAAATGTTACAAACTTTCAACTTCGGCATAAGCCGGGGTCAAAACTAGGCAAAAATAACAAATTACTAAATATCAACAAGAAATCAGAAAGGAGGTAGAGATTCAAAATATGAAGAGCATGTAGGAAGAGAAATTGTTCAAATCAATCATATATTTGGCGCTCGAGCAGGGACTTTGAATTCATCCAGCCCAAACATCTCAAGAAATTTGATTGCGATCGAATGCTTTATTATTATAGTTGATCGTGATTATAAACTAAGTATTTGTTGAATTGTACCTAAATTAATTAAAAATGTAAAGGCAGTGAACTATGAAGAATCGAATGAAATTAGAATAATACATTCTCATCAAAATAAAATTCGAATACCCTCCATATTTTATACTTTCTATTGATATGTGGGAAGTTTTGACACACACGGAAGAATTCAGCGGCCATAAAAGCCTACAGTATTATGATAAAGTTTATGATGCAAGAACTATTTGCATTCTTCAAGTAAAACGCATAAATTCATTTGTCAAAACAAAATTAATTAATGCAACATGCAAATTTACCTATTCCCGTTGCTGGAAGAAGTAATAAGTGACCGGACGTTGGATCTCTCACTAATTGGACTCCAACGGGCGGTACAGGTACGGGTAATGGCACCATAGGCTCCACAGGCACAGCAGCTGCAATAAAACAAAACAAACTTATATCACAAACATTGTGGCAATTAAGGAAGGAGTCCGCGGGCTTACGGAAATGCAAATGATTGATGACGGTATCATTATAACACGATATGATATCTGCGTGCATCATTTATTGACTTTCTTTATCTTTGAGCGAAAAATAACATCGAGCCGGAACGGTAATTAAATTATTGTGTTCAGGAAGTAGGCGTAATGGTGTTCCTCATGGTACCGAAATGAGATTATGCTGGTGCGTGACCTTGAAATACATCGTAATCTGAAGGGTGTGATGTTTCTAAGCAGGCCATGGATAATATTTCAATCCGCCGCCATTGTGAAATTTAAAAAAACAAGGACGACGTGTACCATCATTATAATAGCAATAATTATAATAACACCAAAGGGGGCTGTGCTGTTATGTTTGAAACACGAAGAGATGGTTATTTTTCTAAAAGAGTTGCGCATAATTAAATGCGATGTTCCATTTCGATAAATAATTAATAAAAGTGCACTTTGCATCACTAAAGTTTGATTGCAACAATGCGAACATGCGAAGCTTTTAAAAATTCATAATTCAATAGTAATGGGTATAGTATTTAGCTCCAGTGCGCATTATTATTTAGTTGATTTAGTAGATGAGCTTTGTGGTCAGTGACCATAGCCGCCTTTTAGTATTGGAAAATAATGTACGCTGAAGGAAAGAACGTCAACGTTCACATAATTTTGGTTCGTGCTGTACGTAAATCACTCAATAGTCAAATTCAACTAAACTGTCGGCACCCCAGTTCATTACTACTCATTAGCGGTGGATCGTTAACCACCTCTATAAAGTAGTAAAGCAGAGAGAAAGTGAGAGTAGCTCGCCGCCGTCGTCGACGACGTCGTCTCGCTCCGTCCAAAATTAGTCTATGCGTACGTCGTACGAAACGACAAAAGAATTTCTTTTAAAACAGAAAAAAAACCGGTCTAAAAATGGAACTAAAAAAAGTTGTGGGTCAAGTGTGCCTTGCTTACCAGGATACTGCCACAATGTAGGAGTAGCTATGGTGGAATTGTGCGATCCACTAACAGACCATGCTGCTAATCCTGCACTTCGATCTTCTGTACACTGTAAAACAGCTCCGCTTCTCCTGGTACGCCTCCTGTCGTGCCCGCAGCCATGCCAGGCGTCGAATCTGACACACAACATTTGGACATCAACACTTGAGGCATTCACATAGATCTTTATCTATGAAAAGGTTTCAATAAAAGGAATTAAGGGATTATAATTTTGAATGAGCTACAAACAATTATTGACTGACGTCGTTTTATATAAAATTTCGCGACATTATTATGTATACCTCTTTACATAATAGACTTCAATGATGGATGAAGAAACAATGGTGGAATTACGTAAGCTTTCCAATTAAGATAAAACTTACCGTACTCCGATAACCTGGACATCCTCGTGGTGGTGTTGACTGTCGTAAGAAGTCCAGTAGGGGGAAGAGAAGGGGACGATACAATGTCATGGTGGTGTTGTATCCTCTGCCTTGCCACCGCTATACCGACAGGAATATTTCCTTGAATATAGAAAAAAATCGTGAATTAAAAATATCGAAGGTAGTCAAGCTGATAACTTCGGTTACCGGACCTGACCATCAAGACTAGAAAACAACACACAGTCTCTAATACAAGTTGTGTAAGGGTACATAAGATTATTTGTGTTATTTCCCAATTTTGAATGAGGTTTCGTATAAATGATTGAGTTTCAAATCTCCATTTTCAAATATCTAAAGTAAGAATTTATTCGATTTTTAGATGGACGTCACCAGTTTTACGCATTATTCCATTACATTTGTTACAAAGAAAGATTTCGTAAAAAATAGGTCCCACGTTGATTGACAAAAGCACAGTGAGTGTAGCAATCATACCGAGAAAATCCAAATAAAGAAATAAGATAAGAAAGAGAAATAATCGTAAAGTTTTACCTAATCCTACGACTTTCGTCAAACTTGATAAAACGACTATCAGAAAAAAAGTTTTAAAATCTCCAGAGCTGGTACTTCAGAAAAATGCCGTGGGCATTGAAAAAAGCTAAGCTTTTGATGAAAACTTTCAGAACTGTCTGGCTTGTTCTTTCAAGTGAGTATGTGGGTAGGTAATTAAAAAGAAATCTAATTTGATTTGATTTTTAAATAATGATGCTTCACAGGGATCAGTTCTTGTGCCTGTGTTTTTGTATAAGTGCATTTCTGATCCTCTTTGTTTTTCATTGTCGATGAGAGAAATCTTATGAAAAATTCAGTAAAATCTACTTCTAAAATACACTAAATAACAACAGGCTAATGTAACCTTGAAAGAAAAATGCATTTACGTTCAACATCGAAATTATACTCTTGATTCTAAGGTGTAGCATTGTACAGGGTAGCCCAGAACTTTTACTAAGAGAAACAATTGACAAATGTAGACGACAATCTAGATCTCAAAGTCTAATTCTAGAAAGCAAACTATATGTGAATAATACTTCTTGCTATGGGTTTCAAATGAAATTTTGACAATAACGTTTCATAATTGACTAGACCTTGTGGATCAAGTTCAGATATCTTTTTTAAAATTGAAGAATGGAAAAAAATTGATCAGAAAAATTTGATAAATGGTAGATGGTTAGATCGACTAACTTTTAGTTGCTTGTTGTTTTTTATTAAATAATTGTTTGTATTAACGTAATTTAATGTTAATTTATTTTGTGATGTTTTTTGCCGTACGTTTGTTAATTGGATGATGTCGTTACCTAAAAGAAAAATAACGATTAAAGAACAGTATTTTACGTCCTGATAGAAGGCAACACATTTAGTTACCGAAACATCGACGAAACAGAAGAACCAGTTCTTTATGATATAATCCCACTCCTATAGAAGTAGAAGGAAACTACCAATAAAATTTAAAGGTAGATCAAGAAATTGCATAATAAATGGTAGATCGCAAAAGAAGTAGGCCATGCAAAACGCAACTCTGTTGTTTAGATGAACCAAAAATCTAGGAAACGTACTAAAGAAAAATGCCAGAAGTTTTTCTATAATGTGAGGAGATGCTTTGTAGACGAAGAAATTTTAATTTTCTTACGATCATATTGATTCAACGATCACAAAAATTCTAGAAATTGATGATCACCTGCCTGAAAATCTTGTAATGATCCAACAAGACGTAGCTCCACCCTTCAAAAACGTTCGCCCATAATTAGATCAGAATTAGACAATTGATGGGTAATTCTAGAAGACTGTCTCGGTCTTGTAATTTGAATTCAAATGACATTTTTAGGGACATCTCAGGTTTGTAAGTCGACCCCTAAATGTAAAGAAATGATCTAATGATCACAAAAGTTCTGGAAATTGATGATCAGCAATCAACATACATAACCCCCTGTGGGTACAATTGGATCAGAATTTTCTAAAACAATAAATAGGTAAGCGTGAGGCTGTAGAATTACCACCACAGTCTCCTAATTTGAACCTAAACGACGTTTTTGAATTCATGGTTTTTACAAACCAATCCAAAAATCTTGGTGTTTTAAGACAACTATTGCGGAAGATGGCAGAATGCAGACGTTTTTGCAAGTGTAAAGAGATGTTTCATATATAGTTGACATTTCAATTTTTTACGATCACATTGATCCAATGATGACAAAAATTATGAGAATGATGATCAGCTGAACAAAAAATCTTGTGACGTTCCAACATGACGGAGCTCTACTCTGGACATAATTAGATCACAATTGACAGGTAGGGAGAGGCTCTAGAAAAGCCACCTCCTAAATTACGCCTGAACGACTTTTTTTTAAGATTCATCTGAAATAAATGGTTTTGGAAATTCGACACAAAAACCTTGGAGTTTATTTTTTACGATCATATTGATCAAAGAACACAAAAACTCTGAAACATGATGATCAATTAAATGAAAACCCTTTTGACGACGCACAAGACAGAGATGTAAACCTTGTGTAGACAGGTTCTATACATTTGCCAGGAAAGATCTTATTTTTGTGCTACCTACATCTAGGAAGGCGTGGTAACTAAAGGGAATTATAATATAGTCCACTAATTCATTTCCACAGTTTGACATATTTTGGAAGACTATCCATTGACAAATGAAGCTAAAACTTGATTTATTGACTTGGGGGTTTTGACTGGAACTTGAATGAGTTCCATCAAGTACCTCCATGAAACTGTTTTCCTAAAGTTCATTTACACATACATACACTTAATAAATATAATTTACAAGATTAGTTTAGAGTTGGCAGAATTAGATGGTATTCCTAATCTTTACCAAGGTTTGCCATCATTTCTCAAGGTTTCGTACACTAGGTAAGTTAGTACAGGTTAGTAATGATCATTAGAAATACATACCATTTGTTGTGACGACAGAGGGCATCGTAGAAACTGAAAGTTCAGAATTTTTATGCGTCGGCGACGTAACTTCGATCTTAACCACCGGCGAAACGCTCGTAGATATTTCCGCCACCTGACAAGGATTCGAGCCGGGTTCCTTTTTTACGTTGACCAAACTCCAATCGATCGGATTCGTTCGACTGCAACCGGTCGAAATTTCGGCAAACTTCCTTATCGTAGGATCTTGCGAACAACTGCACGGCTTCTCCGACTTCACTTGATAACATTTTTCTTCGCATTTCTTCTCTTGGCATTTTTCGGCGACAGAGGTACATCCGGCTGATGTATGATGATGTTAGAGTTGAATCCCTTAGTGAATAGTTCGAGTTGGGCAGCGGTCACTGGAGAATACGGAGATCCCGGGGGAGGAGTGGGCGCGCCGAACGTGTAACCCGCCGAAGAAAACAACGATTCTGAAACAAAAAGATTGCTATAAAGACAGTAAACTAAATTTCTACAAACTAGATCCCTCAGCCCATCTCAAAACTGATGTTTCAAATAAATTTAAATAAATGCACGGATAAACTGATTCTGGTCCTGTCAGTTCTGCCAAGTTAACTAATTATCTATATCTATACTATTGTAACAGAGTACATCGTTGAGCTTTGTTTGCAAACAAAATAAACATAAAATAATAGAATGTGGAAATGATTTCTCTTTATTTCCCAAGAACCCTTCAGATTTTCTCAAATCACTTAGAAAAGTAAAATAATTCTGACTAATAACCGTTTCAGGCTAAAGCGAAGTGATAATTATTGGTATTACAGTAGACGAGATATTTCTTTTTCCCGGATATACATAACAAAATTTCCTAATATTGGCAACACCGTGACAGATCATTAT
Source organism: Abscondita cerata (assembly GCA_030710515.1). NCBI lineage: Eukaryota > Metazoa > Arthropoda > Insecta > Coleoptera > Lampyridae > Abscondita > Abscondita cerata. The sequence continues at coordinate 408,014 of JALBCR010002357.1, forward strand.
GACTTCATTTAGTTGTCTCAATTATTATCAATATGCACTAAACAAAACTTTCCCCAGATATAAGCTAAGTGTCCATCTATTATTCCTTGAAATAAGAATTTTTTGTAATATTGGCAATAGTGTCAATCACTTAAGACAAGTAAGATTACTATGAGTATTTTCATTCGAGATCAAATGTGATCAATAATTGCTATATATATATTTCTTTATTGCTAAGATCTTTCCCAACATTGGCAACACTGTGTATCACAAGTAAAATTATTACAACAACGTTTTCAGGTAGAAGCATAGTACGTTACATTTATTGCCATTAAATTAGACCAGAAACTTTCATAATGTTAGCAACTCTGTATATCAATTACGACAAATAAAATTATTATGACTAATAATGTCTTCATATGAGAGGGAATATGAAAATTATTGCAATTACAGAACCCAGATATAAATAGTTTTTCCTTTTTCGGATATAATTTTACCTAATTTTTTTTTCACTTGTTGGCAACACTGTCTACTACTTAAACCCAAGTAAGATTATTGGGACTAATAATTTTTCTTAGGGGCAAAGATTTTGCATAAGCCACAATTTTTCCCTGTAGATACAAATAAGTTTTCCTTTTTCTGAATAATCTTTCTAATTTTCCTAAAATTACTTAAGAAAAATAAGATAATTCCAACTAATAATGTAGAAGAGATTTTCCTTTTTATCAGGCTTTTCAATTCCCCTAAAAAATTTCTGACGTTGGCAACACTATCTTTCACTTAAAGTCAAGCAAAATGAATATGACTAATATTTTCCTTTTTTTTTAAAGAAAAGTATTGCCCTTTTTCCAGAAATAGTTAAAACATTTCCCCGACATAAGAAACTTTTTCTAATGTTCGCGTATCCCAAGACAATTAAAGTCATTACGTTCAATAGTCATTGCCATTACGGTAGACAACATTCTCCCTACAAATTTCCGAAAAATAGAAAAATAAGACTTTGTAGAAAATATAAACTAAGTAATTTTCCTGTCATTTTTGTATTATATTGTCTTGTTTTGGTAAAATTGGCAACCGTGTGTATCACTTATGGAAGAAAGATTATTATAGATAAAAACAGGTATTATGACTATACTAAGATTCACGAAGCAAAATAATTATCACGTTTTTCATGCACACTGCACGTGTAAGTCGTATTTACACGAAGAATATGATCGCGAGACGAACCACCACGGCAACATTAATAAAATGATGATTACATATTTAGCGTGGTGTAAAGCAGTCTAGTAGAGATGATTTCCCCATGTATAAAGAGATTTTAATTTTTTCCAAAAATCCTATGTTGCCAACACTGTGTATCACTTAAGACCAATGAAATCATTATCACCAATGATATGTTCATTGACAGCCATTGTGAAAATTATTGCTATATTTTCAGAGATCCCTCAAAATTTCCCTAAAATAAGAATGTTGGCAACATTGTGTAAAAATCTGTATCAGTAAAACAATCACTACTAATCTTTTCACGTACGTACAAATTAGTGCCATTACAGTTGACGTGATTTTTCCCCAAATATAAACAGATTTTATTTTTTCCCGAGATCGATGTAAAATTTCTTTTCTCACAATGTTGGCAATAGTGTGTTAAGGCAGATAAACTATTAACGTTTTCATATGGAAGCGAATGTGACAATTATTGCCATTATGGTGTAAACAAGAATTTTCCTCAGGTATAAACAAATATTCCTCTTTTCCTCAAAATACCTCAAATATCTTTAAAATATGAAGATATTTCTAATGTATACGACACTCTGTATCAAAGTGAAATGAAAAAAAAAAAGAAATATTATTTTTTTAAATTGAATATCCACATCCATCTTCTAAAGAAGTCAGAAGCAAACGAGTTGAAAAATCATTACAATTGGAGGAAACTTGTACTATCTTATCACGGGCATGGTTTTTCCGTAAAACAAAATAAAATTTCCAAGTGTTGGTAACACTGTATATCACTAGAGATAGTAAATTTATTGTGACTAATATTGTCGTCATGCGAAAGCCTCCGCAACCAAGACCAAATCAATGATAAGATTAACACGGACAAGTCAACTGGTTTGAACCGTTAACCGCAGCATGCATGTATTTTAAATATGAATGATTGTAAACAGTCTGAAAAATCATTTCCTAATGTTTGAAACACCGTGGCTTCATCATGTGGGAACGTTCGCGGCATGTTATGACCTTGACATGTATGACAGACCAAACTTTTCTAAAAATGTCATTTGTGATGGTGGATACTCAGTGCAATAAATAATAATTAATCTGTCCGAATTAGAAAACAATAAGCTAAAATATTTAGTGTTTTCCGAGAATCAGTTAATTGATTGAATTTCGACCCTCAAACTTTATACATTGAAAGTGGAATATTTATTGAATGTCCATTAGCACGACTGTGGAAAATTTTCTGGCAACATGTGTACAACTAATAAAACTTTGTGTTATTGTTCGTACAAACGTTGAATAGAAAATAATTTGGTACCACCGCACTACTTCCGGTATTGTACGCGGGTCCGTCGACAGAATTTGATCGATTCGATTTTGATTTTAAGTTTTGTATCGCATAACTTATATTAATTGGGCGTACGTGATGCAACGTTGATGGTATCTAAGTTAGACGTAATTATATGGCGAGGATGATCTGATGAGGTTGTATGCAATGTGCAACGAAAGCCTTTTTAACGTAATAAAACTCGACCCTTTTTCCTGTACATATTTTACGATACATATCAAAAATTATCTTAGTCGAGCATGTGTCGGAGATCGAAGACATTTTTACTACCCAGCCATTAAGCCATAAAAACCAACAGAGGTTCGAAAGACCATTTACAGTTACATCTAATCCAAAAACTTATTTAATTCATTCAATACACAAACTAAACGTACTCATAAAAATTCTAATCGCAAACGCTTTCAAAAGAACTGCATATAAAGTACACTCCGATAAGATGTAACACCGGAAATAGTGGGAGCAACTGATTGATAATGATAGACTTTCGTTTTTCATCTTTATCTAAAAGACGTTGTTGTTACGTAAGTCGAAAAAATATTAACCGAATATTTCGAATCGTAGGTTAGGATAATGAAATTGTGTAACGCCTGAGGCGCTCGTGTCAAACATTCTTGTGGAACAACACTATAAATTCAAACTGGTTTTGTGTATCGGTTTTGTGTCTCTAGTTTACAATATCGGGGTCCGGTCCTAATGTTTTTCTTTCTATAACCACTTTCTCTCTTTCTATTTCACGGGTATAGTTAAAGTTTTTTTTCTTGTTGTGATTGCTTTTCTCTTCACAATGGTTACATTAACTTTTTCGAGGAGTCATTGATGAATGCATTTGCTTTGGGTCGAAGGCATACAAATCGAAAGAGTTGGCTTCTTTACCTGCATTTCTTGTTGCCGGTGCAGGAATGAATTGAAATTAATTATTGTGTTCTCGATATATCGTGTCAGTGTTTGTCTATTGGTTCTAGGGTGAAAATCTAACAGATTAATTTCAACTGTTGTGTTGATTTAGGTTCGATATTCAACTTCAGTGCATGCATGTATCTGAAGAAAAAAATGCAACGTAAAGGTTGTGGAATGTCATTCAGTTTCTCTAATCAAAATGTCAAAGGTGTTGGTTAACCAGCAGCAACTAGCGAAAATAATTATTGTCCTCCCTCATCTTCAAACACTACTCACAGGTTCAAATACTTCCATAATGTTCATAGCTATGGTAAAAAGCATACAGTGACTCTAATACAATAGTTAAGCAAAGTATTTTGATGAGTGGCAGAATAGTCCATGCGCAGCTTTAATCAACAAACCTATCAATCTAAATAAATATGAAAATCAGAAACATAATTTTAAAATTGATGATTCTTCTGCTTGCAAATTTAGATTCACCAACTTCAATCAATCAATTAACACACGTTATGATGGTAAAGCTAGTGGAAGGTTTCGTTTTAATGATAAATTTGTTAGTTAAGCCAGCTACGCAGGAGATCTTAGAAAACCACGCTTTGCTGTTGACATCACTGTGTATCACACATTACACATTTTTTTTCAGATTCCAACAACTATGAATTTTCTCCCAGAGGCAGCCACATTACCCTAAAATAGAGAAGTTATCCCAATGTTGGTAACACTGCGACTAATAATAACTTCATGTGGAAGAAAATGTGAAAATTATTGTCATTACAATAGACAAGGTTTGCGTCAGATAAATAACAAGTATTAATTATTTTTCCAAAATACCTTAAATTTTCCCTAAAATAGGAAAGTTTTCCTAAAAGTTGGCAACACTGGGGATCACTAAAAGTAAAAATTATTATGACTAATACCTTCGTGTGGAGGAAAATTATTGTCATTACTGTAGACAAGATTTTTCCCAGGTCAATACAAATATACCTATTTTTCCAAGATACCTTAATTTTTTCATAAAAACAGGAAAGTATTGTCATTACAGTAGACAAGATTTACCCTAGATAAATATGTACAAATATTACTATTTTCCCAAGTTACCTCAAACTTTCCTAAACAGAAAATTTCTCAAATGTTGGCAACACAGAGTATATCACTGAAAGTAAAATTATTATCACTAATAACTACATGTGGGAGCGAATGTGAAAATTATTGTCATTACAGTAGACAAGTTTTATCCCATATAAATTTCCAAGATACCTCAAATTTTCTCTAAAATAGAAAAGTTTTCCCAATTTTGGCAACACTGGATATAAAAGTAAAAATTATTCTGAATAATTATGGTCATTACACTAGACACAGGCTTTCTCCAGGTAAATAGAAATTTTGTTTATTTTATTTAGGATACCTGAAATTTTCCTCATGTTGCCAACACTGTTATAAGTTAAGTTATTACAACTTCAAGTGGAAACGGATGTGAAAATTATTGCCATAAGTTAGTTCAACACCAATATTTATATTTTCCCAAGATACCTCAAATTTACGTTAAAAAACGAAAGCGTTCCTAATGTTGACAAGACTGAGTACCCTAAAAGTAAAAATTATCATGACTAATAAGTTCATGTGGAAGCAAATGTGAAAATTACGGGAGACAGATTTTCGCCAGAGAAATACAAATATTTCTATTTTTCCAAGACACTCAAGTATTCTTAATGTTGGCAACACTGTGGGTTACTTAAAGTGAACTAATTATAATGTGTGACTAAAAGCAAAATACAGTAGACAAGATTACAGTAGATACTATTTTCCCCAGATACAAATACGTATTCATTTTTATTCTAAGATACCATCAAATTTCTTAAATGGAGAAGGGCTCCTAACGTTGGTAACTCTGTATGTCACTTTAAAGTAAAATTATTAGGACTAATAATGTGCGACTAAATGCGAGTTGCGCCATTACAGTATGTACGATTTTCCCAGATACAAACATTCATTTGTTTCTAAATTACCTCCAAATATCTCTAAAATAGAAAAATGCCCCTAACGTTGGCAACATTGTATGTCAATTAAAGTAAAATTATTATGACTAATACTGTGTGACTAAATGCGAAAGTTGTAGCCATTACAGTAGATATGATTTTCCGCAGATACAAACAATATTTCATTCTTTTCTAAAGTACCTCAAAATTCCTCTAAAATAGAAAAGTATTCCTAACGTGGCAATACTGTGTGTCACTTAAAGTAAAAGTATTATGGCTAATAATGTGTGACTAAATGCGAAAGTTACAATAGATACGATTTTCCACAGATGCAAACAAATGTTTATGTTTTTCTAAGATACCTTCTAATTTCTCTAAAATAGAAAAGTGAATGTTGACGTTGGTAACGACATGTGTCTCAGTTAAAGTAAAATTATTATGACAAATAATGTGTGACTGAACGCGAAACCATTACAGTATGTACAATCTTCATCAGATACAAACAAATATTCATTTTATCTATCTGATATTTATCTTTTCTAAGATACCTCAAAATTTCTTAAAATAGAAAAAGCAATTCCTAACATTGGCAACACTGTGTGTCACTTAAAGTAAAATCTTAATAAGTGTTAGGGACATCTAAAGTAAAAACTATTGTGACTTAAATGCGAAAGCAGCCATTTCACTAGATACTATTTTCCCAGATACAAATAAATATTCATTTTTTCTGAGATAGGTACTCTCCAAATTTCAAAATTCAAAAATATTTCTAACGTTGGCAACACTGTGTATCACTTAAAGTAAATCTACAGTCCTAGTGAGATTTAATTACGGAAGCTAATGCATTAAACAAGATTTTTCCTTTTTTCCTAAGATACCTAACTAAATGTTCTCGTCCAATTGTTGCTAAAAACTGTGTCTACCTTAACACAAGGTACAACTATTATGACTAATGAGAGTGAATGTGAAATACAAACAAACTTTATTTATCAAAATTTATCTGAAATAAGGAAATTTTCTAAATATTCAGAAAAATGTGCAAGCACCTCTTAACACAAGTAAAAACTTAGTATCATTACAGTACACAATATTTTAACCACTCACAATCAAATATCTATTTTTTTCCATTAGCCATTCGCATTTCCCTAAAGTAGATAAATTTTCTTAATGTTGACAATATTGTTTATAAGTTAAAGTGAAATTATAATTTCGTGGAAGCGAATGTTGACGATTTTGCCAATACATTTGACATGAATTTCTCCAGATACAACAAAATATTCTTTTTCCCAAAACACCTAAAAGTTTCCTAAAATTGGAAGATTTTCCTGATGCCGTCGACACTGTTTATCAGTTAAAGTACAAACAATTATTTCCTTTACGATCAAATGTGAAAATTTTATTGCAGGGAAAAAAGTGCTTCCATTGAATTATCTTTTATGAATTAGAACTACAATTTGGCAAGATGGAAAAATTAGTACAAAACTTTCTTTGGATCCTCAAAGATTCAAATTCTTCTTCTTTACTGTGATCAAAGAACTTGGTTCCTGATGTATAATCGCTCTCATAGTTGGTTCACATTCGGCTCGAAGGACCTAATAATGGACTGTAGATTTAACGTAATTGTCAAATAATAACTTTATTAAAGGTCTATTTGTATCACTCACAACCTACTTTTGTACAGTGTTATTTAATATGTATAAGCTATTCAATTTGCCTTGTAGCAACATAAAATATATACAATAACTTCTTTTCTCTGTACTCACTTAGTTGCTGACAAACATAGCTTAGCTTATTGAAGCCTGTTCTGGTTAAACTTTTTGTCAGCTTTTGGTGTTTTTTTTCCTACAGATAGACGCAGTAATTAATAATTGTTCCATAAATAGAAACAATCTAGAATCCAACCTATCTTCACAATATGGCGCATATAATTAGAGGCACCTAGCGTTCTTGCAAATCGTGTTCGTTGCCATAAATTAGGGAATCTTTTTTGTCTATCTTTTGGCAAAAATGATTTGCGAATAGTTTACGAAAAAATTATATACAGGATTAAAACGTATTATCACATAACAATTTTAAGATTGATTTATTTCATATCCACTTATAACGTTGGTTTCCAAATATAAAAAATCCTATAGTAAAACTCCATACTAGTCCATAAACTCAAATTCTTGCTCAAACAACAATGAAAAATGTATTTTATGAGCTTGATAGTTCTCAGACAATGTAAAAATTAAAGGATCAAAATCAAAAGTGAAAAATGACAATGAAGATTAAAAATTGTAATTTTGACGTACGAACGATCAGAGTGATTACTTAATAAAACATTCAACTTGATCTGGTATTATATTCTCAGAGAAAGTACATGTAAAAATTCTTTAAAAAGTTTCTAATATTCCCTGCACTCGTATAAACCGGAAATTATATTTAATTATGGATAAGCTTCATAGTTAGAGGTACGTTCACAATGGAATGAATTAAGTTTTTTATAAAAAGGGGTACAAAGTTAAGTCGAATCACGCTGGTTTTTCTTCTTCAATTTTTTAATTGGAATTTGTTTTTCTGTTCCAACTGCGCGGTGTCAAATTCAAATTTTGAGTTCGAAATCTGAAAGACTACACCTTATGTAATTAAAATTCTGGTCGTCGTTCACATATCAAATTCAAATTTTTTATTTAAAAAAATTCTTATTCAAGGTCACCCATTCGCGAAAGTTTTGTAGTTATTAGTTACTGTAACATTTATTAAGTACTTCAACTTACACTATAAAGTAAATCCATTCACAGCTTAAATCGTTAAGTTCTAAAGTAGAAACAAAGAAATTAAATAAAAAATCCTTAAGTTGAAAAAAAAAAAAAAAAAAAAAAAATTATTTAGGATTCTAGGACTTTTCACCCTTCTCGTGTTTTCTGTATTTTTAGTCACTTAAACCTAAAATCAAATGATCTAAACTAGAAAAAAAAGGGTGAGGGGGGGGGGGGGGGGGGGGGGGGGGGGGGGGGGGGGGGGGGGGGGGGGGGGGGGGGGGTGAAACGTTTTTAATAACGTTTTTAATCAATATATGTTTTTGTTTGTAAAATCTCTTCTTCAAAATTAATGTTAAAATCAAACTTTTCGAAAAGTATTTCAGATCCCCCACTTCTCTAGGTTTTTTGATTCTTTAGTCACTCACTTAACCTGAATTCGAAGAGTGAGTTCGTATTTCAAAAGTAGAACAAGAAAATTGAATCAAAAACATCCCGGATTTTCATGTCATTAGTAATTCATCTTGAATTAAAAATTAATTTGAAAAAAAATCCTGCCTATTATTTAGAATTCTAGGACTCCTTCAGGTTTTCTGTATTTTTAGTCACTTAAACCTAAAATCAAATGATCTAAACTAGAAAAAAGAAAAAAATGAAACGTTTGATATCATTATATGTTTTTGTTAGTAAAATCTCTTCTTCAAAATTAATGTTAAAATCAAACTTTTCGCAAAGTATTTCAGATCCCCCACTTCTCTAGAATTTTTGATTCTTTAGTCACTTTAACCTGAATTCAAAGAGTGAGTTCGTATTTCAAAAGTAGAACAAGAAAATTGAATAAAAACATCCTGCATTTTTCAGTGGAATCATTGCTAAAAATTAATTTTAAAATCCTGCCTATTATTTAGAATTCTAGGACTCCTTCAGGTTTTCTGTATTTTTAGTCACTTAAACCTAAATTCAAATGATCTAAACTAGAAAAAAAAATGAAACGTTTTTAATTATATGTTTTTGTTAGTAAAATATCTTCTTCAAAATTAATGTTAAAATCAAACTTTTCGAAAAGTATTTTAGATTCCTCCACTTCGCTAGGTTTTTTAATTTTTTAGTCACTGTAACCTGAATTCAAAGAGTGAGTTCGTATTTCAAAAGTAGAACAAGAAAATTGAATAAAAACATCCCGCATTTTTCAGTGGAATCATTGCTAAAAATTAATTTAAAAATCCTGCCTATTATTTAGAATTCTAGGACTCCTTCAGGTTTTCTGTAATTTTTAGTCACTTAAACCAAAAAAAAAAAAAAAAAAAAATTAAAATCGGGTTCGAAAAATGATCTAAACTAAAAAAAAAAACTAGAAAAAAAATGAAACGAATTTTTACTCATTATATGTTTTTGTTAGTAAAATCTCTTCTTCAAAATTAATGTTAAAAATCAAACTTTTCGAAAAGTATTTCAGATCCCCCACTTCTCTAGATTCTAGGTTTTTGATTCTTTAGTCACTTTAACCTGAATTCAAAGAGTGAGTTCGTATTTCAAAAGTAGAACAAGAAAATTAAATAAAAACATCCCGCATTTCTCAGTGGAATCATTGCTAAAAATTAATTTAAAAATCCTGCCTATTATTTAGAATTCTAGGACTCCTTCAGGTTTTCTGTATTTTTAGTCACTTAAACCTAAAATCAAATGATCTAAACTTGAACAAAAATGAAACGTTTTTACTCATTATATATATGTTCTTGTTAGTAAAATCCCTTCTTCAAAATTAATGGTAAAATCAAACTTTTTGCAAAGTATTTCAGATCCCCCAGTGTTTTAGTCACTTAAACCTAAAATCAAATGATCTAAACTAGAAAAAAAAAAAAAAAAAATGAAACGTTTTTAATCATTATATGTTTTTGTTAGTAAAATCTCTTCTTCAAAATTAATGTTAAAATCAAACTTTTCGAAAAGTATTTCAGATCCCCCCACTTCTCTAGGTTTTCTAATTTTTTAGTCACTTTATCTTGAATTCAAAGAGTGAGTTCGTATTTCAAAAGTAGAACAAGAAAATTGAATAAAAACATCTCGCATTTCTCAGTGGAATCATTGCTAAAAATTAATTTAAAAATCCTGCCTATTATTCAGAATTCTAGGACTCCTTCAGGTTTTCTGTATTTTTAGTCACTTAAACCTAAAATCAAATGATCTAAACTAGAACAAAAATGAAACGTTTTTACTCATTAGATATATGTTTTGTTAGTAAAATCCTTCTTCAAAATGAATGGTAAAATCAAACTTTTCGCAAAGTATTTCAGATCCCCCCAGGTTTTAGTCACTTAAACCTAAAATCAAATGATCTAAACTAGAAAAAAAATGAAACGTTTTTACTCATTACATGTTTTTGTTAGTAAAATTCTTCTTCAAAATTAAAAATTAATGGTAAAATCAAACTTTTCGCAAAGTATTTCAGATCCCCAGGTTTTAGTCACTTAAACCTAAAATCAAATGATCTAAACTAGAAAAAAAATGAAACGTTTTTAATCATTATATGTTTTGTTAATAAAATCTCTTCTTCAAAATTAATGTTAAAATGAAACTTTTCGTAAAGTATTTCAGATCCCCCACTTCGCTAGGTTTTTTGATTCTTTAGTCACTGTAACCTGAATTCAAAGAGTGAGTTCGTATTTGAAAAGTAGAACAAGAAAATTGAATAAAAACATCTCGCATTTCTCAGTGGAATCATTTCCTAAAAATTAATTTAAAAAACCTGTCTGTTATTTAGGATTCTAGGACTCCTTCACGCTTTCTGTATTTGTAGTCACTTAAACCTAAATTCAAATGATCTAAACTAGAAAAAAATGCAAGGTTTTTGGTCAATAAATGTTTCATTAATGTAAAAATTCAAAATTTTTACAATACTTTTCTAATTTCAGATCCCCCCCACTTATCTAAGTTTTCTGATTATTTAGTCACTTTAACCTGAATTCACAGAGTGAGTTCGTATTTCTAAAGTAAAACAAAGAATTGAATAAAAACATCTCGCAATTCTCAGTGGAATCCTTTCCTAAAAATTAATTAAAAACCTGGCTATTATTTAGATTCTGGGACTCCTTCAGGTTTTCTGAATCTTAGTCACTTAAATTCAAATGATCTAAAAAAACAAATGCAACGTTTTTGATCAATAAATGTTTTGTTTATAGAATCTCTTCTTGAAAATTAATGTAGTATTTAAGATTCTCCCACTTCTCTAGGTTTTCTGATTTTTTAGTTACTTTATCTTGAATTCAAAGAGTAAGTTCGTGTTTCAAAAGTTAAACAAAGCAACTGAATAAAAACATCTCGCATTTCTCAGTTGAATCCTTTACTAAAAATTAATTAAAAACCGTGACTATTATTTAGGATTCTAGAACTCCTTCAGGTTTTCTGAATTTTTAGTCACTTAAACCTAGAGTCAAATGATCTAAACTAGAAAAAAATGCAACGTTTTGATCAAAAAATGATTTTGTTGGTAAAATCTCTTCTTCAAAATTAATGTGAAATTCAGACTTCTAGAAAAGTATTTAAGATCCTCCCACTTCTCTAGGTTTTCTGATTGTTTGGACACTTTAACCTAAATTCGAGATTGAGTGAAATAATTAATGAAACCTGCTGATCTAAACTAGAAAAGTGCAACATTTTTTATTAATAAATGATTCTGTTATCTTCTTAAAAATTAATGTAAAAATGCAGACTATTAGAAAAGTATTTAAGATCCTCCCACTTTGTTTTAGTCACTTTAACTTGAATTCAAAGAGTGAGTTCGTATTTCTAAAGTCGAACAAAACAATTGAATAAAAACATCTCGTAATTCTCAGTTGATTCATTTCTAAAAATTAGTTAAAAAACCTGTTTATTATTTAGGATTCTAGAACTCCAGGTTTTCTGTTTTTTGAGACACTACTTTAATCTGAATTCAAACAGTGGGTTTCAATTCAAAAGAACAAATAAATTTAATAAATATATTTCGTGTTTCTTATTTAAAAAACCTGATAATTTCAACGTTATTTAGGATTCTAGGAGACAGGTTTTCAGTATATTAGTCACTTAAACCGAAATTTAAAGCACTAAACTAAAAAAATTTAACTTTTTTGATCAAACTGGATAAACGCAATCTAGTATTTATCAGTACATTTTTTTCTTCAAAATACATGGAGTATTCGTAAAAATCTTCCTACTTATCTAAATTTTCTGTTTTTTAGTCACTTTAACCTGAATAAAAATATTTCGTATTTCCCAATTATAACAACCTCATAATTTTAACACTATTTAAGAGTCTAGGTTCAGGTTTTCTGTATTTTAGTCACTTACACATAAATTCAACGAGCTAGTTCCTAGTTTAGTGTTAAAATTGAGAAAACTTTAAATTAACGTTTTTGAAAATTATCAAAAATCCCGGACTTCTAAAAAGTATTAAAGGTTCCAAATTTTCTAGATTCCCTCGTATTTTTGTTACTTAAACCTAAATTCAAAGAGCTAGTTCGGAATTTAGTTGTTAATGTTGAGAATTTTTAAAATTAGCTTTTTTAATATCATAACGGAACAAAATTCTGGACTTCTAAAAAGTATTAATGGTTCAAAATTTTCTAGACTACCTCGTAGTTTTTTGTTACTTAAACCTAAATTAAAAGAGCTAGTTCCGGATTTAGTTGTTAAAGTTGAGAAAACTAAAATTAACATTTTTTTGATATCATATGAGAACAAAAATTATTAAAAATCCCAGAAATTCTAAAAGGATTAAGAGTTTCTAATTTTCTAGATTCTTTCGATTTTTTTGTTTCTTAAACCTAAATTCACAGAATTAGTTCCTAATTTAAATATTTAAGTTGAGAACACTTTTAAATTAACCCGTTTTTGATATCATGACGGAACAAAATTATGAAGAGATCCCGGACTTCTTTAAGGGTTCCAAATTTTCTAGATTCCCTAGTTTTTTGTTACTTAAGCCTAAAATTAGTTTGTAATTTAATAAAAAAAGTTTGTCTAAAATACATAAAAAAAACGTTTACTTATAAAAAGTTTTTTATAGGTTCGGTTCTTTCTCGGTTATCCAATCCAGCTTTAGACTGTAGTTTTGTTTCGAACTTCAATTCTGAACACACTCAGAACTCAGATAATTAATTTTAATTGGAATATTTTGCATCTTAACAACATCTATACCAAAATCCAACATAATTTTTAAGCAATTGAGTTTTTATCACATTTACCTACTATTTATTATATACACAGACAACAACAAAAATTATAAATAAAAATTAATGCAGCACATAAATATTACGTTACATAGCGGTAACGTTAGTTCGTTGACTGCATACAGGGTACGTATACAGAAATTGTATCGTATTTCGTGATTACGACTTGAAATTTAATATTCTCAATTGCAAAAGTCGAAATTTGCAAGTTTTATGAACATGAAACAATCACAGCCTACGTAGATTTTTTCTTCACGTTCGTTAATTATAGTTATTAGTATGGCATCGACTTCATTTTGACGAAGCTCCACCTCAGACATCTCGAGAAGAAATCGATTGTCAAAAAAAAGAGATCAAATGTCGTAAGCACGTGTCTCTCGAAGAATTTTTAATTTATCGTTAATATTAACCGGAAGCTTTTTGTCCCAGGTTTACGTATATGTTGTGTAATGAGAGTGAATTATTCATGTGCAATTGTATTTATAATCCATGTGGGACAAACTAAAACTTCAGCTGGTTGGACTTTGTCGAATTGGTGCGTTGTACGCTTGTGGTGTTGTTAAGATCGATGAATATGAATGAGTTTTTCCTTTCAATAATTTTTTCTGGTAGCCAAGCGCAAATTGCCCGAGAGCAATGTTAGTTATATCCGTACTACTTTGCACATAAAGGAGACACGTGATAAATACATAATAAGGTTGCATGTGGTTTGGAAATTTCCAAGATTGCAGCGTCATTTCAAACATCAAACTTTTGGTGTTAAGAGTTTGAGGTTTGGTTTCTGCAATCGATGTTTTGAAATAGAATCGTGTTTTCAATATCTAATTTCACTCCTATATCAATTTCCAAAATTTAAATTTTGCAGTTAAAAAATATTCACTTTAGATGCAATATACGATTCGTATACAAGAAAAGTAAAAATTTCTATTTCAACAATTTTTACAAAGTTTCCAATTTTAGCTGAATTTTGATGGGTTCATTTTTTTCCTTTTAAGTATTTCCGTTCAATTTGGAAATTTAATTTATAATTTATTATTAGAAATTATTAGTTACTTCAAATCATTACTTGTCAAAAATATGTTTAATTTTAAAGTTTACTCAACTTTAATAACTAAATTAGGGAACTAATCCTGTAACTTTAAGTGTAAGTAACAAAAAATAGGAGAGAATCTAGAAAATTTTAAACCCTTAAAACTTTTAGAAGTGAGAGATTTCTTAATAATTTGTTCTGTCAAAAAAGTTTTATTTTAAAGTTTTCAACTTTAATAACTAAATTAGGAACTAATTTGTGACTTTAGGTTTAAATAACAAAACAAAATAGGAGGGAATCTAAAAAATTTTGAACCCTTAAATACTTTTTTAGAGTGACGAATTTCTTAATAATATTATTCTGTCTTGATATCAATAAATGGTTAATTTTCACACTTATAAATAACTTGGGAACTAATTCTGTGAATTTACGTTTAAGTAACAAAAGAAATAAAAAAGAATCTAGAAAATTTGGAAAATACTTTTTAGAAGTCCCGAATTTCTTAATAATTTTGTTCCGTCATGATATCTACATAAGGGGTAATTTTAAATTATTCTCAACTTTATTAACTAAATTATGAACTAATTCTGTGAATTTAGGTTTAAGTAACACAAAAGTAGGAGGGAATTTAGAAAATTTTAAACCCTTAATAAGTTTGTTCTGTTATGATATCAAAAAAAGGTTAATTTTAAAGTTTTATCAACTTAAATATATAAATTAGGAAATAATTCTGTGAATTTAAGTTTAATAAACAAAAAAATCGAAACAATCTATAAAATTAGGAACTCTTAATACTTTTTAGAATTTCTGAGATTTTTAATAATTTTTGTTCTGACATGATATCAAAAAAAGGTTAATTTTAGTTTTCTCAACTTTAACAACTAAATTCGAAACGAGCTCTTTTAATTTAGGTTTAAGTAATAAAACCTACGAGGGAGTCTAGATTTTGAACACTTAATACTTTTTAGAAAGCCGGAATTTCGTTCCGTTTTTAATAACTAAATTAGGAACTAATTATGTAAATTTAAGTTTAAATAACAAAAAATATGGGGGAATCTAAAAATTTTAAACCCTTAATACTTTTAGAAGTCCGGGATTTCTTAATAATTTTGTTTAGTCATGGTATCAAAAAAAAAAAGATTAATTTTAAAGTTTTCTCAGTTTTAATAACTAAATTAGGACCTATTCTGAAAATTTAGGCTTAAGTAACAAAAAAATAAGAAATCTAGAAAATTCGGAACCCGTAATACTTTTTAAAAGCCCAAGATTTCTTAATAGTTTTGTTTTGACAAAAAAAGTTTAATTTTAAAGTTTTCTCAACTTTATTAACTAAATTAGGAACTAAACTAGAATCTAGAAAATTTTGAACCCTTAATACTTTTCAGAAGTGAGGATTGCTTAATAATTTTGTTCCGTCATGATATCAAAAAAAGGTTAAAACAAAATAGGAGGGAATCTAGAAAATATGGAACCCTTAATACTTTTTAGAAGAGCGGCATATTTTAATAATTTTGTTTTCTCAGTTTTAATATCTAAATTAGGAACTAATTCTGTGAATTTAGGTTTAAGTAACAAAAAAATAGGGAATCTAGCAAATTCGGAATCCATAATACTTTTTAAAAGCCCAAGATTTCTTAATAGTTTTGTTTTGACAAAAAAAAGTTTAATTTTAAAGTTTTCTCAACTTTATTAACTAAATTAGGAACTAAACTAGGAATCTAGAAAATTTTGAACCCTTAATACTTTTCAGAAGTGAGGATTGCTTAATAATTTTGTTCCGTCATGATATCAAAAAAAGGTTAAAACAAAATAGGAGGGAATCTAGAAAATATGGAACCCTTAATACTTTTAGAAGAGCGGCATATTTTAATAATTTTGTTTTCTCAGTTTTAATATCTAAATTAGGAACTAATTCTGTGAATTTAGATTTAAGTAACAAAAAAATAGGGAATCTAGAAAATTCAGAATCCATAATACTTTTTAAAAGCCCAAGATTTCTTAATAGTTTTGTTTTGACAAAAAAAAGTTTAATTTTAAAGTTTTCTCAACTTTATTAACGAAATTAGGAACTAAACTAGGAATCTAGAAAATTTTGAACCCTTAATACTTTTCAGAAGTGAGGATTGCTTAATAATTTTGTTCCGTCATGATATCAAAAAAAAAAGGTTAAAACAAAATAGAGGGAATCTAGAAAATATGGAACCCTTAATACTTTTTAGAAGAGCAGGATATTTTAATAATTTTGTTTCCTCATGATATCAAAGAAAAAGGTAATTTTAAAGTTTTCTCAGCTTTAATAACGAAACTAAGAACTAATCTGTGAATTTAGGTTTAACTAACAAAAAAATGTTGCACCCTTAATACTTAAAAGTGAGGAATTTCTTAATAATTTTGTTCTGTCTTGATATCAATAAATGGTTTTCAACTTTAATAAATAACTTGGGAACTAATTCTGTGAATTTACGTTTAAGTAACAAAAGAAATAAAAAAGAATCTAGAAAATTTGGAACCCTTAATACTTTTTAGTATTTTTTTTAATAACTAAATTAGGAACTAATTATGTGAATTTAGGTTTAAGTAACAAAAAAAATGAGGGAATCTAGAAAATTTTAAACCCTTAATACTTTTAGAAGTCCGGGATTTCTTAATAATTTTGTTCAGTCATGGTATCAAAAAAAAGGTTAATTTTAAAGTTTTCTCAGTTTTAATAACTAAATTAGGAACTAATTCTGTAAATTTAGGTAAGTAACAAAAATAGGGAATCTAGAAATTCAGAACCCGTAATACTTTAAATGCCCGCGTTTTGACAAAATAAGTTTAATTTTAAAGTTTTCTAAACTTTAATAAGTAAATTAGAAACTAAACTAGGAATCTAGAAACATTTTGAACCCTTAATACTTTTTAGAAGTGAGGATTGCTTAATAATTTTCTTCCGTCATGATTAAAAAAAAAAAAGTTTAAAACAAAATAGGAGGAATCTAGAAAATGTGGAACCCTTAATACTTTTTAGAAGAGAGGGATTTCTTAATAATTTTGTTTTCTCATGATATTAAAGAAAAAGGTTAATTTTAAAGTTTTCCAGCTTTAATAACTAAACTAGGAACTAATCTGTAAATTTAGGTTTAATTAACAAAAAAATGTTGAAACCTTAATACTTAGAAGTAAGAAATTTCTTAATAATTCTGTTCTGTCTTGATATCAATAAATGGTTAATTGTAAAGTTTTCTCAACTTTAATAAATAACTTGGGAACCAATTCTGTGAATTTATATTTAAGTAACAAACGAAATAAAAGAATCTAGAAAATTTGGAACCCTTAATACTTTTTAGAAGTCCGGGAATTTTAATAATTTTGTTCAGTCATGGTATCAAAAAATCAATAAATGGTTTCTCAACTTTAATAAATAACTTGGGAACTAATTCTGTGAATTCACATTTAAGTAACAAAAGAAATAAAAAAGAATCTAGAAAATTTGGAACCCTTAATACTTTTAGTATTTTTTTAATTTTTAATAACTATATTAGGAACTAATTATGTGAATTTAGGTTTAAGTAACAAAAAATATGAGGGAATCTAGAAAATTTTAATCCCTTAATACTTTTTAGAAGTCCGGAATTTCTTAATAATTTTGTTCAGTCATGGTATCAAAAAAGTTAATTTTAAAGTGTTCTCAGTTTTAATAACTAAATTAGGAACTAATTATGTAAATTTAGGTAAGTAACAAAAAATAGGGAATCTAGAAAATTCGGAACCCGTAATACTTTACCCGAGATTTCTTAATAGTCTTGTTTTGACAAGAAAAAAGTTTAATTTTAAAGTTTTCTCAACTTTATTAACTAAATTAGAAACTAAACTTGGAATCTAGAAAATTTTGAACCCTTAATACTTTTAAGAAGTGAGGGATTGCTTAATAATTTTGTTCCGTCATGATATCAAAAAAAAAAGGTTAAAACAAAATAGGAGGGAATCTAGAAAATGTGGAACCCTTAATACTTTTTAGAAGAGAGGATTCTTAATAATTTTGTTTCCTCATGATATTAAAGAAAAAGGTTAATTTAAAGTTTTCTCAGCTTTAATAACTAAATTAGAACTAATTTGTGAATTTAGGTTTAATTAACAAAAAAAAATGTTGAACCCTTAATTCTTAGAAGTGAGGAATTTCTTAATAATTTTGTTCTGTCTTAATATCAATAAATGGTTAATTTTAAAAGTTTCTCATCTTTAATAAATAACTTGGGAACTAATTTCTGTGAATTTACGTTTAAGTAACAAAAGAAATAAAAAGAATCTAGAAAATTTGGAACCCTTAATACTTTTTAGTATTTTTTAATAACTAAATTAGGAACTAATTATGTGAATTTGGTTGTAAGTAACAAAAAATATGAGGGAATCTAGAAAATTTTAAACCCCTAATACTTTTAGAAGTCCGGATTTCTTAATAATTTTGTTCAGTCATGGTATCAAAAAAAGGTTAATTTTAAAGTTTTTCTCAGTTTTAATAACTAAATTAGGAACCACTCTGCAAATTTAGGTAAGTCACAAAAAATAGGGAATCTAGAAATTCGGAACCCGTAATACATTTTAAATGCCCGCTTGACAAAATAAGTTTAATTTTTAAAGTTTTCTAAACTTAATAAATAAATTAGAACTTAACTTGGAATCTAGAAAATTTTGAACCCTTCAGAAGTGACGGATTTCTTAATAATGATGTTCAGTCATGATATCAAAAAAAAAGGTTAAAAACAAAATAAGAGGAATCTAGAAATATTGGAACCCTTAATACTTTTTAGAAGACGGGGATTACATAATAATTTTGGTTCCTCGTGATATTAAAGAATAAGGTTAATTTTAAAGTTTCTGAGCTTTAATAATTCAACTATAATTATTTTCAAGATCAATAGTTAAATTGAAGATTAGGAATTATGAATTCAAACTATAAATTTAAATATCCATTTTCAGCTAAATTTTCAAGTTAATCTATTCAAATGCTCAGAAATTTTGTCCGAAATTTGGCACTTCAAATGAACTTATTTGTAATGTTCAATACTGTGGTTGAAGAATGGAATTATAATTTAAACGCTACATTTCTTTTAGTCCGACTTATTAAAATAGTAGACAGTAGAATTGTGAAAATTTTAAAACGGCGTGACTTAAATTGCTCAGTAAATTTTGGACAGAATTCCGGTACTTTAACTTAATATATTAAATCAAATCACAAATTCTTAACAATAATTTTCAAAACGCGTAACTTTAGTTGAAGATTGGAATATGAATTCAAAATAAAACTGAAACACACATTCTTCGTTCCAATTTTTAAATTCAATTTAATTTTTTAACGTGAACTTAAACTTGTAGTTTAGAAATTAAATCTAGAATTGATAAAATAATTTGATTTTTATCTTAAATTGTTAACTTCAGATTAAAATCTCAATTCCAAATACTGGACAGTGACTTCAAATTTCAAAGGGTCCTCG
This sequence comes from Abscondita cerata, assembly GCA_030710515.1. Taxonomy (NCBI): domain Eukaryota; kingdom Metazoa; phylum Arthropoda; class Insecta; order Coleoptera; family Lampyridae; genus Abscondita; species Abscondita cerata. The sequence goes on from JALBCR010002357.1 coordinate 427,884, forward strand.
GCTCAGAAATTTTAAACCAAATCTTAATATTTCTAACAATTTATTAAATCAATCACGATTGTTAATTATAGATTGGGAAATGGAATAAAGTAAGTTGAAAAATTGAATTATGAATTCAATCTATAACTTAAAACGAGCATTCTTCCGTTCAATTTGAATTTAATTTGAAATTTAATTTCTAGTTTTACATGTAGATAATGCGGGGCTTTTTTGGAAATTTAAGTTTTAAACGTGGATTACCGCTTATAATTTACAAATTAAACCTGGAATTAAAAATAACTTCGGTTACTCAATTTTTTAAATGAAATCACGAATCCTGGTTATACTTTTCAAAATAGCTAAATATAGAAATTATTAATTCAAAGTATAACTTAAACTAGCATTTTTCAGATCAATTATAAAATTCAATTTCTAGTTTTTCTGGCTATTAGAAAATACGCTGCTTGCACGTAAATTTTTAAGTTTTAAATCTGTAACTTTCATTAGAATTGAAAGTTAATTTGGTAGCTCGATCTGTTTTTGATATAAAAATTTCAACGTTAATGACCCTAGTACAAATAACAAAATGCTCATGAATTGTGACGACATGTCGGTATTCTGTGTTAAATTTATTAAATCTCATCACAAATCTAAGTATAATTTCAAAATGTGACAGCTTGGTTGAAGATTGAAATTAATAATTTAAATTATAACGTAAACTGGTATCTTCGGTAAAATTCAATAATTAAATGTGCTGTAATAGAGCCCTTGTTGATTGGAACTGAAATGACTCAATTTTGTGATACCCTTTGATAAAGCATGTACAATAAATATCCACCACAAAAGGTCTTATAAGAGCACAATGAAAATTTTAGGGGAAAACTTACTTGAATTTCGAATTCAATTTCTATTTACGCTACGGGAATTTCTTTAAATTAGAAATTAAATCTGAAATTGAAATATAATTTTGAGGGTCAATTTGAGTTCGATGTCAATTCAAAATATTTACACATTTCAAAATGTTCAGAAATTTTGACGAAATTCCAGTATAGTAGGTACTTTAACTTAATTTATTAAATCAAATCACGAGTCTTAATTCAAAATACAATAATTAAGTTGAAGATTGGAATTACGAATCCAAACTATAAATTAAACACGTCTTTTAAACACGCTTTAGGTACATTGGAAAATACGCTGCTTGGTTGAAAATTTAAGTTTTAAAAAATTAAATTTGGAATTGAAAAATACTTTCGAGAGTAAATTTCATTTTTATATAAAATAACATACTTGAGTAACAATTAATAATATTTAGCTGAATAATTGAATTATCAATTCAAATTATAACTTAAACGCGCATTTTTGCCCAATTTTGAAATTGAATTTATAGAAAATACAAAATTTTAGATTATAAATATCAGATTTGAATACCTACCAATTAAAATCACTGGTCAGCAGCCTTAAAATTCCAAGGGTTGTTTCCTCAGACCAACTTAAAATACTTAGAAATTTTGACAAAATCCCTGTTCTGTATTACTTCTTATTAAGTCTCACAATTTTAATTTTTAAATTGATACTTTGGTGAAAGACTGGATTTTGAATTCAAACTATAATTTAAACTCACATTCAATTTTGTTTTTAAAAAATACGTGAATTATCACTCATAATTTAGCAATTACATCTGAAATTGGGAATAATTTTGAGGGTAATGTTAGTTTTGATGTAAAATAATAGATTTGAATTTGAATTTCTAGCTTCACACTAGAAAATACGTTGCTTGCATGGAAATTTAAGTTTTAAATGTGAATCTTCTCTGTAATTTAGAAATCGAATACGAAATTTGGAAGCTCAATCTGTTCTTGATATAAAATTATTATTTTCAGATTTGGATAGCAATTAAATGTACTGTGTAGTAGGTTTCAAAATTAGAAATTAATCCGGAATTGATAATAACTTTGGAGGGTCCAATTTACTTTGATTATCAGATTATCGATATCAGATTTAAATATCAATTCAGAGTACTGTTTTCCGGTCTTCTGTTTAATTTATTAAATCAAATTACGATTCTTAATTATAATTTTCAAAATGCAACTTTTAAGTCAGGATTAGAATTATGAATACAAACTATAACTTAAACACGCATTCTATGGTTCAATTTTTAAAAATTTAATTTCTAGTTTTAAAAATTTGTTTGTGTGAATTTGGAAATTAAATTCGGAATTGAAAATAATTTTAAAAGTGAATTTGATTTTCATGCAAGTAATAGATTTTAAAAATTCTAGATAATAAACTTCATAATTCCAACGTTATGTCGTCACCGCAATTCAAAATAATTAGAAATTTTTCGGAATTTGAGTACCTATGTTTATTAAATCAAATCATGAATTTTAATTATAAATTCAGATGAATAACGAAATTATAAATTCAAATTATATATATATTAAATAGAAATTTAAATTTAAACCTCAATTACCACTTTACAATTTAGAAATTAAATTCGGAATTGAAAAATCGTTTTTGTCCAATTTTATTTTAAAATAAAATTGCTAATTTCAGATATGTACCTAGGATAGTAGAAGATTGGTTTAAGATTGAAAATTTTCAATTCCAACGTTGAAATTCAACATTCAGATTTCTATTAGAAATTTCGCTTTTGTTCTACAACAAAATTTAAGCACATAAGTTAAGAAAATGCCATGGGTTAAATCATTTCGCTTTTAAATTTGAATGTTTATATTTCCCAATTTCAATTCAAAATGAACAATTTTTTTAAATTTATTTGTGTGAAAATGAGGCTCAAAATCTTGAACAAAATTTATGTTCCTAAGTTCAGAAAGAAAATGCATTGTGGATTTTATCGTTTTTGCTGACAATTTGACTATGGTAATATGACTGATCGCAATTGTTAAATTTCTAGATTCCCTATTTTTTTTGTTACTTACCTAATTTACAGAATTAGTTCCTAATTTAGTTATTAAAACTGAGAAAACTTAAAATTAACTTTTTGATACCATGACTGAACAAAATTATTAAGAAATCCCGGACTTCTAAAAAGTATTAAGGTTTAAAATTTTCTAGATTCCCTCATTTTTTTGTTACTTAAACTAAATTCACATAATTAGTTCTAATTTTAGTTATTAAAAAAAAACTACTAAAAAGTATTAAGGGTTCCAAATTTTCTAGATTCTTTTTGATTTCTTTTGTTACTTAAACGTAAATTCACAAAATTAGTTCCCAAGTTATTTATTAAAGTTGAGAAAACTTTAAAATTAACCATTTATTGATATTAAGACAGAACAAAATTATTAAGAAATTCCTCACTTCTAAGAATTAAGGGTTCAACATTTTTTTGTTAATTAAACCTAAATTCACAAATTAGTTCCCAATTTAGTTATTAAAGCTGAGAAAACTTTAAAATTAACCTTTTTCTTTAATATCATGAGGAAACAAAATTATTAAGAAATCCTCTCTTCTAAAAAGTATTAAGGGTTCCACATTTTCTAGATTCCTCCTATTTTGTTTTAACCTTTTTTTTTTGATATCATGACGGAACAAATTATTAAGCAATCCTCACTTCTTAAAAGTATTAAGGGTTCAAAATTTTCTAGATTCCTAGTTTAGTTTCTAATTTAGTTAATAAAGTTGAGAAAACTTTAAAATTAAACTTTTTCTTGTCAAAACAAGACTATTAAGAAATCTTGGGTAAAGTATTACGGGTTCTGAATTTTCTAGATTCCCTATTTTTGTTACTTACCTAAATTTACAGAATTAGTTCCTAATTTAGTTATTAAAACTGAGAAAACCTTAAAATTAACTTTTTTGATACCATGACTGAACAAAATTATTAAGAAATTCCGGACTTCTAAAAGTATTAAGGGTTTAAAATTTTCTAGATTCCCTCATATTTTTGTTACTTAAATCTAAATTCAAATAATTAGTTCCTAATTTAGTTATTAAAAAATTAAAAAAAATACTAAAAAGTATTAAGGGTTCCAAATTTTTAGATTCTTTTTATTTCTTTGTTACTTAAATGTGAATTCACAGAATTAGTTCCCAAGTTATTTATTAAAGTTGAAAAACCATTTATTGATATCAAGACAGAACAAAATTATTAAGAAATTCCTCACTTTATTATTATATAAGTATTAAGGGTGCAACATTTTTTGTTAGTTGAACCTAAATTCACAGATTAGTTCTTAGTTTCGTTATTAAAACTGAGAAAACTTTAAAATTACCTTTTTCTTTGATATCATGAGGAAACAAAATTATTAAATATCCTGCTCTTCTAAAAAGTATTAAGGGTTCCATATTTTCTAGATTCCCTCCTATTTTGTTTTAACCTTTTTTTTTGATATCATGACGGAACAAAATTATTAAGCAATCCTCACTTCTGAAAAGTATTAAGGGTTCAAAATTTTCTAGATTACTAGTTTAGTTCCTAATTTCGTTAATAAAGTTGAGAAAACTTTAAAATTAAACTTTTTTTTGTCAAAACAAAACTATTAAGAAATCTTGGGCTTTTAAAAAGTATTATGGATTCCGAATTTTCTAGATTCCCTATTTTTTTGTTACTTAAACCTAAATTCACAGAATTAGTTCCTAATTTAGTTATTAAAACTGAGAAAACTTTAAAATTAACCTTTCTTTGATATCATGAGAAACAAAATTATTAAATATCCTGCTCTTCTAAAAGTATTAAGGGTTCCATATTTTCTAGATTCCCTCCTATTTTGTTTTAACCATTTTTTTTATATCATGACGGAACTAAATTAGGCAATCGCTCACTTCTGAAAAGTATTAAGGGTTCAAAATTTTCTAGATTCCTAGTTTAGTTCCTAATTTAGTTAATAAAGTTGAGAAAACTTTAAAATTAAACTTTTTTGTCAAAACAAAACTATTAAGAAATCTCGGGCTTTTAAAAAGTATTACGGGTTCCGAATTTTCTAGATTTCTTATTTTTTTGTTACTTAAGCCTAAATTTTCAGAATAGGTCCTAATTTAGTTATTAAAACTGAGAAAACTTTAAAATTAATCTTTTTTTTTTTTGATACCATGACTGAACAAAATTATTAAGAAATCCCGGACTTCTAAAAAGTATTAAGGGTTTAAAATTTTTAGATTCCCCATATTTTTTTGTTATTTAAACTTAAATTTACATAATTAGTTCCTAATTTAGTTATTAAAAACGGAACAAAATTCCGGCCTTCTAAAAAGTATTAAGTGTTCAAAATGTTCTAGACTCCCTCGTAGGTTTTTATTACTTAAACCTAAATTAAAAGAGCTCTTTTCGAATTTAGTTGTTAAAGTTGAGAAAACTAAAATTAACCTTTTTTTGATATCATGTCAGAACAAAAATTATTAAAAAATCTCAGAAATTCTAAAAAGTATTAAGAGTTCCTAATTTTATAGATTCTTTCGATTTTTTGTTTATTAAACTTAAATTCACAGAATTATTTCCTAATTTATATATTAAGAAAATGCATTATGGATTGTATCGTTTTTGCTGACAATTTGACTATGGTAATATGACTAATCGCAATTGTTAAACAATTCAAAAAATAAAAATTTAAAACACATTCTGATACGTCAATTTGTGTTTTTAAAAACCCTAGTTTTTCATTTAAAACTTTCTATATAAAATTTGTGTAGACAAATTCAGGAATTGAATTTCGCTTTTAAATTTGAATATTTACATTGTTATATTTCTCAATTTCAACTCAAATTGAACACTTAAATTTCCATGTGTGAAAATGAAGGTCGTTTTCCTGAAAATTTAGTAAAATTTTCAAATTCAATTTCTGGTTAGCCTTAGAAAATACTCGCTTGGGTGAAATTCAAGTTCCACCTATAATTTACAAATTAATTCCGGAATTCAAAAATAATTTTCAAGATCAATTTGATTTTTATATAAAATAACAAATTTGATTGATAATTAAAAATACTAGGTATTAGCGGAATAATTGAATTCTAAATTCAAATTATAACTTAAACACTCATTTTTAGCTCAATTTTGAAATTCAATTTCCTGTTTCGCATTAGGAAATTCGGAGGATTGAATGGAAATTTAAGTGTTAAACATGAATTTCCCCTTATAATCTGGAATTGAAAAATAGGTTTTAGGCTCAATTTTACTTTAATTTTGTGTAGACAAGTTTGAATTTCGCTTTGAAATTTGAATTATTAAAAGTGAACCACATTCAATCATATTAGAAACACTTTTTCAAATTTATTCATTAAGTTCAATTTTACATCAGAAATTTACATAAAAAATTTAAATTTTCATGTGTGAAAATGAAGCTCGAAAATTCATTTTCTTAAAAATTCAGTCAAATTTTTAAATTCAATTTATCGTTTTGTCTTAGAATATATTCTGCTTCTTGAACAAAATTTATGTTCCTAAGTTCAGAAAGAAAATGCAATATGGATTGAATCTTTTTGCTCACAATTTGACTATGGCAATATGACTAATCGCAATTGTTAAAGCAATTCAAAAAATTAAAATTTTAAATACATTCTGATACGTCAATTTGTGTTTTTAAAAAACCCTAGTTTTTCATTTAAAACTTTCTATATAAAATTTGTGTAGACAAATTCAGGAATTGAATTTCGCTTTTAAATTTGAATATTTACATTGTTATATTTCTCAATTTCAACTCAAATTGAACACTTAAATTTCCATGTGTGAAAATGAAGGTCGTTTTCCTGAAAATTTAGTAAAATTTTCAAATTCAATTTCTGGTTAGCCTTAGAAAATACTCGCTTGGGTGAAATTCAAGTTCCACCTATAATTTACAAATTAATTCCGAATTCAAAAATAATTTTCAAGATCAATTTGATTTTTATATAAAATAACAGATTTGAGTGATAATTAAAAATACTAGGTATTAGCAGAATAATTGAATTCTAAATTCAAATTATAACTTAAACACTCATTTTAGCTCAATTTTGAAATTCAATTTCCTGTTTCGCATTAGGAAATTCGGGGATTGAATGGAAATTTAAGTTTTAAACATGAATTTCCCTTATAATCTGGAATTGAAAAATAGGTTTTAGGCTCAATTTTACTTTAATTTTGTGTAGACTAGTTTGAATTTCGCTTTCAAATTTGAATTTTGAACGTTATTAAAAGTGGACCACATTCGATCATATTAAATTTCTCAATTTCGATTGAAATTGAACACTTTTTCAAATTTATTCATTGAGTTCAATTTTACATCAGAAATTTACATAAAAAATTTAAATTTTCATGTGTGAAAATGAAGCTCAAAAATTCATTTTCTTAAAAATTCAGTCAAATTTTTAAATTCAATTTATCGTTTTGTCTTAGAATATATTCTGCTTCTTGAACAAAATTTATGTTCCTAAGTTCAGAAAGAAAATGCAATATGGATTGAATCGTTTTTGCTCACAATTTGACTATGGCAATATGACTAATCGCAATTGTTAAACGCAAATCAAAAAAATAAAAATTTTAAATACATTCTGATACGTCAATTTGTGTTTTTAAAAACCCTAGTTTTTCATTTAAAACTTTCTATATAAAATTTGTGTAGACAAATTCAGGAATTGAATTTCGCTTTTAAATTTGAATATTTACATTGTTATATTTCTCAATTTCAACTCAAATTGAACACTTAAATTTCCATGTGTGAAAATGAAGGTCGTTTTCCTGAAAATTTAGTAAAATTTTCAAATTCAATTTCTGGTTAGCCTTAGAAAATACTCGCTTGGTGAAATTCAAGTTCCACCTATCATTTACAAATTAATTCCGGAATTCAAAAATAATTTTCAAGATCAATTTGATTTTTATATAAAATAACAGATTTGATTGATAATTAAAAATACTAGGTATTAGCGGAATAATTGAATTCTAAATTCGAATTATAACTTAAACACTCAGTTTTAGCCCAATTTTGAAATTCAATTTCCTGTTTCGCATTAGGAGTTTCGAGGATTGAATGGAAATTTAAGTTTTAAACATGAATTTCCCTTTATAATCTGGAATTGAAAAATAGGTTTTAGGCTCAATTTTACTTTAATTTTGTGTAGACAAGTTTGAATTTCTGCTTGAAATTTGAAATTTGAACGTTATTAAAAGTGAACCACATTCAATCATATTAGAAACACTTTTTCAAATTTATTCATTGAGTTCAATTTACATCAGAAATTTACATAAAAATTTAAATTTTCATGTGTGAAAATGAAGCTCGAAAATTCATTTTCTTAAAAATTCAGTCAAATTTTAAATTCAATTTATCGTTTTGCCTTAGAATATATTCTGCTTCTTGAACAAAATTTATGTACTAAGTTCAGAAAGAAAATGCAATATGGATTGAATCGTTTTTGCTCACAATTTGACTATGGCAATATGACTAATCGCAATTGTTAAACGCAAATCAAAAAAATAAAAATTTTAAATACATTTTTATACGTCAATTTGTGTTTTTAAAAGCCCTAGTTTTTCATTTAAAACTTTCTATATAAAATTTGTGTAGACAAATTCAGGAATTGAATTTCGCTTTTAAATTTGAATATTTACATTGTTATATTTCAACTCAAATTGAACACTTAAATTTCCATGTGTGAAAATGAAGGTCGTTTTCCTGAAAATTTAGTAAAATTTTCAAATTCAATTTCTGGTTAGCCTTAGAAAATACTGCTTGGGTGAAATTCAAGTTCCACCTATAATTTACAAATTAATTCCGGAATTCAAAAATAATTTTCAAGATCAATTTGATTTTTATATAAAATAACAGATTTGGAGTGATAATTAAAAATACTAGGTATTAGCAGAATAATTGAATTCTAAATTCAAATTATAACTTAAACACTCATTTTTAGCTCAATTTTGAAATTCAATTTCCTGTTTCGCATTAGGAAATTGAGGATTGAATGGAAATTTAAGTTTTAAACATGAATTTCCTTTATAATCTGGAATTGAAAATAGGTTTTAGGCTCAATTTTACTTTAATTTTGTGTAGACAAGTTTGAATTTCGCTTTCAAATTTGAATTTTGACCATTATTAAAAGTGGACCACATTCGATCATATTAAATTTCAATTTCGATTCAGATTGAACACTTTTTCAAATTTATTCATTGAGTTCAATTTACATCAGAAATTTACATAAAAATTTAAATTTTCATGTGTGAAAATGAAGCTGAAAATTCATTTTCTTAAAAATTCAGTCAAATTTTTAAATTCAATTTATCGTTTTGTCTTAGAATATATTCTGTTTCTTGAACAAAATTTATGTTCCTAAGTTCAGAAAGAAAATGCAATATGGATTGAATCGTTTTTGCTCACAATTTGACTATGGCAATATGACTAATCGCAATTGTTAAACGCAATTCAAAAAATAAAATTTAAAATATATTCTGATCGTCAATTTGTGTTTTTAAAACCCTAGTTTTTCTATTTAAAACTTTCTATATAAAATTTGTGTAGATAAATTCAGGAATTGAATTTCGCTTTTAAATTTGAATATTTACATTGTTATATTTCTCAATTTCAACTCAAATTGAACACTTAAATTTCCATGTGTGAAAATGAAGTCCGTTTTCCTGAAAATTTAGTAAAATTTTCAAATTCAATTTCTGGTTTGCCTTAGAAAATACTCGCTTGGGTGAAATTCAAGTTCCACCTATAATTTACAAATTAATTCCGGAATTAAAAATAATTATCAAGATCAATTTTGATTTTTATATAAAATAACAGATTTGAGTGATAATTAAAAATACTAGGTATTAGCGGAATAATTGAATTTAAATTCAAATTATAACTTAAACACTCATTTTAGCCCAATTTTGAAATTCAATTTCCTGTTTCGTATTAGGAATTTTGAGGATTGAATGGAAATTTAAGTTTTAAACATGAATTTCCCTTTATAATCTTCAATTGAAAAATAGGTTTTAGGCTCAATTTTACTTTAATTTGTGTAGGCAAGTTTGAATTTCGCTTGAAATTTGAATTTTGAACGTTATGAAAAGTGAACCACATTCAATCATATTAGAAACACTTTTTCAAATTTATTCATTAGTTCTAATTTACATCGGAAATTTACATAAAGAATTTAAATTTTCATGTGTGAAAATTTGGTTCAAAATCCATTTTCCTCAAATTTCACTAACATTCGCAATTTTATTTTAATGCAGTGTAAAGATTTGACCTTTAAAATGAGCAGCATTATTTCCGTCGGAGCTTAATTCAAAATGCTGAAATCTTTTTGATTTTTGTTTGGTGCTTTAATTTCATTATGAAATTGAAAACAATCTTGCATAATCCCGAAGTAAACAAGAAATAAACCGGATAAACAATAAAAACATTATCAAAGAAAATTAAAACTATTGCCCTCAAGATTACTGTTATGGCATCGTTAATAACAGTTATCTGTAATTGACGTTTCGAAACAACACCACATAACGAAAAACAAAACTTTTTCGAATTTTAAACGCAAAATTACTCTTTGTCACGATTTCGATTTATGAAGTTAATAGAATTTGTATGTAGAATTTTATTATATTAAATATGTTTTTACGACTAACCTACGTTTTAAAATTCAAAAGATCCCGTAAATTTAATTAAATGTCGTAACGCAAGAAAACGGAAACAAATGCACGTTGCACTTGGTTGGAAAGTGTTTCGATTAGAAAATGCTCGTGATAAGGTGGTTTTATGTCTTTATAAGAGCACTTCCTCCCACCTGCTATTTATTTTACACCTGGTCAAACTTGCAGCTACGGTTGTTTTCAATTGTAAGCATTTTCCTATCCTCACTAAAATCAGTTGATAATGAAGGTTTATATTGTTTTGAGTTCAATAGCGATAATAACACTAAAAAAAACAAGAGAGACATCGATGCACACGAATGACATATAATTTACGGTTGCTGAGTACCGACAAAAATTTTTTATTATATATAAAAACTTCATTTATATGCTTATTTATATCCTATAATTATTTACTTCGACAAATTACGAAAGCACTTACCCTTGTGAGTCGCATGAAATGGCGCTCCTCCTGTTGGTGGAATCCCGGAAGAAAAACGCCCGATTGTGCTGGCATGCGAATATATAGCACCGCCTAAACTTGGTCCTCCAGGAAATAAAGAGTAAACTCCATATCGACCAAATCCTGCAAACAAAATTTTCAAAGTTAAGCACTCGTCAAAAATCAGATACGCGCTCTACTTTGATGATGAAGATTTCAAAAACCTTTCCCCCGGTGCTACGTAAAAGGATGAATAGGATTAGGTGGATGTTTGCTTATGTCCAACGCAGGCTGAAAAGCCCCCAAATCGATATTCCAAAAATAAAAGCGACGTTTGTTAAAGAGACTACACGAGCGACAAATATTAATGTTTCAGTGTTGTTGGCAACTAAACAGCAACACGTGGTGCTCTATAAATTATTTATAAGCGCGTGGTGTTAAAAATTTTTCCGAATTAAAATTAGAGCTAAGATCGGATTTAAAAAATGTTATATCGCAGGACCGGGGGGCGTAAGAATTTCTTGTTAAAAAACTGCCCGCGGTGTCCAGGTTTATCACACGGTTGTTTTATAAAATACTGTGTACGGGTGGGTTCAGAATTCTATAAAGAATCTAATTAGTTTCGTTATTACAATCAACAATTGAAGAACGTTTGCTATTGATTACTTCGATGTGTACATACGATGAATAACATAGAATAGAAACTAATTATATTAAGTTTATAATTTAATTACAGTCGATTAATACACACGCAAATAGGTTAGACTCCACCTACGATTGTTTAGGTTAGGTCACGTCATTTCTAGTAGCGCCATTTTGTATTAAATGCGTTAGGTTTAAAGACGAAGTAAATAAATGCTTTGTTTATTTGGTTTTAATAATTTTTTCTATATAAAATATAAAAAAAACACATATATGAAGGTACACAATATTTATGGTGTTATGTTCAAGGTTATAGGAAATAATTTGAAAAGAGTGGAGTTTTAAACACCAATGAATCAGATTATCTAGTTTGACACTCTATTAATTACAGCTTTCTTCTCTTTAACAGAAAGTCGACTAGCAAAACGTAATGTGGACAAACAAAAAACTGTACACATCGGTATGTTCATCGGTATGATAGTAAGAGAATTTCGTCCTTTTAGGAATCATCAGTGTAGGATGGCTGAAGCTCTCGAAAACTACAACTCTCTTCTTTAAAAGAAACATCGACTAGCAAAATGCAATGTGGACTGACAATTAAACAAACAGAAAACTCCATTAATCAATAAATTTTTGAGAAAAATCTTACCGAAAAACCCGTTGTAAGCAAAGCAAAAATTGAAGACAGAGAGAAAACTAATAAATTGAGTTAAAGACATGATGATATTAAGAAGCTTCAGCAGTTAATATTAAAGGTCTCATGTCTAAAAATAGACACTTTGAACAATGGAACTACGATCCGTCTAACAAATGCTATATGGTTCAATTATTGGTGCTACTATTGTAGTACAGTTTACACATGTCAAAAGTAAAAAGTAAAAATTTAAAAAGCATGGGGATTGTAGAAAAAGGTTCTACCTGCTCAGGGAATAATAAGTTAAAAGATTTACTACTCGAGAAAAAGGACGTTTGTTTTGTTTTCTTTTTTAGCAGTTCAACGGAGTTTACTTTTTGAATCAAGGATAGCTGCTGCTACTCAGGTTTCAATTAGATCAGCAAAACCTGTAAAATAAGTCTCGATTAAAGTTAATCAAAAACTTAGTTACACAGTAAATGCTTGGGCAGAAGGAGAAGAAGAAGATGAAAATTCGATCTTGCTGTTTGGTGAGAAATCAGTACATTAGGTCACCTCACGGAAACTTATAAGAAGCTCCTTGTAGAGATAATAAAAAAAAACGCAGGAAAAAGGCAAGGAATGAACAAATAAAATCCTTGACGAAAGACCATACATGAGAACTTACCGTTCTGCCTACGGGGCCCAGAGTGATACATCTAGGAGACAAGTCGCACCCTAATGGATAAATACATACACTGGTTACTAAAAAATCTAATGAAACATTAATTTAGTCAAGCGGCAAAAATGATCGATCCATGTTACCAAGTTCTGCCCCTTTTTTAATTCAACCAATACCGTGACTTGATTTCCCGGAATCGCGCGACGACGTGAATGACGTGGCTTGGTGTCTCATTGTCAATTGACTTTGAATTCAACAAATTTTTACTAAAAGACATTTGGTATCTTCCCCATTTGTTTTCTCTCTTAGCAGCTCAACGTAGTGTTAGTTTTCTAATGAAGAATAGGTACTGCTACCCAGAAAAATAAATTGATTCAGTAGTACCAAATGAAAATTCTGGCGTAAGTTTGTATCATCAAGACAAAACACATTACTAACGGTAAAATACCCAAATTTCAATTTGATCAGCAAAACCTTTATTATCAAAGTAAATCAGGATACGAGTTTCATAGTGAAGGTTTCGGCAGAACGAGAAGAAGTAGAAAATTGTTCTTGCTGTTTCCAACACATCCTAGGTACCTAATTTTTCATCAGAAATCAATATATTAGGCTACCCTTCGAAACTTGTGGAGAAGCTCCTTGTAAAAATAATAAAAAAAAACATATGAAAGAAGCAAGTAATGAATAGATAAAATCATTGAAGAAGTTCCAGAGTGGTACATCTATGAGGTAACTCGCGTCCTAATGAATCAATAATGGATAAATACAAATTCTGTTCATAAAAAGATTTTAAATAAACATTCAGTCAAACAAGATTTTCCATGTTAGCAAGCTCCGCCCCTTTCTTAATTCAACCCATGCCGTGACTTGATTTCCCGGAATCGTGGAACAGCGTAAATGACGTATCTTCTCAATATGTTTTCTCTTTTAGCAGCTCAAAGTAGTGTTAGTTTTCTAATAAAGCATAGGTACTGCTACCCGAAAAAATAAATTAATTCAATAGTACCAAATGAAAATCCTGGAGTAAGTTTTTACTATCATGATAATACACATTAATGGTGAAATACCCAGATCAGCAAAACCTGTAGAATTAAAATGAATCAGAATCCTAGTTTGACAGTGATGGTTTCGTCAGAAGAAGAAATTCGTTCTTGCCGCTTCTCAAACATCTGACTTGATTTTTGGTCACAAATCAATATATTAGGTCACTTCACCGAATCTTATAAAAAAACTGCTTGTAGAAACAATAAAAAACAGGAAAGATGCAAGAAACAGATAAAATCCTTGACGGAAGACTCAGAGTGGTACATCTATTAGATAACTGATCACTCGTACCGAAATTTTTCATGTTAAGAAGTCCCCCTCCACACCTTTTAATTCAACCAATACCGTGACTTGAATTCCCGGAATCACACGACAGCGTGAATGACGTGACTTGGTGTTCCATAGTGAGCAACGATATGACCTTTTCTCTTTTAACAGTTCAACATAGTGTTAGTTTTCTAATGAAGAATAACTACTGCTACCCAAAAAAATGAATTGATTCAGTAGTACCGTATGAAAATTCTGGGGTAAGTTTTTGCCATCAAGATAAAACCCATTAGCGGTAAAATATCCAGGATTCAAACAAAACCTGTAGAATAAGTCTTAATCAAAGTGAAGAGAAGGAGAAGACTAAGAAAATTCGTTTTTCCCAAACATCCTCAGATACTATTTGTTCCTAATATTTGGTGAGAAATCAGTATACCAGGTCACCTTACCGAAACTTTTCCTCGAGAAAGATGCAAGAAATGAAGACATACAATGCTTGACGGAAGACTATATACATGAGAAATTTCTGCCTAAGGGACTCATAGTGATGCATCTAAGCCAGAAATCGTATCATTATGGATCAACAATCGATACATAAAAATACTGGTTGTAAATGATCGCTCGTACCGAGATTTTCCATGTTACAGAGCTCCGCCCCGTTTTTCATTCAACCAATACAGTGACTTGATTTTCCGTAATCACGTGACGGCGTGAATTCAAATTCGATAAAGAACGGCGTGGCTTGGTGTCCTACAGTCAGTAACGGTATGACATTTAAATTTTGTAACAACGTATGTGTTAATCTAGACACAAAAAAAATAAAAACGAGTAACTATTGAAGAAGCCAATATTTTAATTCATGTTAATATATTTTCCTCTGGAAAAATTAATTTATTATACTTTAATTATTGTCATAATTTATGGCAGTTTCTGATTATTCTCATTGCATCGTAATAGAGCCATAATTTTCTACATGATCAATTTGTACTTTGAGATATGATTAGTAACGTTAGCATCGCAAAGGTCAGCATTTTTACAATCATCATAGTTAGGAGTTATCCTTTAGTTATCATAATACACGACTTGTTTAAAAAATTCAAGGATGATAATTAACTTTTGCGAAGAATTTGTGATTGATGCTAACGTCAAAAAGTCAATTGTTTATATTGGAAAAAATATTTAAATTTCGTATATTTTTGTCGTTTGTATTAAATTAACGCGCACTTACGCAATATAGTTGGATGATTTTGCTGTTTCCTTGCCGTAAATGAATATTGAAGACGGAAATTTTATACAATGTGGTTACTCGGTATTTGTGATAAATGATATTTTGTAAATAACAAAGATTCCACCGATATGCACGAATGAAGCAAATATTTTGTTGTAACAAAACCAAAACTTACAGAATAGGAACCGTAAAATGTGCGAAAGATTTGAAGGTCAAAAAAATAATTAATCTTCAAAGTATTCGAACTTTTATATAAAACCCTTATTGAATATCTCAAAAAATATCTCTTTAGATTGTTCATTTAAACAGATTAAAAGATAAGAAAACTCTTGAAAATAGTGCAAAGTTTGTATGTAAATAAATTAAGCATAGGAACATCGAATATCTCAAAAAATAACGCATTAGCACAAAAAACATGCTTTTTGATATCTCAAAATATTCGGCTAGTGTCCTTATAAATTAAGAAGAATTTTAATCAGTTTGTTTTAGATAGAGAAAATAAAAGTTACGGTTAAGAAATCACAAAAAAATATATATTTTGAGACTGTTTCTTAAAAATTTTTTTAAAAAGATATAAAGATTTCGTAACTAGAAACCTGCAAAGTTAGTTCAGAAATTTTAACAGCAAACATGCTATTTCTAAAGAAAATTAAAAAGTTGCCATACTGTTTTTAGTATCTTAAAAATAATTCAAGTATTTGTCACAATTCACAAAAAATGTTGGACTTGAGTTTTAAATTTTCTTAGATATAGTGTAAACATTTTATAACTGCAAACTCCCTAAGAGCATAAACAGTATCGACACTTTTTGTATATCTCAAAAAACTAACTTTTCTTGTTTTCAACACCCCAAAATCCATAAAAAACCATTCAAAAAATTGGACAAAACCAAAATAAACGTAAACGTAATCGAAAATGTGATTTCTCAAAAAAAGGACATCCAATAGAATGTAAATAGATCAATAAACTTCCACTTTAATATCTTTTTTCAATAAGTGAATCTTTACAAACACGTTAATGTATTTTAAAATATTATCGACTATAAGGTTTTAAAAAGCTTAAAAAACCTGAATCGATATATCAAAAACACTACACCTACAATTCAAAATTTCAAATAATTTCCCCGTCAATACCTTAAAAATGTGGATTTGGAGTTTAAAAAAAAAAAAAAAAGATTAAATCCTTGAAAGAAATATTTTTTGGCCCCACATACATTTCTACTTTTGTATCTTAAACAAGATTTCTTAAAAATAAAATTTCACGAAATATGAACGTTTTACTAAAAACCTAGTGGATATCTCAAAAAATTAAGAACTCTATAACTCTACAGATATTTAGCTTTTCTTGTGTTAGACGAATCAGAAACTGACATATGAGTTGTTAGATAAATTTCGATTGAAAAGGTTTAATAAATTTGAATATTTTTGAGATATCTTAAAAATGTTGGTTTAGTGGTTTAAAAAATTAAGTAGAATGTGAAATAAAAAAGAAGCGGTACGAAATGGTAACGGTAGTTGCTAACGTTTCGCACACTAGCGTAAAGGGATTCAACCGGATTTGTAATTAAGAACGTATACACCAAGCCAGAATCTAGACTAAAAGAAACTAAACTTCTTTCAACTCTTAACATTTTCGAGAGAAGAAGAGAAGAGTGCTCCTTATATTTTAAAGTAAGCATCTTCTCACTTGTCAGTTGATCTTTACTAACACCTAAAAGTGTTTTAAACAATAAAATATCTCAAAAATTGAGAATGTGTTTTAGTTCTTTAAAATAAATAAAATGAAAGTTATGATTTAAGATTTATAGAGTTTTTGGCAACCAAGTAATGTTCTGAAAATAATGGAAGGTTTTCTGAACTGTAAACTTTCACAAAATATTGAATATCTCAAAAAATGTAAATATCTGTAAATTTATTTAAGAATTGCAATTTACTTTGAACTTTAAACTTCATTCAAAAACATCCAAAAAGTAATAGTCTTCTGACAACTATACGTATCTATCTGACGCGGTTTCTTTAAAATAGCTCCCAGTTCGAAGAATAAAAGTAAATTTTTGAAATAGTTTCTGTACAAAATTTTCAATTTACCTCCAAACTTAATTAAAAACAATAATAAATTTTCAAGTAAGAATCTTGCCGAATATCTTAAAAAATACTCTAATGAAAATAATCTTCTTAACTGTAAACATCAACAAGATATTTAAATTTCTGTAAATCTTTAGAGTTTCTTCTCTTAAACAAATCTTAAAGTACAATTGGGGTTCAAAAATTTTGATTAAATTTGTAAGAAAAGTTGTCGCGTGCTTTTTCTGATATCACAAAAAACGTTGAGTGTTTAAAAATTAAAAGAGCGCAATTTTTAGTATTTAAAATTAAAAATATGATTGAAAAATAAAATTTAGTTAAAATTTTGAGCTTAAAAAAATTTTTAAAGTACTAATCGAAAGCAGTTTCTTATAATAGTGTACAGTCGACTAATAAAAATGTTTTCAATAGAATGAAATCAAAATTAAAAAAAGAAAGGAAAAATAGGAGTTGGAGTGTTGAACCATTTCTATATTTTCTAGAGAACATTTTCCAGTAATGACTTTCAGTGCAAAAGCTTTAAAAGTGTTCGATGCGATTTTTCATAACTCGAAAACGTTCGGCTAGTGTTCTTCAAAATTATGAAGAATTTTTGATATCTCAAAAATGCTGATTTTGTGTTCTTAACAATTAAGAAACCAACAAACACAAAACATCATTTACAAAACCATCAACATTTTTATATTTTTTGACAGCCAGGTAGTATCCTGAAACACAATTGTTAAAAATAAATTTCAAAGAATCTGAGCGTTCAAATAAAAAAATCTGATACATATCTCAAAAAATTAATCTCTTTATGTTTTCTATATTATGTCGCTTATATATTAAATATTTTATACTTCATAGCAAATTAAGAAGGAAGTTTGCAATTTTTTAGAATTTTAAATTTGTCTTTTTTTCGGATATCTTTAAAAATGTTGATTTAGTGTTTTTAAAAATTAAGATTGTTACTTTTTTTGCAAACATTTTTATTCAGAACTGCATAATTTCATTGTATGTACGTATATCTAAAAAAAATATTGATTGGGATTAGAAATTTCTTTAGCTTTTTTCTTTAAACAGATCAAAAAGTAACTAGCACATTTTGATTCTCAAACGTTTGGTCACAAGGGTAGCTTTTAAAAAAAAAGCTAGTATATCACAAAATTAGTAAGTCCAATATTTTTTCCCGCTCAAAATCGATATTGTAATGGAAAACTTGAACAAATTAATATTTCAATTGGAAGGGGACACAAAAATTTAAGTTACGCGTCCTTGTCGGATCAAGTAATGCCTTATTAGGCAATGCAAACACACTTTCGATTGCTCCTACCCATTTACATAAATAAACCGAGAACAGTGTCATATAATCCTCATCGAGCAAAGGTAAACTTCATCCAAATCCAACATCAAATATTTACAATAATTTCTAAAAAAAAATGCAAAAGGATGACGGAGATGCAGCAACCCTCGATTATTCCCATAGCAACGAGGTAATATAATTTGTAAGCAAACGTCTGTTAAAACGAAAAAAAGGAAAAAAAACCTTTAGGCGTTTAACTGTAACAGAATTACCACCATGCATTTTGCCACATGACGCTTATTTATTAAGAAAAAAAAAACTCGTACGCGTAATGATTAATTGCTTTTAATTTTTTTTGTCTAGTACATATGTGAATACATACCGTCAGTTGTAAAACTGGAGATTGGTGGTGCAGGAGCAGGAGCTAAAGGCCAGAGCCCCCTTTGGGATGCTCCCCCGGGCCCAGCGGGACTACCCAGCATCACCTGGTCCTGGTGGTCGATTCTATTTTAATTAAAAGAAAAAGAAATTAATTCATCTAAATACTACCTGAAGCTATATATCTACAAAAATATCCTCTTTCGGATATAACAACATTTACATATTTTCCTCATCTTATTATAATAAAATAAAATTAGAATGCTTCAAAAATTTTCGTTTTGGACATTATTAATTAACGTTCGCTTGGAAACGTTTCATTGATGAAGTTAATTATAAGAGTGCCAAGAAAAAGGTCGATTAACACGCCAAAGAAAATATTTACGTTACAAATTAGATTTGGCAGGCCGTTGTCTATTTTTGGATCGCGTAACCTTACGACTCAATTCAACCCAAGCGACACGAAAAAAGCCAGCTTCAGTTTTGAAGAGAAACACGCGCTGGAACCAAAAAATAAACGCGTAATTTAATAACTAATCCATTATGATCACTTAATGACTAATGTTATTTTATCTGCGGACGAATTAATTTGAACCCAATCATTTATGGTATCGAAGACGTCTTGTGAGAAACTTTGTTGGTTCGATATGTCATTCTCAGTTGGACAAACGGTGATTAAATCAGTTGTTAGCTAACGGTCCTTCTGATTGGTTAAAATTTAAACGTTCAGCCCACTGATTTGCTAAGAAATTGTTTAACGGCTTCTTAGCGAATCGTTATGTATTGTGCAACCTCATAAAAGTGATATTAAAAGTACGGAACTAAATGTTGGTCGATGTTGTGCAATTTATTTTAAACCATTATATATTTAGAAATTCATACATTAATAAACAAATGCAACACAACAATTGAACAACACTGAAAAATTAAAACGATGTGTCGGAAAACTGTACAATCTAATGGGTAACCTGATCATGATACTGATCATCATGTTGTTGAATAATTAAACTGCAAAACAAATTTTAAATTAATTAAAACATATTCAAAATGATGGATAATTTTGACAATACCACATTATCGTGCAACATTATCATCTCATCACAATAATTAAGTTGCGCAATCTTTTGCTGATAATGATGCTGTTAAATAAAAAAAATTAACATACATTTAAAATAATTTTTTATATGTATGCGTTCGTCAATTTATTGTGAATGTTGTTGAGTAACATGTCACACTGCAAAAAATATCATCAACCAATTACTATAGTAATAAATTATTGTGCAGCAGTATCATCTCGCAAAAAACGTGAAGATGATAATGTTGACAATGTTGTGGAATCCATAAAATCAGCAAAAACAATTTTAAATTAATCAACAACTGCATATGGCAACAAATTATTGTGCAGCATTATGATGACAATGTTGTTGAACACATTAATTTTGTTGTTGTTCGTGCAACATTAAAAAAACAAACACACATGTTTAAAAATTGAACAAAACTGAAGAGACAATGTTGTGAAACAACAAAAACACTTGCAACTCATTAGTAGCATATAATCACACAAAAAATTGAACGAAATAATGTTGCGTAACTTTTTTTTTGAAAATTTATTTGAAAATAAAAAAAATTTTTAATTAATTAAAGTATTTTTATATTTTTTAAAAAAATTAATAAAAAAAATAATTAAGGGGTGGTTAAAAAAAAAAAAAAAAAAAAAAAAAAAAAAAAATATTTTTTATTTATTTTTTAAAAGCGCAAACACAAATTTCACGTACAACATTATCATATCGCTCAAAGTTGAGCAAAACTTACCAAGTTAAGATGATAACGTTTAGCAAACAGATTATTAAGAACCGCAAAACAAATTAGGTAGAAAATAATCAACAAACATTTCAAATATTTTTTTATAGAACACCAGATAAATGTGAAGATGTTGAATCATTACTGATCAGCATTATAATCTCGTAGAAAGCTTTCTAATGACAAGGTCGAATCAATCAATGTTTTTCCTTCCATGTTGAGTAATTGATTGTGTTGTTATTGAGCAATGTAAATCATAAGATATCATTAATCGATTATAGAACGCATCAACTACTCTCATTCAGAACCTTAAGAGAAGATGATAATGGAAATGAAGAATTTTCGCAACCGCTTATGACAATGTTGATAATTTATTTATTCAACAATACAATTCTATATGTTATGTTATCGAGTGCTATTGGAAATATCATCAAACATTATCAGATTATATCAGAGAATCATCTCAAGAAAAATTTTGAACCAAACTAGCAAAAAGTTTGGTTGATAATGTTCAGCAACTAAACAATGTTGTTGAATAATTATCAATAACAAAAATTGATAAACTGTACAAAATCTCATGCCATCCACAAAACATCATCATTAAAAAATATACAAAACTGTCACATTGTTGTGCTTATTCCGTATAAAACTTAAGAAGATATGATTGCGCAATAATTGCTGATGAAAATGATGTTGTTCAAGCATTAAATATTCTAAATATTATGTACGTGTTGTTAAACAACATTGAATACTACCGTGCAGTATGAAATTGCAGTGCCACAGAAAACTTCAATAAAACGAGCGACACATCAATATAATAATGTTGCGCAATCATCATTTGCTAATGAAATGTTGATGTGTAATCACTAGGAACAGCAAAACTAGTTTCAAATGAAACAACACACATTCAAAATTCAAAGTGTTTTTTATAAATTTATGTAAATATTAAGTACGTTTTGATGAACAACATTATAAACTGATTTGCATTATCAAATTGTTGTGTCGCAGTATCATCTCGCAAAAAAAACATATCAAGATGATAATGTTGCACAATAGTTTGTTTAGGAGAATGTTGATGTTCACTCATTAATAATAGCTAAACTAGTTTCAAATTAATCAACATATGTACAGTGTGTCCTATTTTCGATGTAATTGGGGGGTTTCAGGTATTTCGCGAATTAATAGAGAAAAACCGTGGTCGGGACCCTTGGTCCGATTTTTGAGACAAATTCAATGGTCTAAACAGCACTTTGATATCTCGACTCGTTTAGGAGATACAGAGTGTTTTGCGTTTTATGCCGTTTTCTTTAAAGCTTCATAACTTTTTTGTTTGTGAATATTATTTATTTTAACCAAAACATTTTTTGTGCATTTTTATATATGCAATTCAATGGCGTACTTGAATTTATTCTAGCTTAATTTGTTTTTGAGTTACAGACCAAACATGCATTTTTTTAAACGGAAACCATAGTTGGCTATGACTTCATTGATTAGAGATTTTTTTTAGCTTTCTGTAAATATATTGTTTTATATATTTATCTCGGCAAATAAGGAAATTATAAACTATTTTTGGAAAAATACCTCTTGATCAAAGTCACCTATGAACTTTTGTTTACTGCACGCATTCGTTGCTAGTTTTTTGACACTTCACGCAGTTATTCTTATAAATAAATGGCCCAAACATACATAGATGTGATTAGATTTAATATTTCAAAGCTTTGCTTAAAATAATAATTAATTACTGAAATTAATAACTTTTTGGCCATTTATTTTAAGAATCAACTGCGTGAAGTGTCAAAAAAATCAACAAATACGCTCAGTAAACAAACGTTCATAGGTGACTTGATCAAGAGGTATTTTCCAAAATAGTTTATAATTTCATATTTGCCGAGACAAATATATGAAACCATGTATTTTCAAAAGCTAAAAAAACTCTAATCAATGAGTCATGAACATAGCCAACTATGTTTCCATTTAAAAAATGAATGTTTGGTCTGTAACTCGAAAACGAATTAAGCTAGAATAAATTCAAGTACGCCATTGAATTGTTCATATAAAAAAATGCACAAAATTTTTTGGTTAAAATAAAAATATTTACCAAAAAAAAAAAAAAAACCCAAACCCACCAACCAACCCACACCCACAAACCCCACTACAAAAAAAAAACGGAAAAAGTTATGAAGCTTTAAAGAAAACGGCATAACGCAAGGGGGGGTAGAAACACTCTGTATCTCCCAAACGAGTCGAGATATCAAAGTGATGTTTAGGCCATTAAATTTGTCTCAAAAATCGGGCCAAGGGTCCTCGACCACGGTTTTCCTAATCAATTCGCGAAATACGTGAAACCCCCAATTTACATCGAACTATAGGACACCAGTAACTATTCAAAATATTTTTATAAATATCCGAAGATCAATTCGTGTAAAGATTAAGTGCGTGTTGTTCAACAACATGCAAACTATCGTAAGTATGGTTGGGTTTTTGGTGGGGGTCAAGGCACAGTATCATCTCGTTAAAAACTTAAACAAAATTAACAACACGTCAAGATGATTATTTGGGCAATCATTTGCTGATGACATTGTTAAAGTTCAATCATTAAATTATGTTCAAATTAATCACGCATTCAAAATGTTTTAGAAATATTCGATGATGAATTAATGTAAATATTGCGTACGTGTTGTTGAACAACATGAATAACTGCCTAATAAATTGTAGTACCGTATTATATGCCTTGAACAAAACTAGCAACACGTCAAGAAGATTATGTCGCGCAATCATCATTTGCTGATGAAATATTGATGATTAATCGCAACCAAAAATGTTTTTCTATAAATATCCGATGATCAATTCGTGTAAATTCGTGTTGCTCAACAACATGGAACACTACCGTACGTTTTCAAATTATTGTGTCGCATGATCATCTCGCAAAAAATCGAAACAAAATTAGCATAAAGTCAATATGATATATGTTGTGCAATCATTTTCTGATGACAATGTCTCTTTATAAATATCCGATGATAAATTCATCTAAATATTTTGTTGAACAACATGCAATAGTGCCGTGTAGTATTAAATTGTAGAGCCGCGTATCATCTCGCGAAAAACTTGAAAAACTCGAAACACATCCAGATGATAATGTTGCACAATCACTGTTCAATCATTAAAAATAGCTAGGTAATCGACGGGCATTCAAAATGTTTTCTTATAGATAAATATCCGATGATAAATTCATGAAAACATGTCGCACAATCATTATTTGCTGATGAAATGTTGATGTTAAATCATTACAAACAGCTCAATTAGTTTCAAATTAATCGAAATACATTCAAAATGGTTTCCTATAAATATGCGATGATCAATTCATGTAAACATCACGTACGTGTTGTTGAATAACATGAAAAACTGCCGTATATTAACAAATTGATGTGTCTCAGTATCATCTCCCAAAAAAACTAACAATAAGTCATTATGATTATGTTGCGCAATAATTTGCTGATAACAATATCTAAACTAGTTTCAAATTGTTTGCGCAATCATTTTATGATGGCAATGTTGATGTTCAATCATTACAAATAGGTAGGTAATCGACACGCATTCAAAATATTTTTCTTATAGATAAATATATTTGATGATAAATTCATGAAAACATGTTGCACAATCATCATTTGGTGATGAAATGTTGATGTTTATTCATTAAGAACAGCCAAACCAGTTTCAAATTTTAATCAAAATACATTCAAAACGCTTTTTATAAATATCCGATGATCAATTTATTACATACGTGCTGTTGAACAACACGGAACATTGTCGTTATTATTAAATTGTGGTTCCACAGTATTATGTCGAAAAAAACCTGAACAAAAGTAGCAACACACTGTTAATGTTCCAATCATTTAATACGAATGTTGAGACTACCCTAGTTTCAAATTAATCAAAACACATTCAAATGTTTTTTTATAAATATCTGATGATCAATTCATTTAAATATTATGTACGTGTTGTGAACATGGAAACTAATATATCAATTTTGTTTCCCGTATGATCTCGCACAAACAATTGAATCATGTGTGGATGAAATGTTCATGTTCAATCATTAAGGATAGCTAATCCATAATTTCAAATTAATGTTCGAATTATCATTTGCTGATGAAATGTTGATATTTTTCATTAGAAACCTAAACTAGTTTAAATTAAGGTATTATCTATATTTGATCATCAAATCATGTAAATATTATGTAGGTCTGTAAGGTGCCTTATGTTATCAAATTCTTGTTCCGCAGTATCATCTCGAAAAAAGCTTGAACGCATCAAGATGATAATGTTGCACCATCATTTCCTGATGACAATGTTGATGTTCAGTCATTACGAACAGCTAAACTAGTTTCAAATTAATCAACACACATCCATGATGTTTTTTTTTATAAATATCCGATGATGAATGCATGTAAGTATTTTGTTGAACAACATGGAACAGTGCCGTACAATATTAAATTGTTGCACCGCGTATGATCTCGCGTAAAACTTGAAAAAAACATCCAGATGATGATGTTGTGTAATCATTTGCGATGAGATTTTTTTTATTTAATTTTTTGATGATCAATCATTAAAAATAAATAAATATCCGATGATGAAATAATGTAAATATTACGTATGTGATGTAGAACAACATGGAACACTGTCGTATGTTATCAAATTGTTGTGATGATAATGTTGCATAATAATTTGCTGATGATCTATATATTACGAATGTGTTGTTGACATACGCGTCATGCATTGCACAGAAATCAAACGTTAAGATGATAATGTTGCGTAACCATTTTATGATGAGTCGTGTTCTGATGACAATGTTGTTGAATCAGTGTCAAAAACAAAATTCCCAATCACATATTGAAAATATTTTTATACAATCTTGAGAACTATACATACTTAATCAGACAACATCAATAAATTGGGATACTTTCATCATCAGAGATTTCTTATTTTAATTAATATTTCTGATTTCTAACACAACGAAGTGAAGAATTTTCGAATAAAAAACTTTCCTGAGTTGTTAAATCTTATTTTCAAGATCGTTTACCAGTAAACAACAAGTACAAGTCAGGGTAGTATATTTCCGTATTCCATATTTAATAAATTACGCTATCGTAAACTAGATCTTCGAGAATTTAGACCGACAGCACATATCAAAACAGATGTTAAAATAAACTTTAAAGCAAACCAGGTTCATGGTACTATCTTATGAAATTTTCAAGAACGTTTACAAAAACCAATGTGTTCGCATTCATAGTGATATAATGAGGATATCATTATAACCTATTTCATTAGCATATCAAATTTTGGTTTCTAAATGGAATATTATCAGAAATTGTAAAAATCATTGCAATTTTGAATCATTATACAATTAGAATGTAAAATTCTTCATGCGTCCTTTTTCAACAATAGCCTTAAATTTTACACACCCAACGCTTTATGAATCCAAAATATTACATTAAAAAATACGCATTGTCTTGTCGTAAATGCTTTTGGGTTGCAGTCATCGTCTGTACCATTATGCGTATAATTTTTATTTGACAATAATTACTTGGTCTACTTGAAAATAAAAAGAAATATGTAACATGTGAATTCGGAAAAAGGCAGCTGCTGAAAAAGTTTGATTTCTTTATTAACAATTGACATGGCAACTAAACTAAATTATTCAATTTCAATAATTAATTAATTAAAATGCAAAAGTAAACTGATCTACTTTGGGAATTAATGTTGAAAACGTACTTGTATGAATATCATACTAACATTTTATTGATAAGATCAATTTTAGTTAGTTAGTTTATAATTACATTGAATGAAACCGTTTTAACCATTTTCGCTTATTTTATTAATTAAATTAAACTAGTTTTTAAAATAAAAACTTCCGGCCATAGAAGGTGTTTACACAATCAACCGTATAGGGTGCACAACTGTTAATTAGGCCTAACTACACAAAACCAGAAAAATAAGTCTAGAATAATAACAGTTTAGGAATCCCCAGCAGAATCGTTACGTTATCCTTTCTTATCTAGCCATGTACTATCAAATTATATTACAACGGATATGGTAAGTACATTTTGATTTAGATAACAGAATCAATGCATCATACAATTTTGTTTAGTCTCAGTTTTTATACACTCAGGTCGTCTTACATAATAAAACTCCGAAGACGATCACGGCGCGCCTAAAGATTGATGCAATAACTTGTTTACGTTCTTTATTAACACACATTACGTCAATAAATAGAAGTACACATAATTGCAAAAACCAGTTACGTATAACTAAATAATCAAAGCAGGGTTTGTCAAAGTTTTTAATTAATTTTGTAGTGACTATACCGAGCGTTTGCCGTCGCTCGACGACGACGCAAAAAAAAAATAAAATAAAAAGTACAAATCGAAGTGTGCCAAATGTAACAAAACAATAAAAAAATGTATTAAAGTAAGTAAAACGGGCACTTTCGAGCAGGAATTTTCTATAGCAGATGACACATCGTTCGGGATTTAAAGGAGAACGATACGAATGCAAACTCATTTTCGACGAGGATACTTCGTCTTTAAAGACATGAATTTTTATAAATAATAATAAATGCATTGACCGAAATATTTGCGGAAACATAAACAAGAAAATTTATTTGAAATAAAAAAAAAGTAGAGTCGATAAAATTCAATCAGAAACAGTCAACTGTCTATGATGGCTGAAGCCTCTTATCTCTTGAAAAAACATCCAACCCTCTTCCTTTCCTTCTTTTTTTAGAACCAACAACGGTTTCGAAATTTATTACATTGAATTTGTCAGGGTGCAAAAGAACTGACTGTACCAAAGCAAATTAGAAACTAGAGAAGGATGATGATTTTGACCGGAAGCTTTTCAGGTTTAAGAATTAAAATTACGTATCAAATTTTTATGCGTACAGTTTCCGTATGACTTAACTTTAACAACTTGTATCTTAGAATTTGATCTCAAAGTCGGCGGCAGTTATTGCGCAACATGACGGAGAAGAATTTTTTTTTTCGAAAATCTTTACGTTATTTCATGGTTGTTTCGTCCTCGTTGTTTTGTTATTATTTCTGTGTAGTAATGCGAACGCCATTATTAATGGTAACAGGTGGATACGGCATTGTCGCTCATACGAATCAGCTCGTTCATTGTTTTCTATATACAATACAGCCCATAAAATGAGATGTTTGCGAATTTATTATTAAAAGTTTCTAATAAATAATTCAACGGCTCTGTTTTTCTTTATATCTCTGGCTGATGTCGATTGACGTTTATTGAGGAAAGAAATTTCGTTAGAAACGCGAATGATTTGATAAAAAATACGAGAGTGAAACTGACATTTGAAAAGTGTTTTATTTTTGTATTTATTGCATTTTAGAACCGAATTAGAACTAACATTCGAATGGATCTAAATACAATTAGAACTACGTAGTTTGAATTTCGTACAGTACAAGAAATATTCTTTGCTTTCTCTGCATCTAAAAAAAATTGCTTTACTATTTCAAAACGCTTTTTGATACGTCACAGGCGCACAATAGCGTGCGGTAGTGTGTTCCTTGGTACCACGCTATTTAGTATGAATTTCACCCAGTTTTCCGGATCTACAAAAAAAATTTAACACCAAGAATAGTTTTAATGTCATTTAATAATTTTTTTGTATCGCATTGTTAACATTAAGATAAAAGAATATTTATTTACATTAAAGTATGGAAAGTAGGATTTTACGGTGCGACAACTTTGTTTGTTTAGATGGAGCGCCGTAAAATCACTTTACACACGAAATTTGTATAATATTTTTTGACCGACGATCGTCAAAAGCAAAAAAAAAAAACAAAATTATTTCTACTAATTTTAAGAAGGGCTGGTTGTTTAACCATTGACATACACCACCTAATATGTGTCAATTCATTTGTTTAACTGACATATAGATGGCGCCATCAATAAAAAATTAAATGGTCCCTTATTCTGTACATTATCGTACCAAGTATGATGTAAAGTAAATTTTTTAAAATCAATTTATTGGATTTTATACTTAGTATATTTTTAAAACGTTTCCAAATAGCAGATAAATCAGCCACTACTTTACCGCATAGTAGCTGTACTTTACTGCATTGTGTGTAAAAATCAAATTTCAAGACAAGTATGAACAACTTTATAGTTCAGGAGACCAAAAAGTATTTTCAAATTCCTTTATATTTGTATTTGTTATATTAGAACTAATATTCGAATGGATCTTTTTTTTTTTGTTTTTTTTTTTTTTTTTTTTTAAATAGGATTAGAACTACGCAGTTAAATTTCGCAAGTTCAAGAAATGTTGATACCAAGTTTAATCAAAATTATACGAGTATTTTGTGAGATATCATATTTATAACTAACAAACACCGGGTAGAAACATTGGCTGCTTTTTGATATGCTACTGATGAGTGAGTAATAGCGTGCGGTAATGGATTTCTTTGTAGCACGCTATTTAGTATGAATTTCGCGCAGTTTTCTCTGGATCTACTAAAATAATTTCTATTTCGATGCACCAATAACTGCTTTGTGATACGCCACTGATGCGCCATAGCATGCGGTAAGGTCTTATATTGTAGTACGCTATTTAATAATTTTTTGTATCGCACTGATAATATTATGATAAAAGAAAAGTATTTTTAAATTCCCTTATTGTTGTATTTGTTATATTAGAACTAATGTTCGAATGGATCTATATAGCATTAGAGCTATACGTAGTCTGAATGTCGTACAGTTTAAAATACCATACCCAGGTTCATCAAAATAATACGGGTATGTTGTGAGATATGATATTTACAACTGGCAGACATCGGGTAGAGTTGTTTTTTCTATTTCCGTGCGACAATGGCTGCTTTTTGATATGCTACTTGATGAGTGAGTAAGAATTTGACACAGTTTTCTCTGGATCCACCAAGAGTAGTTTTACTATTTAAATAGGATTAGAACTACGTAGTTTAAATTTCGGACCGTTTTTTTCTGGATCTAGAACAACTGTTTAATTAATACCGAGTATTACAAACGCAGTAATACACATCCGATTTCTCAAAATTCAAAAGACCGTCGATCGGGTTGGAGACACAGCAAATAAACACCCAGCAAGGTATATCTCGAACGGCCCCTTTGAAGTTACTGATTCAAAAAATGTTACCTTACTGCCATTTTATTCGATTTGAAACGCAGAATCGGGTCAGTCGTATTTTCGAATCATGTTTAATTGTTATAATCTTATTTTGTTTTGATGATAAAGTCGCATATATGATTTTAATCTTAGAATCGGAACGCTGCTGTGTGCTTATTATGTTATGATAATCTAATGTAATGTTGCAGGTTTTACCAAACAGTTTGCTGTGCGTGAAGAACATTCTGGAGAATACTATACTGTTTCACTATCGCTAATGTCTTGAATCTAGAAGTTTGTTTTTATTTATTTTGAGATTCTTCATCATTAAGATTATTATCTTCCGGTTGGTTTTTTTTTTTTTTTGAGGCGTTTTGTTTTCCTTCCTTCCTACGTATATCTCTTCTGCTTACGTTTCGCTAACCTGCTGTTACTTCTTCAGAATTTACTCATGTTCATGTTTGAGATTCCTCATCACGTTCATGTATTGAACAGATCATACAAACTTTTTGACATTTTGGAAAATTAATCCATTTTTTCTAATTGTTGGAGAAACGAGAGAAAAATAAGGTGTCAAAATTTCCGCGGCATAATTAAATGTGGAAAGTAACATGCACAAGCGATCATCACTAAAGAAACATACCAATGGAAAATATTGCTCTTGGTGCGGTAAATTGGTTTTACAGCTGTAGCTGTGTTTTTTGATCGTCAATTTTGCAAACATTTTTGCTCGGTTGAACAAGCCGTTAAATATTTGTTAGCCAAACATGAACTTAAAATTTAATAGTTAACCAATGAGAAGAACAATTTACCTAACAATAGATTTATTTTATTAGCGTTTGTGCGAACAGGCCATTTGGGTTGAAAAATCCTACTACTAGAATCCTTCCAAAATGTCGTTTTTGCACATTTTTTAGAATTTAAATTGACATAGTCTTATCACGCGACCTTTTTCTCTTCAATTATAACAATCACACTTCTTTGTATTTTTTTTGACTTAAAATGAAAGTCAAATTTTGAATTGGAGACGTTTCGTCTTATGTTTGTTTACTTTTTCAGAGCATTTTGAAAATAAATTGAAGCCAGCAAATTATACATTTTTTGTCTTCGTTATCAACTGTGGAAAATGTTATTATAGTGAATATTTTAGAATGTGAATTCTTTGAGGTACTAAGAGTTTTTTTTTATTTTTCTGCGTGTTTTGTTACTAGGAAATCGCTCTTCATGATTTTTGTCGGTAAACACTATGGGTTTCGTGACAAGAAACTGTGTTTCCCTTGATTTCACCATTGTCCATTTAGACAATGATTTCACCTATAAGACTAATGTTAATTGAATTTCCAATTGATTTTCTTAATGTGTTTATCAGATATTGCGGTCGTAGCTCTGCAGTTAAGTGCGTTAGCTGTTAAGCAGGGACACCGGGTTCAATTCCCGGTGCAAACATCGAATTTATCGGCCGTACTATCTTGCAAGGCAATGGCAAACCAGCGAGAGTATACTTTTGCTCTTAGTAAAAACCTCAAAGTAAGCCGTTCGAATCGACGTTAAACTGTAGGTTCCCATGTAATATGTGTCTACTGTCACGTATAACACATATACATGCGAGGAGTGCGCAACGTTCCGGTAACGGATATGCGACTTCAAGAAGAAGTTTATCAGACATTCCTCTGCGTTGTATTTTCTCTTCGATTTTTTATTTCTTCTATTATCATTCCATATTTCTAGGAAAGATTTTTCCTGCAGACTTCTGAGTGTTGCATTACATCTTCACTGAACAAAAAGAACTTAATTAATTTAATTTGTGCTGTTCAGTGAACAGATTCACTTCTAGCATCAGACTACCTACAAATTTATTTTATTTTCAATTTGTGAATTAATACATGGCATTCTTTTTATCTTAATGAGTTGAGAATATATTTTTGTCTCCTTTTATCTATGCTGTTTTCTAGTTTACTCTCTACATTCATTTTCCTCAA